>CM075855.1:9854095-10454095 GCA_037975125.1 Latrodectus hesperus
TTGTCTGTGTGAAACTTCTGGCCATAGGAAACTTATGAAAAACCATATAAAGATTAAGTGTAATAAGGTAATGCTAATTGCAGAATTTTATGTAAATACTTCTATTCGTTTTTGTGGGAGATTGAGTTGTTTTTTGCTGAAATACATAAGATATCACTTCGGACAATTGAGCGCACCATACAAAGACTCACTTTTCTCCTAAAATATACTTTTTATAATAAAATGAATACCACAGTTAGTCTAGAAATATGATTTACTACAAAATAAAACCATTTATTTGTATATGGATCGGCCATTTTTTAAGATATAAGGGAATTTCGGTGTCAATATTCGCGAAAATCAGAAGTCACACGTACCATATAGGCGCCCCATAAAAAAACTCACTTTTCTCCTAAAATTTATTTTTTATAATAAAATGAATACCACAGTTAGTCTAGAAATGTGATTTACTACTAAACGGAACCATTAATTTGTATATATATTGGGCATTTTTTAAGATATTGAGGAAATTTTCAAATCGTCCAAACCGCGAAAAGGAGATTTTGCGTGTCACCCAAACTCATCATGCAAAAACTCAATTTTCTCCTAAAATATATTTTTTATAATGAAATTAATACCACAGTTAGTTTAGAAATATGATTTACTACAAAATAAAACCATTTATTTGTATATGTATTGGCCATTTTTTAAGATATAAGGGAATCTGGGTGTCAATATTCGCGAAAATCAGAAGTCACACGTACCATATAGGCGCCCCATACAAAAACTCACTTTTCTCCTAAAATTTATTTTTTATAATAAAATGAATACCACAGTTAGTCTAGAAATGTGATTTACTACTAAACGGAACCATTAATTTGTATATATATTGGGCATTTTTTAAGATATTGAGGAAATTTTCAAATCGTCCACACCGCGAAAAGGAGATTTTGCGTGTCACCCAAACTCATCATACAAAAACTCAATTTTCTCCTAAAATATATTTTTTATAATAGAAATGAATACCACAGTTAGTCTAGAAATATGATTTACTACAAAATAAAACCATTTATTTGTATATGTATTGGCCATTTTTTAAGATATAAGGGAATTTTGGTGTCAATATTCGCGAAAATCAGAAGTCACACGTACCATATAGGCGCCCCATAAAAAAACTCACTTTTCTCCTAAAATTTATTTTTTATAATAAAATGAATACCACAGTTAGTCTAGAAATGTGATTTACTACTAAATGGAATCATTTATTTGTATATACATTGGGCATTTTTTAAGATATTAAGGAAATCTTCAAATCGTCGAAACCGCGAAAAGGAGGTTTTGCGTGTCACCAGGGCTCATCATACAAAAACTCAATTTTCTCCTAAAATATATTTTTTATAATGAAATGAATACCACAGTTGGTCTAGAAATATGATTTGCTACAAAATAAAACCATTTATTTGTATATGTATTGGCCATTTTTTAAGATATAAGGGAAATTTGGTGTCAATATTCGCGAAAATCAGAAGTCACACGTACCATATAGGCGCCCCATAAAAAAACTCACTTTTCTCCTAAAATTTATTTTTTATAATAAAATTAATACCACAGTTAGTCTAGAAATGTGATTTACTACTAAACGGAACCATTATTTTGTATATATATTGGGCATTTTTTAAGATATTGAGGATATTTTCAAATCGTCCAAACGGCGAAAAGGAGATTTTGCGTGACACCCAAACTCATCATACAAAAACTCAATTTTCTCCTAAAATATATTTTTTATAGTAAAATGAATACCACAGTTAGTCTAGAAATATGATTTACTACAAAATAAAACCATTTATTTGTATATGTATTGGCCATTTTTTCAGATATAAGGGAATTTCGGTGTCAATATTCGCGAAAATCAGAAGTCACACGTACCATATAGGCGCCCCATAAAAAAACTCACTTTTCTCCTAAAATTTATTTTTTATAATAAAATTAATACCACAGTTAGTCTAGAAATGTGATTTACTACTAAACGGAACCATTATTTTGTATATATATTGGGCATTTTTTAAGATATTGAGGATATTTTCAAATCGTCCAAACGGCGAAAAGGAGATTTTGCGTGAGACCCAAACTCATCATACAAAAACTCAATTTTCTCCTAAAATATATTTTTTATAGTAAAATGAATACCACAGTTAGTCTAGAAATATGATTTACTACAAAATAAAACCATTTATTTGTATATGTATTGGCCATTTTTTAAGATATAAGGGAATTTTGGTGTCAATATTCGCGAAAATCAGAAGTCACACGTACAATACTGGCGCCCCATACAAAAACTCACTTTTCTCCTAAAATTTATTTTTTATAATAAAATGAATGCCACAGTTAGTCTAGAAATGTGATTTACTACTAAACGGAACCATTAATTTGTATATATATTGGGCATTTTTTAAGATATTGAGGAAATTTTCAAATCGTCCACACCGCGAAAAGGAGATTTTGCGTGTCACCCAAACTCATCATACAAAAACTCAATTTTCTCCTAAAATATATTTTTTATAATGAAATGAATACCACAGTTAGTCTAGAAATATGATTTACTACAAAATAAAACCATTTATTTGTATATGTATTGGCCATTTTTTAAGATATAAGGGAATTTTGGTGTCAATATTCGCGAAAATCAGAAGTCACACGTACCATATAGGCGCCCCATAAAAAAACTCACTTTTCTCCTAAAATTTATTTTTTATAATAAAATGAATACCACAGTTAGTCTAGAAATGTGATTTACTACTAAATGGAATCATTTATTTGTATATACATTGGGCATTTTTTAAGATATTAAGGAAATCTTCAAATCATCGAAACCGCGAAAAGGAGGTTTTGCGTGTCACCAGGGCTCATCATACAAAAACTCAATTTTCTCCTAAAATATATTTTTTATAATGAAATGAATACCACAGTTGGTCTAGAAATATGATTTGCTACAAAATAAAACCATTTATTTGTATATGTATTAGCCATTTTTTAAGATATAAGGGAAATTTGGTGTCCATCTTCGCGAAAATCAGAAGTCACACGTACCATATAGGCGCCCCATAAAAAAACTCACTTTTCTCCTAAAATTTATTTTTTATAATAAAATGAATACCACAGTTAGTCTAGAAATGTGATTTACTACTAAACGGAACCATTATTTTGTATATATATTGGGCATTATTTAAGATATTGAGGTTATTTTCAAATTGTCCAAACGGCGAAAAGGAGATTTTGGGTGCCACCCAAACTCATCATACAAAAACTCAATTTTCTCCTAAAATATAATTTTTATAATGAAATGAATACCACAGTTGGTCTAGAAATATGATTTGCTACAAAACAAAACCATTTATTTGTATATGTATTGGCCATTTTTTAAGATATAAGGGAATTTTGGTGTCAATATTCGCGAAAATCAGAAGTCACACGTACCATATAGGCGCCCCATAAAAAAACTCACTTTTCTCCTAAAATTTATTTTTTATAATAAAATGAATACCACAGTTAGTCTAGAAATGTGATTTACTACTAAATGGAACCATTTATTTTGTATATATATTGGGAATTCTTTAAGATATTAAGGAAATCTTCAAATCGTCGAAACAGCGAAAAGGAGGTTTTGCGTGTCACCAGAGCTCATCATACAAAAACTCAATTTTCTCCTAAAATATATTTTTTATAATGAAATGAATACCACAGTTGGTCTAGAAATATGATTTGCTACAAAATAAAACCATTTATTTGTATATGTATTGGCCATTTTTTAAGATATAAGGGAAATTTGGTGTCCATATTCGCGAAAATCAGAAGTCACACGTACCATATAGGCGCCCCATAAAAAAACTCACTTTTCTCCTAAAATTTATTTTTTATAATAAAATGAATACCACAGTTAGTCTAGAAATGTGATTTAATACTAAACGGAACCATTATTTTGTATATATATTGGGCATTTTTTAAGATATTGAGGATATTTTCAAATCGTCCAAACGGCGAAAAGGAGATTTTGCGTGCCACACAAACTCATCATACAAAAACTCAATTTTCTCCTAAAATATATTTTTTATAATAAAATGAATACCACAGTTAGTCTAGAAATATGATTTACTACAAAATAAAACCATTTATTTGTATATGTATTGGCCATTTTTTAAGATATAAGGGAATTTTGGTGTCAATATTCGCGAAAATCAGAAGTCACACGTACCATATAGGCGCCCCATAAAAAAACTCACTTTTCTCCTAAAATTTATTTTTTATAATAAAATGAATACCACAGTTAGTCTAGAAATGTGATTTACTACTAAACGGAACCATTAATTTGTATATACATTGGGCATTTTTTAAGATATTAAGGAAATCTTCAAATCGTCGAAACCGCGAAAAGGAGGTTTTGCGTGTCACCAGGGCTCATCATACAAAAACTCAATTTTCTCCTAAAATATATTTTTTATAATGAAATGAATACCACAGTTGGTCTAGAAATATGATTTGCTACAAAATAAAACCATTTATTTGTATATGTATTAGCCATTTTTTAAGATATAAGGGAAATTTGGTGTCCATCTTCGCGAAAATCAGAAGTCACACGTACCATATAGGCGCCCCATAAAAAAACTCACTTTTCTCCTAAAATTTATTTTTTATAATAAAATGAATACCACAGTTAGTCTAGAAATGTGATTTACTACTAAACGGAACCATTATTTTGTATATATATTGGGCATTATTTAAGATATTGAGGTTATTTTCAAATTGTCCAAACGGCGAAAAGGAGATTTTGGGTGCCACCCAAACTCATCATACAAAAACTCAATTTTCTCCTAAAATATATTTTTTATAATGAAATGAATACCACAGTTGGTCTAGAAATATGATTTGCTACAAAATAAAACCATTTATTTGTATATGTATTGGCCATTTTTTAAGATATAAGGGAATTTTGGTGTCAATATTCGCGAAAATCAGAAGTCACACGTACCATATAGGCGCCCCATAAAAAAACTCACTTTTCTCCTAAAATTTATTTTTTATAATAAAATGAATACCACAGTTAGTCTAGAAATGTGATTTAATACTAAACGGAACCATTATTTTGTATATATATTGGGCATTCTTTAAGATATTGAGGATATTTTCAAATCGTCCAAACGGCGAAAAGGAGATTTTGCGTGCCACACAAACTCATCATACAAAAACTCAATTTTCTCCTAAAATATATTTTTTATAATGAAATGAATACCACAGTTGGTCTAGAAATATGATTTGCTACAAAATAAAACCATTTATTTGTATATGTATTGGCCATTTTTTAAGATATAAGGGAAATTTGGTGTCCATATTCGCGAAAATCAGAAGTCACACGTACCATATAGATGCCCCATAAAAAAACTCACTTTTCTCCTAAAATTTATTTTTTATAATAAAATGAATACCACAGTTAGTCTAGAAATGTGATTTACTACTAAACGGAACCATTATTTTGTATATATATTGGGCATTTTTTAAGATATTGAGGTTATTTTCAAATTGTCCAAACGGCGAAAAGGAGATTTTGGGTGTCACCCAAACTCATCATACAAAAACTCAATTTTCTCCTAAAATATATTTTTTATAATAAAATGAATACCACAGTTAGTCTAGAAATATGATTTACTACAAAATAAAACCATTTATTTGTATATGGATCGGCCATTTTTTAAGATATAAGGGAATTTCGGTGTCAATATTCGCGAAAATCAGAAGTCACACGTACCATATAGGCGCCCCATACAAAAACTCACTTTTCTCCTAAAATTTATTTTTTATAATAAAATGAATGCCACAGTTAGTCTAGAAATGTGATTTACTACTAAACGGAACCATTAATTTGTATATATATTGGGCATTTTTTAAGATATTAAGGAAATCTTCAAATCGTCGAAACCGCGAAAAGGAGGTTTTGCGTTTCACCAGGGCTCATCATACAAAAACTCAATTTTCTCCTAAAATATATTTTTATAATGAAATGAATACCACAGTTGGTCTAGAAATATGATTTGCTACAAAATAAAACCATTTATTTGTATATGTATTGGCCATTTTTTAAGATATAAGGGAATTTTGGTGTCAATATTCGCGAAAATCAGAAGTCACACGTACAATACAGGCGCCCCATACAAAAACTCACTTTTCTCCTAAAATTTATTTTTTATAATAAAATGAATGCCACAGTTAGTCTAGAAATGTGATTTACTACTAAACGGAACCATTAATTTGTATATATATTGGGCATTTTTTAAGATATTGAGGAAATTTTCAAATCGTCCACACCGCGAAAAGGAGATTTTGCGTGTCACCCAAACTCATCATACAAAAACTCAATTTTCTCCTAAAATATATTTTTTATAATGAAATGAATACCACAGTTAGTCTAGAAATATGATTTACTACAAAATAAAACCATTTATTTGTATATGTATTGGCCATTTTTTAAGATATAAGGGAATTTTGGTGTCAATATTCGCGAAAATCAGAAGTCACACGTACCATATAGGCGCCCCATAAAAAAACTCACTTTTCTCCTAAAATTTATTTTTTATAATAAAATGAATACCACAGTTAGTCTAGAAATGTGATTTACTACTAAATGGAATCATTTATTTGTATATACATTGGGCATTTTTTAAGATATTAAGGAAATCTTCAAATCATCGAAACCGCGAAAAGGAGGTTTTGCGTGTCACCAGGGCTCATCATACAAAAACTCAATTTTCTCCTAAAATATATTTTTTATAATGAAATGAATACCACAGTTGGTCTAGAAATATGATTTGCTACAAAATAAAACCATTTATTTGTATATGTATTAGCCATTTTTTAAGATATAAGGGAAATTTGGTGTCCATATTCGCGAAAATCAGAAGTCACACGTACCATATAGGCGCCCCATAAAAAAACTCACTTTTCTCCTAAAATTTATTTTTTATAATAAAATGAATACCACAGTTAGTCTAGAAATGTGATTTACTACTAAACGGAACCATTATTTTGTATATATATTGGGCATTATTTAAGATATTGAGGTTATTTTCAAATTGTCCAAACGGCGAAAAGGAGATTTTGGGTGCCACCCAAACTCATCATACAAAAACTCAATTTTCTCCTAAAATATAGTTTTTATAATGAAATGAATACCACAGTTGGTCTAGAAATATGATTTGCTACAAAACAAAACCATTTATTTGTATATGTATTGGCCATTTTTTAAGATATAAGGGAATTTTGGTGTCAATATTCGCGAAAATCAGAAGTCACACGTACCATATAGGCGCCCCATAAAAAAACTCACTTTTCTCCTAAAATTTATTTTTTATAATAAAATGAATACCACAGTTAGTCTAGAAATGTGATTTAATACTAAACGGAACCATTATTTTGTATATATATTGGGCATTTTTTAAGATATTGAGGATATTTTCAAATCGTCCAAACGGCGAAAAGGAGATTTTGCGTGCCACACAAACTCATCATACAAAAACTCAATTTTCTCCTAAAATATATTTTTTATAATAAAATGAATACCACAGTTAGTCTAGAAATGTGATTTACTACTAAATGGAATCATTTATTTGTATATACATTGGGCATTTTTTAAGATATTAAGGAAATCTTCAAATCGTCGAAACCGCGAAAAGGAGGTTTTGCGTGTCACCATGGCTCATCATACAAAAACTCACTTTTCTCCTAAAATTTATTTTTTATAATAAAATGAATACCACAGTTAGTCTAGAAATGTGATTTACTACTAAACGGAACCATTATTTTGTATATATATTGGGCATTTTTTAAGATATTGAGGATATTTTCAAATCGTCCAAACGGCGAAAAGGAGATTTTGCGTGCCACCCAAACTCATCATACAAAAACTCAATTTTCTCCTAAAATATATTTTTTATAATAAAATGAATACCACAGTTAGTCTAGAAATATGATTTACTACAAAATAAAACCATTTATTTGTATATGTATTGGCCATTTTTTAAGATATAAGGGAATTTTGGTGTCAATATTCGCAAAAATCAGAAGTCACACGTACAATACAGGCGCCCCATACAAAAACTCACTTTTCTCCTAAAATTTATTTTTTATAATAAAATGAATACCACAGTTAGTCTAGAAATGTGATTTACTACTAAACGGTACCATTATTTTGTATATATATTGGGCATTTTTTAAGATATTGAGGATATTTTCAAATCGTCCAAACGGCGAAAAGGAGATTTTGCGTGCCACCCAAACTCATCATACAAAAACTCAATTTTCTCCTAAAATATACTTTTTATAATAAAATGAATACCACAGTTAGTCTAGAAATATGATTTACTACAAAATAAAACCATTTATTTGTATATGGATCGGCCATTTTTGAAGATATAAGGGAATTTCGGTGTCAATATTCGCGGAAATCAGAGGTCACACGTACCATATAGGCGCCCCATAAAAAAACTCACTTTTCTCCTAAAATTTATTTTTTGTAATTAAATTAATACCACAGTTAGTCTAGAAATGTGATTTACTACTAAACGGAACCATTAATTTGTATATATATTGGGCATTTTTTAAGATATTGAAGAAATTTTCAAATCGTCCAAACGGCGAAAAGGAGATTTTGCGTGTCACCCAAACTCATCATACAAAAACTCAATTTTCTCCTAAAATATAATTTTTATAATGAAATGAATACCACAGTTAGTCTAGAAATATGATTTACTACAAAATAAAACCATTTATTTGTATATGTATTGGCCATTTTTTAAGATATAAGGGAATTTTGGTGTCAATATTCGCGAAAATCAGAAGTCACACGTACCATATAGGCGCCCAATAAAGAAACTCACTTTTCTCCTAAAATTTATTTTTTATAATAAAATGAATACCACAGTTAGTCTAGAAATGTGATTTACTACTAAATGGAATCATTTATTTGTATATACATTGGGCATTTTTTAAGATATTAAGGAAATCTTCAAATCGTCGAAACCGCGAAAAGGAGGTTTTGCGTGTCACCAGGGCTCATCATACAAAAACTCAATTTTCTCCTAAAATATATTTTTTATAATAAAATGAATACCACAGTTAGTTTAGAAATATGATTTACTACAAAATAAAACCATTTATTTGTATATGTATTGGCCATTTTTTAAGATATAAGGGAATTTTGGTGTCAATATTCGCAAAAATCAGAAGTCACACGTACCATATAGGCGCCCCATACAAAAGCTCACTTTTCTCCTAAAATATACTTTTTATAATAAAATGAATACCACAGTTAGTCTAGAAATATTATTTACTATAAAATTGAACCATTTATTTCTATATCTATTGGCCATTTTTTAAGATATTGAGGAAATTTTGGATTTTGATCTCAATGTAATTGGGAATCTGAAGTCACTTGTGTCACTTGAGCTTGTCTGTGTGAAAATTCTGGCCATAGGAAACTTATGAAAAACCATATAAAGATTAAGTGTAATAAGGTAATGCTAATTGCAGAATTTTATGTAAATACTTATATTCGTTTTTGTGGGAGATTGAGTTGTTTTTTGCTGAAATATATAAGATATCACTTCAGACAATTGAGCGCACCATACAAAAACTCACTTTTCTCCTAAAATATACTTTTTATAATAAAATGAATACCACAGTTAGTCTAGAAATATTATTTACTATAAAATTTAACCATTTATTTCTATATCTATTGGCCATTTTTTAAGATATTGAGGAAATTTTGGATTTTGATCTCAATGTAATTGGGAATCTGAAGTCACTTGTGTCACTTGAGCTTGTCTGTGTGAAACTTCTGGCCATAGGAAACTTATGAAAAACCATATAAAGATTAAGTGTAATAAGGTAATGCTAATTGCAGAATTTTATGTAAATACTTATATTCGTTTTTGTGGGAGATTGAGTTGTTTTTTGCTGAAATATATAAGATATCACTTCAGACAATTGAGCGCACCATACAAAAACTCACTTTTCTCCTAAAATATACTTTTCATAATAAAATGAATACCACAGTTAGTCTAGAAATATGATTTACTACAAAATAAAACCATTTATTTGTATATGTTTTGGCCATTTTTTAAGATATAAGGGAATTTTGGTGTCAATATTCGCGGAAATCAAAAGTCACACGTACCATATTGGCGCCCCATAAAAAAACTCACTTTTCTCCTAAAATTTATTTTTTATAATAAAATGAATACCACAGTTAGTCTAGAAATGTGATTTACTACTAAACGGAACCATTAATTTGTATATATATTGGGCATTTTTTAAGATATTGAGGAAATTTTTAAATCGTCCAAACCGCGAAAAGGAGATTTTGCGTGTCACCCAAACTCATCATACAAAAACTCAATTTTCTCCTAAAATATATTTTTTATAATGAAATGAATACCACAGTTATTCTAGAAATATGATTTACTCAGTAATAAATTCTTGATATCATAAAGTTCTTTCTCATTTAAAATAATTGCATATTCTAAACACTTTCGCAAATTACTTAACTTCGTCGTAAAATATACTCAAGATTTTATACAATACGTTTTATAATATATCTAAATTAATAATTTACAACTTTCTGGCTAACTGTAAAAAAATATTGTGCAAAGAAGTAAACTATTTATAATCAATATAATTGCTGCAAGCAAATTTTTTCAATTATATTCATAAAATTGCATATGAGAAATATTTGTTAATTATTGAAAATAAAAGAAAATGGAATAAAATATAAATATGAATCATGCTTTTCGCTCTTAAAAATGAATATATTTTGACTTAAAAAAATATCAATTTCCAGAGTAACAACCATATAGTGAAGAAATATTGTAATACTGAAACTTATTGTTTGTGAGTGTGTTAATAAGTCTAGTTTATTTTATCAATTCAATTTAGTACTGGTATAGGAAACAATATATAGTTCTTTTTAGTTTTTATTCCAAAATCTCTCTTTTCTTAATTGCGAAAAGGAAAACATTTTGTGAGAGAGAGAGAGAGTTTTGCTTCTTAAAAAATTTTAAAAACAACTTATTTCATTATAGTTTTCTGTTATAAACTTTAAATATATGAAAACTATTGCCCTATAAGAGAGTATAATTGCAGTTGAGAAGGAAACAGTTAAATACTTTGAGAAATATATTTTGGTAGTTTATAAGAAATAAAATGTCTAATAAGTTAATATGGGGAAAATGAATATCGAATAAAATAAGTCGTATTCAGGGAGTATAGGAAGAGGATAATGATGGAATTTCATGTATTTCAACAAAGCGTTTGCAGTATCATAAATGTAACCATATTCTTGAAAAGTAATCTGTAGGTTATTTGAAAATAGACCATATATTTATTTTAGATAAAATAATGTTGAAATTATAACCATTCTATTAAGCAACGTATTATCATTCTTATTTTTTTTATTTCTTAATGAACATTTTTAAAAATCCCATATGAAATTTAAAAAAATGTATAAAAAATTAGAAGTATGAAAATTATTCATAATACAGTCAGTATTATTTTGATAAAATTATTGAAACAATTTTAACTACATATTACGGAATGAATATTTATTTCATCAATTTATGGAATACACAAATAATTAAGATAAATTCACCACTAAATAAAAATGAGAATATAATAAGAATCTTAATATTAAAAATGTATGAAAGGATTGAATAAAATCTAAAGCACATTCACTTAAGGAAAAATCATATTTATTTTCGAGTGCAACTTATCTAAGATATACTTTTCTGAATTATTTTCTCAACATTTGCATTTAGAAACTGAAACGTGCCAAACTATACTTTTTCTGAAAAGCAACAAATTATATAATATTATAAACTTTTAAAAGTACAATCAGAGTTATATAATTTGTCGATACATTAATTAGTATAATATGATTCCTAATTTCAATCTTATTAACAAAAATTCTTGTTTAATTAGAAAATTCCTGTAACATAAAATTCAACATCTTACATCTTTAACTTAACCAAAGACTATAAACTGTGTTATATTTATCAATATTTTTATTAATGCAATTTAAGTGATTAATAATAAGCGACATTTTAACTGGAGGAAGATAAGCTTTGAAGTGGTAAATGTGAGAACATTTCATTCCTGCATCGCATGTTAAGGATGGGATTTATCGAACGATAGTACCAATAACTTTTAAAAGAAAACAATTTCTACAAATATCCCTAGGTTAAAATCTTTCACAAATTTCATAAGCATTTATATTACAATATTTTTAAAGCCAGAATAAATTTAACAACAATTACAACTTAATTTTTTTTCTAAATGAGTTATGTAATATCGTTACTTACATATTATCCTGTCGCCTTTTTTCCTTAAAAATAATGTCGCGGAACTTTTACGAGTTAAATAACTTTTTCTTATCCAAAATGTGAAAGAAAAGCAGAACACTTTACTAATATTTTCATTTTTAAAAATATGTGAAAATTTTATTTAAAATTTATATGGTGATTTATTTGAAATTTATATGGCATCAATAAGCGACATGTATTTTTTCTGAGATATGGTCGATGGGATAATACGTAAATAATATTATAACTATATAGTTAATAAAATGCAAACTGTTCAACAAATGAGTATAAATTAGAGTATTTGGAAATATGATAATATAAGTATATTTATTTTTGCTTGCAAAAAATTAGTTGTTAACTTAGAGTAGAAATTACTTTCACAAAAAATATAAAATTAAATGTAAATTTAAATAATGAAAAATTCAAAAATTAATTTAAAATTAGACTTTTCAATTACATGCCAAAAATAGAGTTAATATACATTTCTATTCAGAATAATATGATATTAATTTCAAAGATAATTTTTGCTATGATAGATAGATTAAATAATATGACTGCTACATATATAAAAGTTTAAAAAATATGGACAATATGAGGTCATTCAGAGTTATGGTTCGAAAACGGTCACCAAATAAAGCCTATTATCGGTATACAGCAATTTGGCGTAGTTTTTGAAATATGATAAAAGTTAGAAGCAACGGGCTCATTTTTGGTTACACTATTGATGTAAGTCCGAAATTCCAAGTTTGAGATTTTATAATAAAAAATGTATTATTCCATATATTCGGAAAGAAACTTTAAGATAACATTTTTCGATACAAAAAATTACTGGTTAAAAGCCGTTTCAGTACTATTATAAATTTTTGCATTTTGGAGAAAGTAAGGATCAAGTTCAGTATCCCCATACACTGATTTCTAGCCAAATCTGGTAACCGTTGTTTACGTTGTAGTGTTGCCGATTTCAGCTTTTGTTTTTATTGTAGTGTTGCCAAATTTAGATTTTGTTACTATTTTTATTTTTTCGTTGCCAGATTCCGTTTTTCTCGTGTTTTAAATAATTTTTACGTTATATATATGTGCTTTTTTTTAGTGGCAATAGCTTTTTTAGTTTCTTTTCGAGAACTTTCCAGAACTTTCATTGAGATTGAATATAATTTTATAAAGAACTGTGAAGAAAAAAATTGGAGTTGGAGTTTCGTGTTGAAATTATCGTCTGACTTTGGCTCTTTATTTGATTGACTAAGATTGAGTATTTTTGTTCTTTTATTTTTACTATTTAAATTTTTAATTTGTTATTTTTTTCTTTATTATGGATTCAAAATGATTGAAGCTGAGACTGAAATGATTTACACGGTTTGCGATTTACGCATTCCAAAAATAAATACTTCAAGATTATTGACTTTCGAAGATTCTATTCCACAACTAATCCAGTTAGCTGCGGAAAATGGTATAACTAAGTTCTTCATTTTCCTGTCTCCCACTGATGGTACTGCATCTATTCCAAAGAAACCTTATAATTTAAAGCAAGAAATAATTCAACTTGTAAAGAATCACAAGAAAATAATACAAATTCAACACACCCGTCAAGGTAAGCTTCTATTCGAAACTAATTGCCCAGATGCTGCTGTTGAAATAAGCAAGATAAATAATATTCTTGGAGTTCCTGTTAACTCCAGTTTCCAACCTGAATACATTTCTTCAAGATTTCTTATAAAAGAAATAAATGTAGATTTACCTTTATATCTTGTTGCTGAAGAAATTGCGCAAAATGGCTTAACGATATTAAGCTTACAAAGATTTACAAAAAAGAATTCTGAAGAATTGAGTGAAAATATTTTAGTGAGCGTCATTGGACATCATTTACCTCAAACTATTAATTTATTCTATTCCATCATTCCAATTTCTCCTTTTATTGACAACGTTCGTCAATGTGGAAAATGCTATAAATTCACTCACCCTACGAAAAAATGTTCACAAGAAGTCTTCCTATGTAAAAACTGTGGAACATTCCATAAAGACTCTCCCTGTACCAATTAAACACCTAAATGTATAAACTGTCAGGGAAATCATGCAGCTAATGACATTTCCTGCCCTACGAGGCTTGAAGAAAAAAATTCTTACAATTTAAAAGCTTGAACCACCTTCCATTTATCGAAGCGAGAAGGCGTTATAATAAATCTTTAAAAACCAGTTACTCCAGTGTAACCAAAATTCATCTTCCTTTCGTGCCGAATCAAAATGAAATAACTAATATCGTTAAAAAAGCAGTGACTGAAATGGCTTCTATTTTTGAAGCAAAATTACTGGCGATACAGGCTAGACAAGATCAAATGATTTAGCAAATGTTCTCATTTATGATGGAATGTATGCGAACAAGTTCGAATCCAGCTATATCAGTTTCTAGATCTCCTCCAAGAAAGAGTCGGGCAAGATCTATCCAGTCAAGAAAGATAAGTCCAAAAAATTCTGTGAATCAGCAAATAATATCTCCCGAACAACCTATTATGAAATCTCCTCAACCAAATATTAAATATGCAGAACCTAACATTAAAGAAAGAATTGAACCAGGAAGAAGTCGTAAAAAACATTCATAATTTTTTTTAATATTCTTTTACTACGAGCGCACCTTTTTTTGGATTTTCAATAACTGTTCAGGTTTTTCGTTTATATTTAATGTTCAATTTAATTTCTTGGAATGCAAGAAGCGTTCTATCTCGTATGTAAAACTTCCGTATTTTCAATTTTCCGAGGTCCTAGCAATTCAAGAAACGTTTCTTAAAAATTCCGACTTATTTCAAATTTGTAATAAAACAATAATTAGGTTAGATAGGCAAGATGGCCGTGGTGGAGGACTTCTTTTTGCTGTTGATAAATCTCTACCTGTGCAAGTTTTAAATATATCCTGCTCAGAAGATAACGATACAGAAATATTAGCTATAAAAATTACTATATCCAAATCATCTCTTACTTTAGTAAATGTATACATTCCACACGGTAAATTTTCAAGTTCTCTGTTCCATAGCATCTTATCTAATATTCATCCTCCCTTCATAATAATTGGAGACTTTAATATACGAAGTTTGGCGCTTGGTAGCTATTCAAACTCTCCCGATTCTTCAGAATTCCTCGATTGGATACTGGATAGCAACATCTTTCTTTTAAATACCTCTCAGCCTACTCACTTCGGACTCCACCATAGACCATCCCTTATCGATTATAACTTTGTATCTCCTGATATTTTTCCTTTTTGTACTTTCTCAGTCAGTTCAGATAGTTATGGTAGTGACCATGTCCCTGTTCAAACAAGTGTTAAAATCTACAATAACGATTATTCGAAAGGTACTTCCCGCAATAGAATTTTATGGTCTGGCTTCTTCAATTCAATGAACACTGAAATTGCTAATAACGGACTAGTTTCAGTAGATCAATTCCAAATTTTATGCAAAAACCATCTTGATAAATTCAGGAAAAAACAAATCTTTCCGTTAAAGTCATATCCTCCGTGGTGGACATCGGAATGTTGTTATCTTTTGGGTAAAAAAGAAAACTTTGGAGGAAAGCGAAAAGTTCTCTTAATCAGACTCTGTGGATACAGTACAAGCGAATTTCTGCAAAACTTCATCAGCTTCTTCTAACTCTTTCCAGAAATTTCTGGGATAAAACTATAAAAAACGCTGGAATATCTAAGGACATTTATTCTATTCTTAAAAAGCTTAAAAATAGATCTACTGACTCACCAACTCATCATCCACTAATTTCTAGCGAAACTTCAATTATTTCGGACCCTGTTGTTCAGGCTAACTTATTTGCCAAATTTTATTCTCGTCAATCGGCAACTGAAGTATTACCTCTTGATTTAAGTTCAAACTTTGATTTAGAATATAACTCTGCATTCTCGCTCTCAGAACTCCAATTGGCGATTTCTAAATGCAAAAATACTTCAGCTGGTCCTGATTTAATATCTGCTAAAATTTAAAAGGGTCTATCAAATATAGCTTTACGATCCCTTTTGTCACTCATAAATAACTCTTGGTTTAGCGGTATTGTTCCCCCGTCTCGGAAAAAATCCATCATAATTCCTATAATAAAACCTGGGAAAGATACTACTTCAGTGAATTCTTATCGCCCAATATCTCTTACAAGCGTTCTATGCAAGGTCATGGAACGCATGATATTAAATCGTCTAATAAATCACATCTCCCTTTCTAAATATTTTCATCAAAATCATCATGGATTTATGCCTCATAGAGGTTGCGATAGTGTTCTTTCTATGCTTCATCATCATATTATTGATTTACGCTCACAGAGAAATTATATCATATGCGCAACTGTAGACATATCTCAAGCTTATGATTCAGTGTGGCCAGACGGTCTTATTTATAAGCTCCTTCAATTTGATATCAGAGGAAATGCTGCTCATTGGATATTGGATTCTTTATCGGATAGCAGTTTTAAAGTGAAATGGCGTGGAACTTTATCTCAACCCACTTTCTCTAATAGAGGTGTTCCTCAAGCCAGTGTTCTTTCTCCCTTTCTTTTTATGATTTATATGTCAGATATTTACGAAGTTCTCTCTCCTAACATTAAGTGTTTTATTTATGCTGATGACATAATCCTTTTGGCTGCTCATACATCACAAGAAAGTCTACAGCAAAATATGCAGACTGCAATCATAAAACTCGAACAATTGTGTGATGAATGGAAACTAAAAATTGATTCCTCAAAATGTTCAGTTATTGATTTCTCTTCCAAAAAATATCCTGTAAATTTTGAACTAACTATCAACCAATTACCTATTTCTTGGTCTAAGCACATAAAAATTCTGGGCCTCTATTTTACTAATAACTTAACCTTCAAGTATAATTTTCAAATGAAAAAAAAATCTATCCAGAAGAAAATTAATGTTTTAAAAGCAATTGCAGGTAACAGATGGGGAGCAAAAACTAATCACTTACTTCAAATTGTTCAGTCCTTCATTACAAGTAGCCTCTATTATGGATGTCATGTATTTACATCTGCCAGCTTATCAGACCGAAAAATCTTGGATCCGATATATCACTCAATTCTTAGAATTGCTACAGGCCTTCCTCGCTGGACACCAATTCCACTTCTTCTGAAAGAATCAGGGGCCTTACCTCTTACTGTAAGACAGAACTTTCTCTCTACGAGGATGTACATTAGAAATCTTGCACTTTCTACTAGATCTCCATGTGGTAGTTTGTGGGAATCAATGCCATGCAGCCGTATCTCGGGTGCTCTTCCTCTATCTTTGCGAGTGAAAAAATGGCTTGAAGAAAATGGAATTCAAGAATCACATATTTTAAGAGTTCCTGCAAAACCTACTTCTGTTAATAATAATTTTAAAATATTTCTTAGAAAATATACTTTTCAGACTAAAAATCTTCCAAGAAATACTATCAATGACCTCTTTGAAATGCATAGTACTTCTGAATGGTCCAATCACATATTATTATTTACTGATGCATCTAAAATAGAAAATAAACTTGGAATCGCTGTTTATGACAGCAGTAATAACTCCTTTGTTTCCGGGCAAATCAATAACTCTAATTCCATCTTTACAGCTGAGGCTTTGGCTTTATATCTGGCGGTGACTAAATTCTGTATTTCTCCCTCCAACTATATCATATTATCAGACTCCTTATCCTGTCTAAGAAGTTTGGAAACTCTCTCAACCTCTTCCCCAACCATCATTCAACACATCGGATCAGCTTTAGGAAATGCAACTAAGATTTGCAAATCTATTCAATTAGTTTGGATTCCTGGTCATTCCGGAATTGCAGGGAACGAAAAAGTAGATGCTCTTGCAAAATCGCCCATTAATAAAAGTTATAGTCTGCACTCAATTTCACCTGAAGACCTTATCCAAAATATAAGAAGCATTTTTATCAATTATAATAACAACGAATGGAAAAATAGTAAATATGCCTCTAACTTTTCACACATGTCTTCTATCACGAAAATTCACCGCAATTATATTAATTCTCGCCTTGAAGAAGTGTGGCTAGCTAGAGTTAGAACTAGATCTTTTCCGACAAATGCTAAATTACACAAATTTAGACTTTCTTCAACAGATAAATGCTCTTGTGGATAAAGAGAAACCATTGATCACATAATGCTATCGTGTCCTCGATATGATCAAGCAAGAAATTCCTTAAGAGAAAAACTTGGAATTGGAGCTCTTTCTTTCTCTTGGATTTTAGATTTGTCAACGAGTCCTAAAGAGAAAATTGACGCAACAATTTCTTTTTTGAAACAAATTAATAGATTCTAATTTTTTTCTCGTGTTTGTTTTTCCAAGCGGCCTTATTTCCCCTTCATTTGTCAATCAACACACCGTGCTTATCTTTTCGTTTTTATTGTCTTTTTTTTCAAAATCACCAATCCATCAATTTTTGTTTAGGTTTCAAATAAAAACTCAATCTTACTCAATGCGAGCTATAAGCCTATGAGCATAAAGCTCCAAAACAGTTTTTTGTCATAACCTAACCTAACCTAACTTTCATTGCTGATTGTTCTACGTTTTAATTGGTAGTCATTTTAATTTCGCTTACTTTTGCTGCTGGAATCAGTGGATTTCCCGCTGTTGTGTTTCGTTGTCGTCAATGTCCAAACATCGTAAATTTTTCTTTTTTACTATTTCTTTTTCATTATTTTTATTTGGTTTAATTTTAATATATATATTTTATTAAATAATATATTTTATTTTATATATTTAAAATCTTTAAATATTTTTTCCTTATTTCATTTTCTTAATTTATTATCACCTTTTTATTGTTTTAATTATGTTATTGTTTTAATTAAAAATGTCTCATGTGAAAAATGTTGTCGAAAAATATCAACAAATTCTATTAGCTAAAATTAAAGATAATAATGATGGATTTTTGCCCAGGATTCCATATTATTAAATAATTTAGGATTCGCAAATATTAATTTTTTAACGGAAATTTGATTTGGAGAAGGTGTAATTATTTTATTTAAATTCTATTTCTTACATGTATTTTTTTATTGTACTCGTGTTTCATTTTTATTTACTTAAAATGTGTATATATTTAAAAAAATATTTTATTCATGTTTTTTTTAAATTTTAAAAAATGCTTATATTTGAAAAATAAGTTTTTAAATATACCAATCAGCATGTCAGCTTCATATCAAGTAAGTCCATTATTTATATTTATTTCCCTTTTTAAATTTTCTGAAATGCTTATTTTTCGATCGAACTTAGGGAAATTTCCCGTTTTAATAAACGCGCGCCTAGCTTAGCGACTTGGCGACAAAAAAATTCGCCGCGTCGCCAAGTGTATGGGGATACTGAACTTGTTCCGATACAATGTATCAGAGACAAATCTCATCATTTACAAGTTGCATTTTCGACGGATTTTCGACTTTGGAACTATGCTCCTCTCTGTAACAGATTCTTTTAGGGGAAGTGCCTTGCTCCTAGTCAGAATACCCGTCTTTAATAGAATTTGTAAAGAAGGGTCTGGATCTGACATGCAGGTTGAAGTTCCCCAATCCATGGGTTCTTCCTCATCGAAGAGGATGGAACCCTTGGAGAGAAAGACATTAACCTGCCCGAAAATATCAGGACTGGGTTCCCAGTCCATCGGCTCAATAGCGTCAAGGTTAAGAACTCGTACTGACATCATGAACGCTAGGCTTAGCAAACGGTACAAGATATTAAATAAATAAAGCCCAAAACTTATAAATATTTCCTTAATTCAATTAAATTTGCAAAGTTATAAATATAATTTACAAATTTATACAAATGTATACAAACGTATCCGCTATAATTACTAAAATTCATTCAGCATTTTCAGAGTAAACAAACACAGAACTTGACTGCAAAGCTTTAAATGGCGTCTTAACTCCAACACAAATTGCAAGTCAGCCAATAAGAAGTCTACAACAGAGTTAGTACTCCACGCACAATTTCACAGTATGAAAGAACATGGTTATTGTGTTGGAAGCACGATTTTATCCCGGAATAAAATGCTTAATCCTGATATAAAATTTACAGATATATTCCGTTATTTGTGCTATTTTTCGAAAATTAAATTCTAAATTACCTGTTATTTATCGTTTTTTATTATATAAATACCGTAAATATTTTAACCAGTTTATTATCAATAATTTTCATTTTTGGCTGACTTTAATCGAGATTTAATTCGCACGTTTAGTTTTGTATTACTTAAAACCATTTTATATAAGAGAAAACCTATTCACATAATAAAAGTAGATTATGTCGTAAATTAATTAATCTAATTCTGTTGAATGAACAGCAATATTAAACTTTAATAGCTGCAAGTAAAGTTAGGACTGGTTTCTATCCAGTTGCCATCGGTTAAACGCAAAACATAAAGTGTAAATTAATTCAGTAAAGATAATTTTGATTCTAAAAGAAGAGCTAGTTGAAAAGATCTAATATTGTAACCTTTATTACAATAGTCATACATCCTATGTCGAATATTCCTGGGTATAATTCATGCTAAATAATCTCGGCACAAAATGCGGCGCATTAATTGGGTTATAAATGCTTAAAAATATAAAATGACGATAAACCGGCATAGCGACTCAAATAGTATTTTCAAATTTCAAAGTGGTTGGCCTTGTTTAGAAAATGTCTTAACAGAAATAATATGCCGGTCACGTAACAAAGAAAAAATTAGTTTGAAAATTATTGATGAATTCGTTTCATATAATTGATACCGAAATAAATAATTAGTTTCCTGCTATTTAATAGTGATCAGTACGAACTAGAGAACATCATTTCGCCATACCAATCTTACGGCGAACTGATGTTCTCTAGTTCGATACTGATGTTAGTTTTATAAAATACTTAATAATTTAGAAGTGTTAGAAAACCATAGACTTTTTATAATAGCAGATTTAGAAAAATTTTTCTTTAAGAACAAATATCATCCAGTAAGAGATCACAAGCTTTAATTAAATTTTTTACAATTTGAGAGAACATAGAAGCTTAGTAAAAATATTTACAAAGCAGGATTTCGTGAGTCGACACCATGCTCTAACTTTTCACTTCATGTTTCTAAAATTTACTATAGAAAAAAACTTTTAACATCTATTGAAGAAGATTTAATGAATTATCATTTTTTCTGAAAAGTAATATAGAATTTCATAAATTTGTTTTCAAATCAAAATTTTATTTCAGGAAAAAAGTTATATTCGAATCAAGCACAGTCACTAGACAGGCAGAACATGAAATGTGATAGATGGTTTTTTGCGTGAATGCTTTCATAGTAAATATTCACGCTTTTATCATGTTTTATTTGCGTCTCACAAGCGGGCAAATTCTCCCACATGCCCCCTATGTATGCGCATGCAAAAAGTAAAAGCGCAAAACTCATCTCCTATTTCCTTTCTTCTTCGGCAACGACGTGAATTAAACTTAACGTGTATATTTAACTGTTTTCAAACTTCATGTGTATTTAACTCTTCATGCACGATTGGGTCAAGTATCGAACCCTTTGCCTTCCACAAGTGAGATTCTCATAGATTCTGAGTTTTCCAACAGTACCTCTCTGCTTGAATTTGTTTCTTTTTTTATCTTTTCTCCAATTCTTGAGAATCAGTATTAGATTTTTTAATTAAGTTTTGTTCTAGCAATTTTTCATTTTAAATATTATTCTAAAAATTTCTTTGTAATAACTATATAATTCTTTCATTTAATATCATGAGAACGTGGTGAGGATGGGGATCCAGTGCCATACATCTTTTTCTTTTCTCCGAGCGATAACTCATACACGAGAATTGCGAAAGGTGAAAAAGAGCCTTCTTTCTTGAATTAAAAAGAATACTTGAGCGGAGAATGTGCGATCTTAAATTATTTACACCAAGGAATAAATAATTTTATAGGGAGTTAAAATCAGCGTGATTCATGTTTTAAATCAAATACAAACTTGACAGTCAAAGTTTTAAAATGAAACCTGGTTTTTACTTTAAGTTAGTTAGGAATGAGCATCCTGAGATATACATTTCAGTCCAGTCCGAGTAGTCGTTGTCAATTTAAATCCGGACGACAATTTGGTGGATAAATGCAATAAATTATAAAGACAGTGGAGTGAATGGAAAATATTTGTCTTTCATTTAATGTAAGCAATTTAAGATAAGAATAAAAATGATCGGCTCTCTTAGTGGAAGAAGAGTGCTCTTCCATGTGGAAGATCCCGCGTTCGACCTCAACCATTATTGAAGAATAGGAGATGTATGATGCACATCTGCATACTCGTTTGTTGGAAAGTGTGATTGTGGCAGTGTTCCTCTTTAGTGACCTGTTATTTATGAAAAGTTCTTGAAAGCAATTTACGCGGTGTCACTGAAATGCATTTCACAACAGACTAAACTACCCACTTCGTGGGGTGGTGTCAAAATATAAAATAAATAAATAAATTAATAAAATAAATATAAAATATACATTCTTAAATATCAATTTATTTAATTTACTAATTCAATCCATTCTTTAAGGGATAAGTAAAACATATATTCCATTAACATCATGCTTGAGACGGTAGTTAAAGAAAATGGTATATAGTAAGATTTGATGAAGCGTCCGCTCCCACTTTCCTTGCTGAATGATAATGTTAGTCTAGGAATATTTTGACATTTTTTAAGGTGGATTTTTTTACATCATGGCAATATTTTCTCACTTTTTAAGTTAACATTAATACAAAGGGTATTAACACATTTTTAGAATGACTTCGATAAAGAATTTTAAAAAAGTAAATGTTTTAGATTAAATTTTTTGGTATCAGTTTATTATTTGATATGAGAAATATCGTCTGCTACTTTTAAATTTATTCTTCTTTCAAAATGTCGCATGTAAACAAGTTGTGGGTTGAAGAATATGTTTTTGCGCTTTCCAAAGTATTTGCATTCCAGAATTCAAAAACCTTGTGAAATGCATGGTATTAAAATTTCTAAGTACAAAATAAATAACTTATTAATCGGACAGGTAAAAACCGTCAATCATTATTTCTACTTGGAAAGAAGACTCCAAAAGAATATCCGAGAAAGGTACGTACTGTTTCAAATGTTTCTAAAGTGAAATCGCTGGTAACAATAGAAAATCTACCAACAGAGAAAACAATTGCAAAGTCTTTAGACATATCTGTCGCAACAATAAATAAAACAATAAACCAAGATTTACAACTTAAAAAAGCTAAAAAACGTAATGTTCACCGGCTTTTGCCGAGACATGTGGTTCAACACAAAACATTTTGTAGAATCCTGAATGAAAACATTTACCAGGGGATATATGGAAATACATTGTGACCCTTGATGAAGCATGCGCTTCCCTAAATGAATGCAACAAAAAAAGGTTATTTACTATAGCAAACGATAAGAAAAAAATGTACAAACCAGGTTCCGTCAATTTAAGGAAAGTTTCAGTAAGGGGTTTATGATTGTCACAAGTTTCTTCTACAATGGGAAATTATAAATAAGAAGAATGGCAAAAAATGTTAAAATCAACTTATTATTAAGAGAATATTTTACGTCCAATATTTACAGAAGAAATCACACTTATTTGTCCCAATGACTTTCAAAGAGTGAAACTTCATCAAGGCAAAACTACAAGTCATACTTCTAAAACTTTCACTGCATTCCTTGAAGTACAGGTATTGCATATATACCCTTTCAACATATTCCTGCGAAGTCTCCTGACGTTTCACCTATGGACTATTGTGCCTTTGGTCTAATATTCCAAAAGTTATCAAAAGATTATCAAATGACTCTTCCTAAACGCAACTCCATCACGATAGATGGACACTAGAAAATAGTGTAAGAAAAATGGAAAGCAATACTCCTGAAAATTTTACGAAAAATTTTTCTATTATGGAAGACACGATGCAGACTCATAATCCAGAAAAAAGACTATCAGATTTCCTTATTATATTATAATTTATATTTCACAAGTTGTGAATAAATTTTAAATATGATCTTAATTTATTTTCACTAGTAGCGAAAGAATTTTTTATTTTCTTGTAAAGTTAATAGTTTTTTTTCCCAAGAGTGGAATTGTTTATTTTTTTATTTAGATTAAACTAAATAAATTTTGAAGTAAGTTATTTTTCAATTGCATTTATTAACACAAATATCAGAATTGTGTAATGTTGTCACTAGACTAAAATTTAGCTCGTAAATATTAAACGTGTTTTTAAAAGCAATGGAAATGTACTACGTTAATTTATATAATATTTAGAAATTGATAACTACATCTCAATGTTAAATCAAGAAATTAAATAATATCTTTTATAAACTGCTGTTCAAATGCTTTTAAACCTCAAATCGCTGGTACAGTTTTTATAAATCATTGTATTATAAAATTATATAATCGATAGTTACAAAGCCTTAATTTCTATTTAGTTTCCCAAATTTCCAGAAACTTTGATGAAAATATTTTTTTCAAGTTAATTTTTAATTTTTAGGCTATGCAAATCTCTTAACATTACTCAAATCATTTTAAATTTTCTAAAATGTAAAATTATCCTTCATTCATTCATAAAATATTTTGTAAACTATTATGTGTTTGGTATAATAAGCATTACATAGGTATCAATGCATGCGTACATTAAGTCAAAGAGTTGTCTTAATATTTGAATTACCTCAGTTTTGAATTTCGTATTTGAATGTTAAGTTTCTCGTTTAAAAGGAAGGGAAAGGGGGAAATGAACTCAATATTTAGTGATTAAGAATTTGCTCGTTTTAAAATTCGGTACAATTGTTTAAAATTTCATGACTAAGATTGTTCTTTTTTTTTAATAAAATATGTTCCATAAAATAAAACCATATCAAAAGAGGTATTACACTCTTGAGGAATTAAATTGTGATTTATAGCAAAACTTAAATACGTCTAATCTATTATATTAGATTTCTGAAAAATAATTAGGATCGTATATTGATAATTTAAAATTTTTTTGGAAGAATTACAGTGAAAATATACAACTACTTAGTTGTGATTATTTAAGCAGAAGAATCAAAATCTAAAAATTTTAATTCATATTACCTACATTTAAAATTGAAATTTAAAGAGTACAATTTATTATTTCATTAAATATATTAAATATGGTTATAAAAATGGCTATTCATTACCAAATTTAAATAATTAACATACATTATGAAATCCAATTTTCCTATTGTAAACACTGTAAGTCTGTATTTACTTAGATTTCATCCAAATTTGGTTGAGTTCTAAATTTCTGCAAATGCTATTGATCGATTCTTATAATTTTTTGAAGAAAACTTTTTATAGTGGTTGACTTCACAAGTTTAAAAACATTAAAAGAAATTATTTCAATCTATAGTTGTAAGCTTTCTATGATAGCTGTTTTCTGATAAAACGTAGCTATAAATTCATTAAACTTTAAAGAAATCGTTGTCCGTTTTGAAAAAAATAATATTGAAATGAACTCTAAATTAGTAAATTTTAGTTTAGAAGAGCCTGGTTTGTAAATTTATTAAATTCTATTGAACTATGTAACTAAATAAAGCCCGAAGTTACATTGGAAACTAGACACAAAAATGCAAGTAGCGAAGACAGAGCTTCAAACAAAAAAAATTTATAAGAAATCCCAATTTCAGCAAATCTTAGATTTCTACCGATCTGCTAAAGAAAGTTTTGGTGAATTCAAAAAAGTAAGATCAAGAATTTAAATTATGGAAAATTAGTTAAAATAATTTTTTGAATTGATTTTAACTAATTTCGAGATTGAATTTAATCAGCAAATTTTATTTGCTGATTAAATTCAATCTGATTCCGATGAGATAATTACTTGGAAAAACAAATTTAATCCATAAAGCAAGTTACTTCTAAGAGTAAATTTTGGAGGTGTGTAAAATTTCCATGGGGTGTCTGTCTGTGTCAGGATTAGAAACTTTATATTACTTTATGAAATGAATTATGCTCTGTTTTAAGAAATATTAGAAAAACGTTTCTAAATTTGGTTACGTAATTTTTTTAAATAGAGATAAGTAGTCGAAGAAAACGGCTCATTGCGTGCATCCAATTTTTTAAAAAAAGTACTTCAATAACATCAATTGTAGCTGAGAGCTATAGCCGAGAATGATTATTGCCTTAATTCGTGGGTTCGAATCTTACCTTGGGCATAGATATCTGTAATGGTTTGAAATCCACTTTAAGTCCTAGCACCCGGTCTAATTAGCCTTGGTGTGGGAAAAAAAATGATCGTTGATCGACAAACTAAACTTCTTTAAGCGTGATGGAGCCCATTTGAAGGTAACTAGAAGCTAAAATTGAAAAAGAGGAAAAAATCAAAAATGACTAATTTTAAAACAACAGTTGGTGAATAGAAAAGCTTTGATTCTGATGTAAGAAAAGAATCGAGTGAACAGTTCGCTCAGAAGTCTAAAAGCTGTTTTAACAGAGGCTTATCCTTGAATATATTTATGAATTTATAAAGATTACAATGTTTGTTTACGTATTGTTTGTGTAATCATTAATTTTAAATTGTATAATTTTCCTTTTTGCTTAGTAATTTTCATAAAAATTGTTTTTAAAATGTATGTAAGTTTAAGATAATTATTTAAAAGCTTTGGTAATTACTAATTTTTTATTACTTTTATCCATTCTGCTGCAATTCCTAAGTTACGAGAACTCAGGAAACCAGTGTAGATGAAATACTTTCACCTTTTCAGTTGAAAATGAATGAATCCTTCAAATTCCACCCCGGCTGTAGGTGTTTCAGAATCTTCTAAAACTAGAGATCTCAGTCTAACCCTCGTGTATAAAATAATGAGAGTCAATCAAACCCTGCAGCTGAAGTTTTTTTTCAAATTCGATTTCAAATAGTTGTCTTATATTTGCAAGAAGAACACTGATTAATATAAATTTTTCAAAGTAAACGTATACAGCTTTTAGTACGAGATTTTGTAATTTTTAGAAAGATTTTAGACGTATATCGCAT
Source organism: Latrodectus hesperus (assembly GCA_037975125.1). NCBI lineage: Eukaryota > Metazoa > Arthropoda > Arachnida > Araneae > Theridiidae > Latrodectus > Latrodectus hesperus. The sequence continues at coordinate 9,881,433 of CM075855.1, forward strand.
TAAATATGTAACTTAATATTTGGTTACAACGTTTGACATAAGAACACTGTTCGAAATTTTGACATTTTTCATTAAAATTATTAATTTTTATTTCTTTATTCAATTTTAAGGATTTGATTACTGATGTTGTTAATCTTAGATTGTTTGATAGTAAAAACCTTAGTCTTTTTTAGTTCAAAGAGAGGATAGCATATAATTTTGAAATTTAGCAATTTTTTGCAATTTAGAAATTTTTAGCAATTTCATTTCAAATTCCATGCTTTTGGAATATTTGCTGTGATATTTAAAGAATTAATATTTTATATTCAAAACTGAAGTACTTAGGACAAAGACTTTTTTAATTTTCTTTTATCGCAGTTTTTTCTAGTTCTTTTTAATTAAGAGTTTTTAAATAAATCAATATAAAATTTCTTTATTAAAAACATTGTTTTGCAGTACAAAATAACGCCTCCTGTGTAGTTCGGCTTCACACAAATTGCATGAGATAGGAGATATTTGAAAATTTATTGTATTAACTTTACTCATGCTGGATTTGAAATTTTTTCAGTCAATTTTTGCGGCTTTTTTGGATAGTGTATGATAGTATATTAAATGCTAGAATGTGCTCATTGCAGATGGCAAAAATATTTTTTTCTAAGAATTTAAAAGTGTAACTATTATTAATTCTTAAGAAATTAATATGTGGGAATGTAAAAGAAGATATGCTGTATTTTTCTGCTGTCCCCACCAATTGCAATGAGATATCACCTTTGAAAGGGTGAAGAGAAACGCACTTTTCCTCTCTATAAACAATCACTAACGCAGTTGCGTGTATAGCAGTATAGATATTTTTAGTGAGTTCAAACCAACGTTAATTTAAGAAATTACAAAAAGTCTAAACAAAATTTTAAAATTAAAATTAAAACGTTCAACTCGATGGAAAATTCGAATTAAATATTTAAATTCATATTTATAAGTTTAATATAAGCAAAGTCCTAATTATGCTGAGTACCACAATAGTGAGTTATTCGAGTTGTTATTGAATTAAGAGATAAGGGAAATCTTTGCACTTTAAAAGCAGGAGTATCAAATTGGTAGGCAAATTGTTATTTTTGCGTTTCAGCACAACAATTTTTGGGTTTGATTCCTATAAAATGCATGGAGGATTGTGATGACGTAGAGTCCACTTTAAATGAAGTCCTTTTGAAGAAAATCACTGAACGAGGAACCAAATTAAGAACCAAGGTGTGACTATTTCTTTCCTGCTTTTGAAAATTTTTAATTTGTAATTACATGTGGTATAGAGAAAAATATATGCGATATAATATACACCTTCCTTTAAGCATCATGCTCATAGTGTTTTATCTATTCAATTTTAAGAAAAGAAATTTTTTGTTTATTGCCACAAAGTTTTCAAGCATTACCCAATACTCAAATCATCGGAAATGCATTCAAATAAGTATGGAAGAAATCCAGAGAAAATTTTTAGTAGTTCCTGTATTTTGATTCATTTTAATTGACGCATGAACATTTCGTTGTAGGAGATGTTACTTTGAACAAAGCAAATTTAAATACTAAAACATCACATTTTCTGTCTAAAAGATATGTAGTGTATTAATGAAGGCAATGGAGGATCAATACTCATTATTTATTTGCTAATCCAGATAAAATTACAAATTTTGATGCGATAATATCACAAGAATGTAAATATCAAAATGACAGATGAATTTCCGACTTCCAATAATCTGAAGCACGTGAATTTGTGCATTTTTTATTCAGTAAATATTATTTCACATTTTTTAAATGGTAGTAGTTTTTATTCTATTATGAATTTTTTAAAATACATTTAAATGTGCATTGCACTTCTGAAAAAGAATGGCTTGTGTGCAAAACGCAATCAAAATGAAAATATATAAATAATGACTAACTTCTCACTATTTTGTCTCCTTTAAGTTCTGACATAGGTATTTGTTTTTTAAACCATTAAATATAAATGCTATTGTTTCTTAAGTTAAAGAATGAGTTCTTAATTGAAATTATCAAACATTTTTATCAGATCTACCTGTATATCCTTGTACGATGAGTTTAAAGCTTATAACAATTGCATTAAAATAACAAACTTAATTTACAGAATAAAGGAGAAATATATTTTAAAGAGAAAAATTAGTAGTTTCTCTAACACAGGGGATAGATGAGAAATTCATAAAATAGAAAAAATGTAGGCAATGAAGGCACAATTTTTTATTTTGTTAAATTATTTAGTTTTCTCTCTGCAAGTATGCATGCAACTATTTAAAATACTTTGGTTTGTGTGTTTTCCCTCTTGTGTAATGATGGCTATACAATAATCCCTGCAAAACTAGATCAAAATGCAATTGAACCCATATTCTATAAGTTTGGTTTTTAAAGCATCAAAATCAATTTGATACAGTATATTTCTTTAAAAAAGCAATCGACTTTTGTAACAATTTTATACAAATGTATTTTTCTTAGAACAAGAATCGGAAGGATACATCATCTAATCTGATAATTACGTGGAAAATATAGCTATGTAAAACACTCAGGTTTAAAAATATTATGGAAAAATTCAAATTTTTCAAATATTTTTTTAGTTTATAAAATCTAGTTGTCTTTTAAAATGTTTCATTGAATTTATAGACTTAATGAAATCAATATTTTGACACAAATTTTAACTTTCAATAAAAGTGAAATGTTTTACAGAACGAATAATACACTTTTTAGCGATGAAATTAACGTGGATAAGAATCTCAAATATTCGATTATATACATAATAAAGCTATGACATTGTGAATGCTCTCTACATTTGGAAATTTCACTGAGAATTTTCAAACATATGTATTTCACAAATTTAAGTTTTCTCTATTATATATTGCATTTAAATTTATCTTATCAGAAAAGAGTAAAATACTTGAAAAATATAATGAACATCATTGCCAGTTAATGTGCAAGTGACACATTTCTCGAATTTATATTGCGAAAACTTTAAGATTCCAGTCCTCATACTGATGAGTTTGAAGAAGTATTTCTTCCAAATGAACCATCGACATCATCGGGTAAGTTGCAAACAATTTTTCTTTTGGTATATTAAAATCGGAATTAAATGGGAAGTGCAGAAGTTTTGAAAGATAACACTTTTCAGAGCATAATGTGCCTCGTTTGATCGCAACCAGTGTTGAAGAATAAGAAATATTGTGCTTCTGCCCCAAGCATGGCCTTCTGTCGGGAGTTCTGCTTGAGTTTTCTCTTGCTATATGTAAATTTGTCTATACTTTTAAAATGCCTCCCCATTGCATTCAGCCTGCTACTCAAAGTTTAAACTTTGAACTGTGAAACAGTTAAATTTTTCCAAAGTTCTTTCATTTCTCAGTCAACGAACTTGCTAATAGAAATATTGCATGAGTTCTAAATTTACCAGGCATATGTAAATGCTATATGCCAGGCATATATTATGCTGGCAACAGTGGTATTGTGAGCATAACTGTGTGTCTGGGTAAGGGAGCAGTTTTGGCACCCACTCCAAAGAAGTAGTAATAAACAGAACAAACGTAAACATCACAATATCTCATGATTTTACTTTGTGAAAGTCATTTTATCAATGAAAATTTTCTAATTTTTAATGTTAAGGACTTTCTATTTTAAAGTAGTTCTTTATTAAAACAAGAGCTTAAGTTTATCTGGAATTATTTTGATTGTTTCACTGATTATGAATTCTTTGAAGGAAAAAATACACTCTTTTACATTTTAGAATCATTTTAGAAGAAATTACATTTTAGAATCCATAATTATGGCAGATTATCATTCCTATAAGGATTTCTTACTCAATTATTTAGGATTTATTTTTAATTAAAACATTATTTTATTGTACAAAATCGAAATTACTAGTTAGAAAACTTTGTATTTTCTATGTACTGTGAAACATATAAGCATATAATACATTTGATCTTTCAATGTTCGAAAATTTTTCAAAATAGTGTTAATATAAAGGCAACAAAATAACACAATTGAAATAAAAATTATTTCGTAAGATGCTTAAACATAAAGCATTTTGACTTCAATTAGTTTTAAATAAATAATTTCACGAATAAGCTAAACTATACATTCCTGTTAATATTTACATTGGTTGAAAATTGCTGTTAAATAAGCAAAATGTAAATGTGTATGACCGAAAATAAAACTGACTGGAACTGTCAAATAAAAGTCAACATTTTTCCAATGAACTTTATCAATTGTAATGAAATATTAGTTCTTAAAAACGAGAAAATTTTTACGAGTTAAACCAGCACTATTTGGGAAGAAATGTTACTCTGTGTAAATGGTAACAAGAAAAAAGAAATTAATTTCTTAGTATTTGAAGGGGGGTAATTTCAGATTCCCGCCATTGTATTATATTTAGGTCCCAGGAAGACAATGATTTTCTATACTGGATATTGCAGTGCTGAAAAATATACTCTTGTTGGAAGTCAGTTTGCTGTTGGACACATAATTTGGACAAAGGGGTCTGTCAATGAAAAACACAATTCAACGTGAATTTTCTGGAGTACAACGCAGTACTAGGCTAAGGAATAATAAAGCTTGAAACAAAAAAAGCTTTCTTTTTTGTACAATGCACAAGAAGTTCTCAGAAGATTAGTTACTCAGATTTAAATCTTTCTTTTAATGCTTTATATTCTTTATTTCTTTGATACTATAAACACATTTAAATGATATTCAGGAAAAGAGATTACTTAAAATTATAAGCCGAGCTGGCAGCCGAATGGTTAGTACTCTTGGCTTCGGATCAACAGTTCGTTTGGGTTCGAATCACACCTTGAGCAAGGATGTTTGTAGTGGTTCGGAACCCACTTTAAACCGTAAGTCCCGGTATAATTAGCCCTCGTGTGCAAGTGTGCAAAAGATGACCGTTGAGCGACAAACAAACCAAACCAAAAAAAAAACTTGATATTATAAATTTTTGTGTCAGTTTCATCACTTGACTTTTACTTTCCTCGTCCAACTCTGTTTCATTTGCTTACTAAAGAAGAGACACTAGTGTTGGTGTCAACAGTTTAAATGGACTGTAAGAAACTCTAAAATTTGAAATCCCTATTTTTTTGTTATTGATTCTCCTCACTCATTTTAAATCTGCTCTTAAGAGCGTTAAAGTCAACTTACTTATTTTTTTAGATGTGAAGATGGTGCTGCTGTAACAGCGTTACATTGGTATGGTACACCAAGTAAAAAATTAAAATAGGAATAGTTAAAAATTTTATCTAACACAAATTTCACTTTTCTCCTTAAATTGAAGGTTTCCAAATTTTTTAACTCACTATTATTCAGATTTAGATTCATTGAAGCCCCAAGTTATCGAATGTATTGTTATATACATATTTAAATACCTTTTGAACTTAGGACAGTTGAATATGTACTATGGTAGTTTAAGAAGATAATAATTTAGGTGCTCCATAGAAACAAAACCCCGAGATATTGTTTATCAGACAAAATTCATAATACTGTAATTTCATTCTCATCTTTATTATCTAATTGAAACTGTAGTGAGTAAAATGCAACAAAACATCATCAATACAAAAATAAATTATTGGGAAATGTGAATATATATGTCTTAAGCATTTCATTTTCTTTTATTTGAAAGGAAATTTTTTGTACAGTTTGTTTTGTAACATTTCTATTTATGAAATAATACACAAATTTTAAGGAGCACTTAAAAGAATTTTTAGTTGTAATTATATTTTAATAAATGCGATAAATAAAGCAAAAATTGAATATTTTAAATTTTTCTCTCTTAAAATTTATCATCTATTACATGTTGAATAAAATTACTGAATCCTTATAAGTGAATGAATATATATTATACATCAAAAAATACTTTAAAACATAAAAATTTATACAAAACTTTTCACGTTGAGTTCCTAAGTAACATCCAGCGAGTTCTAAATGATGTGTAAGTCAGCTGATATTTCATTTAAATATAACTTATTTGCTCAATCAACATTGCAATTTTCTATAGAGGCATGTATCTTAGATAAATTCTAAAAAAGAAAAAAAAAATAAGATTTGGGAAAACCATGGTGAATTGTGCGGCATTCATCAAGTTAAATCAACTATGAACTTACCTTTTTGCTATCTCCCACAATTTTTTTATCTATGAATCAAAAGATACAACAGCAAAGCAGATCATCTGAAATATTTAAATCTATATCATCAAGTTTGAATTGCTAACACACTTAATTTTTTATTCCTAGTGGCAGAAAGAATTCAGGGAGGAGCTAGTGCCATCTAGCGTCAGCATGTAAAAACACCGCAATGCACAACGTATGTATAATGATAAATATGGGAAATGTAAGTTTTATAATGCTGCATTTTTAGTGCTGCATATATTATGCAAGTGAAGCATTAAGTATTCTGTTAAGTAATGCTACTGTACTGAAGTGTTTTGCCTATACATTTGATTTCACAACCCAATATGAATTATAAAATTAAATTTTAGAAGCCTTTTTATTTTTACTACCAGAAAAAGTAATGTCAGTTTTTGTACAAATGCTTACAATAAATTTATCTTGCAGAAATACAACTAATGAGAGCTGTATTATTTTTTCATATTTAGATTGTTTGCTACCTATAAGTTGAAGATATTATTTAAATTATTCTAACACAACATAAACATTAGAATTGGTCCATTTTGAGCTGTTTACGATTTAATTTCAATGATGTAATTTAAGTAAAGTATTACGACGGATAAAACAGTCATTGATAAATATATTTGTTCCATACTTTCACAGGACACAACTTTCCATATTTAATCGATTGGCTCGTGTTGCAAAATGAAATGCGTTTTGCCCAAATTAAAATAAAACTGGTTAATTAAAATTAGTCACAACCACAAGAATTTCAACTTCAAAAATTCTGTTTATTTTTTACACTATGAAATTTAAACATAACATTAATTTTCTGATAATAGTATTCTAAAAATTAACTGGTTGTTATTCAGCTAAAACATAAGAATCCTTTTCCGTTATAGAAATCATTTTCAATCGTCGCGACAAAATGTCACCCAATTGCATGCTCTCTTGAGTGAAATCATCAACAGTCATATTTGTAGTTTTAGTAATATCTGAAATTTATAAATCATTTCATGCCGATTGTCTAACATTTATCAGTGTCTTATTTTCCGAAAAATATTTTTCCAAGTCTCAGTTGGATTAGCTCTTTAGTAGTTATAAACTTTGAGCTACAAACCTGGCAAAAACTTTCTTTTTTATTGTATTATCTTATGTAAGTTATTGTACTTAAAAAATATGTGCAATATATATTTAGTGACAAATGAGAAGTTTATAGTATAAAGTATCTGAAATAATAAGTTGATTTAAAATTCAACAATATTTTTTATTGTGTATTTTTATAATTTACATTATTTACGTATGAAATATTCATTGAGGATGGTATTGCTGCTTCCGTTTATAAAGGTGTAGTGTGGCTATAAAATTGCAAATTTGAAATTTGTATTGAAAGCTACATCACAATTTTTCAAATTCAAGTATAGGTTAACATTTTAAAATTTGAAAAGTTATGTAATTTAGTCAGTATTACTAAGCTTCATTGGAATACTTTACTCTTTCAAAGAATTTAAAAATATTTCAGTTTTTCCATTTTCTTTGAAACTAGGATTTGTATTTTAGTGTGGAAATGTTTAAGATCTTATTTCTTTTTTATTTAAAATATTCTCAAGTTTTACTTCAAAGTAGGAATTCTTGTTTCAATGGTTCACATATTTATTGAATTTAATAATATCTTTGAAATACAGAATATCAAATTATTCAAGGAAACTTTAAATTTATGCCATCTAATAAAAATAGTTCATAATCTAAGCAAAACTTGTAATCTATGTCTTGTCTGTAAGTGTATCTTATTGGAATAAATAAAATATGTTCATCCGAACTTCCGTAGAAAATAATGTTGCAAATCCAGCTTAATTGTTGGAGCATTGCAGAAAATAAGTACAATTAATAGTATGAACTTGGTACTTTCTTTTACTGAATCTAAGGAAAGAGTATAAGCTTTAATGAATGGACAAGCTATAATTGTTACTAAAATTGGAATTAAGTAGAGAAACTTGATTTTAAGATTACTGAAAGCTAATTTGTCGATTTGTCATTAAAGATAATTTTGTACACAAGAGTTAGAACCAAATATAGTTTCAAATAGATTTTGATATACCAAACATCGAAGAAGAGAGTGGATTTGAACGAAAAAACTGTTGAAAAGATGGCCAGAATGATTATTCTCAAAAATATGACCATGGCCCAATTAGTTATCACGCTATATGAAAGGGAAGTTTTGAATCTTCATGTCGAATATGTTTTATGAATGCAACAGTGGTGTGCCAAGCATCGTTATTTGCAGAATATTTCCCAATTTCGTGGTTTTCATGCCTTCCTATATAAAGCAATGTGAGGTAAGTTAGACTATTTTTATATCCGTCTGTGTGTTTTGAAGTTTTCCTTCTCTTCTTTCATCAATACTGACTCATTTCATGCAATATCTTCCAAGAAGGTACTTAAGACTTCCTATGCTCAAATATCTTATATTAACTGAGAGCAATTGTGGCTGCTAAAATCAATCTTTGAGTATCAGTTTGTAACATCATTCGAAATCAAGAAATGTATGAATAAACTATTATATTTAGGGGTTTTTCTTTTATATTTAGGGATTAATGAAATTTATCTACTAAATGTTTTGTTTAAGGGAACAGACCTTTTTATTAAAAAAGTAATTATGTGGTCAACAACGAATTCTTTTTTCACTTACCACATATTTTGTAAAAAATTATACTAAAATCCATAAGTTTTTTATTTTTCAAAAGCTGTTCGATACACTCTATTTAATTTTGTAATCATTTACATTATCACATTTTTAGATCAAAAATCTGAAGTGCAAGGTAGTTACAATTTATGCGGATTTTCTTCAAATTAATATTGAAGAATTCTAATTCACAAATTAATTTTCAGCACGAATTATAGGGAAATCCGGTTATTTTCAAGGAACGTATTTTGCTCAGAAACATTTTGATTAATTTTAAATATCTCTTAAGATTTGTTTTCCCTTGCAGTTTTTCTTTTCATGTTCATAAAGATAGAAATGTTAGTTTAGGGTTTCTACCAAATGTGAGATTGCTTGGCAAATGAATGAGCACCAGTATATTTTGTTATACTTAGCCTAGAGTTGGGCTCTATCAGTTAGACAGCTCTTAGGTGTCTGCGTAAGTTAGAAGCAGGGATTAAGAAGCGGAAAACACAATGCTTGAACTATCACCTGCATGTATCATTTTGTTTCATACGACACTGACTTTCTAACTTGCGCCAGCTTCCCTTAATGAACATACCAGAACTTTTAAGATGGAATTCGATCTCGCTACCTTCCAACAGTGAGAAAGATGTCCTAACCAAGCCATTACAGCTTCAGTATTAGACTTCACTTTGATTTATTACAGAAATCAAATGCAACGTGCATAGCAGTATAAGCAAGTGTCCTAATAAACCTTAGACTAACTGGTTTAGAGGGCTTTCATTCACCAAACACCTCACAATTTTGAGCCAGAATCTGGTAATTGGGTCACACTTGACTTTGGATCTCTTTCTCTTAACATTTTCTCAATGCCAGCAGAATAGCTTTAGACTTCACATCCCCAACCTATAGGGCTCCGACTCAATGAGAGTGAATTTGGTCACCCTCCCGGAGCCCACAAAAATAATGCTTCTTATTGCTGATATTATAAAAGCTGCGTGCACAGCTAAGCAATTGTGACTCAATAAATAGGAAAATCCATTTAAATCTGGCTTTAAAAAATCTTTTATTATACATTGCTTAATAATTCTAGATAGGTTATGAAAGCATCATTCATTATAGCAGTAATAAAAGACAAGCTTATAAAAATCAGCGATAGAAAAAAGCGGTATAAAAATTTTTCTCTATCGTTACCTTGGATGATTACACAGATAAAATCAATTGTTGTGGTTTTCATCCTGCACTTAACATTATAAAATATCAACATTCCGGTATCTTATAGTCTGACATTTCCTAGTTTGCAGTTTTCTTTAACCTTGTTACCATTAAATTTCAAAAATGTTCTAGAAACATAAGTAAATTGTTTCATGTTTGTATGTTTCAATATTACTGAACTTGAAATACAGGTATAAATTGTTAAATTAAATTTAAAAATTTTTAGTTAATAAATTATTAAAATAAAATATTTCACCTTAACTATTTGTAATTTATACTTTATATCTTTATTTTCTAATTGTATTAAGAAATAAGTAAAAGTAAAGATACAAGTTTAAAATATAGAATTCTCACGTTTGCAATATATATATGAAAAATTAATTCACATTAAATCTTTTAACAGGAATCTAATATTGAGATATTTCAATTTATATTAATTAAAGTGGAATTAAAATAGAAAACATATTTTTTAACTGATATGAAAAATGTTCATTCAGAAAGAACAAAAACAATAATAAAGAATAATTTGTGTTAGGGTATACATATTTTCTAATATTTGTTACTATGAAAAATTTATTCAGACTTGTTTTCAATACTCAAATGCTTAAACTCTTCAAAAGTATGATAAATAAAATGATAAAGTAATAGAATAGAATCATTACAACAAGTGATTTAATGAGTGGATCTTGGTATGTAATCAGCAATGAAGATTCTGATGTCCAACAACACAGGGTAAGCTTACAATGGCTCACATATTTGGTATTTTTCCCTAGAAAATAAATATGTAGATGAAAGTTAAATATTTTGTGTGTAAATGCATTAAATACAAATATTTGAATATAATTAAGAAAACTCTCCTAATAAAGCATTATAGAATATCACTTATTTTACAACAAAATGAAGAGGATGTTACATAGCACAGAATTAAATGTAACAAGCAATCAAGCTTTAGTCTAATAACTGTAATAATGCTAATTAATGGGGAAATAAAGTTCATTCAATATTATCAAACTAAGATAAATGCTCTTAAGCATGCTAATACAATTTTACACACTGACAATATTTGGAGAAATCAAAAATCCTGAACTCAGTCCTAATTGTTAGCTAAAGATCAATTACTAATGAATTAATGTCGGAATGAATAAATTCAAGAGCAAGGAAAAAGGTAGTTTCAAAAACTCAAAGAATTAAATGTTGATGGGAAAAGTGAGTATAAAAGAAAGCAGACACATCCTGTTAATGTGTTATTAGTTTTTTTTAACATAATGAAACACATGGTTTAAGTCAATATACGTGAAGCAAAACATAACAGTTCTGAGGTAGCGATAAAATTTCTATTTCTTATTATTGCCATTTCAAGAGTACCATGAATATCGTCTATCGCATGAAACCAAATCTTCGACAACTTTGTACCAAAAACTATCTGGAAAAAATAAACTGTATGACAACGAGAATTCTTAAGACGTGTAAAGTTTCCACAAACAGCAAAAGATTTTAATTCTCGTTCTTAAAACATCTACACTTGAACCATTCAGTGGACCATTCTTTTGATGTGGAAGACTTTAAAAACACATTACGCTGTTGACAGTACGGCATAAAGCTTTGACTTGCCTGAAAAAGGTGATACGGGAGTTAGACTTTCTGTGACTGAAAACGCCCAGTTGGTCTGACTTGTTTCTCATCTAATTATATTTAATGGTCATATGAGGTTATGAAGGATATCTTGAAATTAGGAACATTACTTACGTGTAAAAAAACTGGGCACTGTTTGGATTCCTTTATGATTGTTCAAGTTGCATACAGCTGCTGTGATATGGGATTCCCTTATTGTCAGGGAGTCAAAAAGTAAAACCTGGTTTCTTGTTGTGGTTAAGATAACAAATTTACGGGAGGATTTCTTTAAGAAATAAGCAAAACAATAAATTTATACGTTATCTATCGAAAAACATTTTCAAAATTTAACTGATGTAAAAAAAGACTAATAAATTCAAATTTAAACACATCAAATACTGTAAGTCTAATCTGTGTACAAAAATGGGAATTATATAACTTGTCCAAAAAGGAGTTTTACTTTTCAGAAACTACCAGCAGAACAAAACGAGTTATTATACGCTAATATTGACGAATACACCATAAAGGATGACATAAATTATTCTGAACTTTTATATTTAAATAATTTTAGATTATGTCCATTTTAAAGTTAGAATTAACATTTAAAAAATGGGGAGAACATACCTTTTACTTAAAATGAAAAATCTCATCTTGAGGGAAATATCAATATCGAAAAGTGCGTCTTGCACGAAAGCCCCTGCGCTAAGCAGCGAGGCTCGAAGACAGCTTCACCAACTTGTTTCTGCAGAATGAATAATGCGTCTAACCTAAAGAAACTACTGACTATTGGTGCTGAGGAAAAGAATTCTATTGTTCAGATAATGAACCAAACCTCCACACAGAACAAAAATTAGCATCTTACTAAAGAGAAGCGTGAAAAGATCACTATGCATTGTGATTTACGAACCCAATTACTTGAATTGTATCATAAATTGGATCTGAATATAAATATTGTCTTCTATATTAAAATTTTGTATTTCGTTGTGGATATTCCGTTGGAATTTCAATCTTGTCTTTAATTCGTTTTTTATTTCAATATGGATATAGTGCCAGAAATTAAATTCTTTTATATTCATTTTGAATTTGGCTGTGCATGTAGAGCGCTGAACAAAAAATGAAGGAGCCAACTTTATTTTCTGCAAGCATAGAATTCCTAGAATTTCATGTTAGGTATAGAAATTTCTAATTATAAGCAAAATTATAGTATAGTTCTACTTTTAAAATAATCCTAGATTTGTCTACTTTTATGTAGTAATGATTTGTAACATTCTGTATCTTAAATCACTGGATTTATCATTAATTTTTTAATACATTTTATAAAATTTATATACTGGAAGTTCTGAAACTCATTTTTTTTATTAACTAGGTGCTATTGAGTGTGATATTATATTTTTGTGCTACTTTATTTCCTTTAATTTTAATTCAGAAACAATTCTTAATAGAAACTTCAATCAATTCTTATTACGGTTACTGTTTTCTTATTTACCGTTGTGCTTTTCCACCGATTTTAAATTGCTAAGCCTTCTTTATTTATATGATTGTTATTGTTTTCTTATATAGTTTAGGTGGTGGAGGGGAATCTCCTATTTTTTATGCAGATTGGCATCCAATCTGGGTTGCCAATCAAATTCAAATACCCCTGTGTCCTCTTGGCGAAAAACAAGGCTGTGACCGTAATACTCAGTTTTACCAGAAATCTTTATTAGCATAAAGATTAATAAAAATGCGTAAAACAAATCTGTTATGACAACAGTTATTATTTTTGCCACTAGATGGCTGCACCTTTCAAACTGCTGAATATGTTTGACAGGGTTATAATGAAACTCAACTAATTCTATTTGATAAAGTAAAAAATATTAAGTTTATATTTTATGTAAGAGTACTTAATTTTCAATTTTTTAATGATTGTCATATTTTATATTTCATTTTTATGTATTTAAATTTTATATCTATTAACTATGTGTCATTGTTAACTGTAAACCGAACTGCACTTATAATAAAAGCGTGTTTTGAGTGAGAACTCAAATCACGCTTTTATTATAAGTGCAGTTCGGTTATCAGTTAACAATGACACATAGTTAATAGATATAAAATTTAAATTATACAAAACTGAAATATAAAGCTTATGAATTATTGGATCAAGTCGCAAAATATGTTAAACGTTCGGGGATAAGGCTATGACTGAATGTAAGGCATGCTATTAGTTTCACAATTTCAGGTCGGGAGATTTGTCCCTCTGTGATGAAGGTGGTAGATGACCACAGGCCTCGAATGGCAAAGCACTGCAGGCTGCTGTTGAGGAAGTCGGTAAAATGTGTAGTGATCTTGCTAAACAATTAGATTAATTTAATGTTATTCAGATTATTTTCCCATATTTTTAAGAAGATACAGTAGCAGTATATTGGCAGAATTATGTGGTTGTTGCGAATATAAAAGTCAAGAACAGTTATTGTTATAAAAATGAAATAATTAGGGAATCAATTTTATTAGTGTCTAGCAATACTAGTGTTTATTTATCTTTGCAAAACAGGTTGGTTTATTTTAAAATATTCTGCTATGAACTTTCACATGTTTATTTCAAAATAGGAATTTAGATTTCAAAGTCCACATTCCAATTTCGGTAGCCTTTTAGAAAACCTCAAGTTTTATTGCAAAGGGATTGATTGCACAACTGAAGATACATTGTCAGATGAAGGTGAATACCAATGTGATTACTTCGAAAACTAACTTAGTTTAAGGGATACAATTTTCAGTAAAATTCAAGTACTTAATCTAACAATGAATCTCTTGTAATTACAAGCCAGTTTATTTCATAACAGAACTTGGTACAAAATAAATGAACATTAATAATTAAGAACATATTAACTTTTAAAACTATTAATATATTTTAAAATTATTAACAATTATTTTATTTTTTGCATTCTAAATATGATTCAAACATTGATTTTAATTGACAGGTTCTGGAAAGTGGTGCTCTGAAAATTGGTGATCCTGCAGCTCTAAAAAAAGTGGTGCTCTTGAATCAAAGTGATGAAAAAAAGCAGTCGAACTATCAGAATCCAAGAGGTGCAAAAATACTGCTACACAGAAGCACCAATATGTCTACTCCATCATCCCCAGGACATTCGGAAGTCCTTGCAAACTTGAAGTGTGACTCGGCAATTATTGTCGGGTGATTAAAAAGCCCGTTTGGTTGTGCCGGTTGTGAAGAATGCTCACTCCGATCTGTTTACGCCAGTAGGTGGCGTGGTAAGTCAGTGTGAAAAGAGCCACCGACTGAAAAGGTCTTGTTATGACCAGTCTGCTACAAAAATGTTAATTGCTACAAAATGATTAATGCTACGTACAATATTGAAATTATGTTACATATGAGAAAAGTATTATTGTGTTACGAATAAGTGTTATATAATTAATTATGCTACCAATTAAGTATATTGTGCTTTGGAAATGTGTACATAGTTGTATATAAATTAAACGTTCTGATAAGTGAAATTTGCCTACTTCTTGATTGACGAATCCGAGTCACTTTTTCTTGTGCTACAAAATATGAGTGATTTTATTAATGGTGCATCGGCCGGGAAATGAGATACGTTTGGAATAATAAAGAAGAAAATCACAGGTAGGCAAAAATTTAATTATATGAAATTTAAGTGAAAAGAAAATTTTGTTACGATTTAAAAATGTCTACTAAAGACCTTGATAGATTAAAGCACAAACGTGCTATAGAAAGAACTATAACTACTCAACTTATATCCAAAATTGAAGTTTCTTTAGTTGATGAAGAAATTGATAAAAATGAACTTGAAGAACATCTAGAGGTTCTTATAGAAAAGAGAAAAGGTCTTAAAACCTTAGACTCCGAAATAGAAAATCTTATAGAAATAGAATTATAAGAACAGGAAATTAACGTAAGCGACGAGTATCAGGAGAAGTGTATTAGAATTGCTAATAAAATTAGACGCTGTATTCAAAACAAAAACAAAACAGCTAGCGTCGACAAAAATTCGGTTGAAAATTTTGTTCAAACAAAAAGTTCCGAGAATACTGCGAGCAGATGCACAAATGTTTCTAATGCAATAAAATTACCAAAATTAAATATTAAACAATTTTTTGGCGACCCTAAGTACTTTAATGAATTTTGGAATTGTTATGAAAATACAATTGAACAAAATTCTTCTCTTTCTAAAATTCAGAAATTTGCGTATTTGAAAACCTTTCTTACCGGACAAGCATTAAATGTCGTTTCCGGTTTTGAATTAAGTAGTGAGAATTATGACAATTGTGCAACATTGTTGAAGGATCGGTTCGGACGCAAAGACGTCATTATTATTACCTTTATGAATAAATTACTGAATTTAGAAAAGGTAAAAAATGTATCGAATGTTAGAGAGTTACGAAAACTTTACGATGAGTTGGAAATTTGCATTAGAAATTTAGAGTCCTTACAGGTGGCTTCGGGATCCTATGGACACCTTTTAATTCCAATTTTAATGAAATTATTACCCGAAGAGTTAGTAATTGAATTTAATCGGAATCAGAAATCTCATGAAAATACAGGTGTATCTGAATTACTTTCGTTTTTGAAAAACGAAATTCAGTGTAGAGAAAACACTTCGCTAGTTTTAAGCGAAAAGAAATTTAGCTCCAATCAATTTAAAAATGTAAATAAAAGTCCTATGAGAAATTTGCCTTCAGCAACTGCTTTTAATACTCAAGTGAAATCCTTTAATTGTATATTCTGTTTGGTTCCCCATGATACGTTTAAGTGTAGAATGCCTGTACAAAACAAAATAGAAAAATTAAGAGCTGAAAAAAGATGTTTTGTTTGTTTTAAGAAATTTCATCAAAGTAAATACTGTTATTCTAACAAATATCCTTGTAATAAATGCAAAAACAAAAATCATCATACTTCCATTTGTTTAAATATAATAAATCCGAATGTTATCAGAGGTAACGAATTAAGTAATGAAATTTCGAATCAAATCAATGAAATAAATGATAATCACGATCCAACGGTTCGCGATTCAGAAATAATAAGTTCTGTCTCCAGTTGTGAGGAAAATTCCAAGACTTCGAAATATGTATATTTGCAGACATGTACAATTAAAGTTTTATCAAATACGAATTCTGCGTTCACGCGTATTTTTTTGACAGTGCCAGTCAGAGGTCATTTATTACGCAATCACTGGTTAATACGTTAAAGCTATATCCGAAGCGAAGGGAGAATTTATGTGTTTATTCTTTTGGCATGAAACAGACTAATGAAAAAGCGTATCCCGTGGTAGAAATAAAAAGAAAAAGAAAAAATGGAAGCACAGTGAAGATCGAGGTTGTAGCTGTGCCAGATATCACGGCAGCGAAACTCCAGATGCCTTCATTACAAGTTAGAAACTTAATGAGAGCAAAAAACTTGGAGTTAGCTGATTCATCATACGCAGGAAATGAATTGCTGGATGTTGGAGTTTTAATCAGTGCGGATCAGTTTTGGGACTTCGTGTTAAATGAAAGGATGAGAATAAATAAAACCCTAATTGCTATAAATACCATATTTGGATGGACGGTCGTGGGATCGGAATTTAAAGCAAATGTAAGTTGTTCTCAAAATTGCATCGCTGTTATGAAAAATTTAGTTACAGATTTAAAAATATTTTGGGATTTAGAAAATTTGGGGATTTCGGATAAAAATGAGGAATTGTCAATTAAGGATAAAGAAATAATTACGCAATTTGAAAACGGGTTATCATACAAAAATAAAAGATATGAAGTAAAATTAATTTGGAAACAACTTCCCGAAGAACTAAATGACAATTTCGAAGTTGCGCATAGGCGTTTCGAAAATTTAAAACTTACATTAAGTAAGGACGAAAAAACACTTGCAGAATACAAAGGTATAATTACGGAACAACTAGAAAATGGAATCGTTGAAGAATGTAACGATAAGATATTAAATTCGGGATATTTTAAGCCTCACCGACCCGTAATAAGGCCTGACAGCGAAACAACAAAAGTGCGTATTGTGTTCGACGCGTCATCAAAAATGGAAAATTCTAAATCACTTAATGATATGCTTTATCCGGGACCAAATCTAAACCCAAATATTTTAGATGTAATACTAAAATTTAGGAGAAACGAAATCGCATTTTCAGGAGACATCGAAAAGGCCTTTTTAAACATAAGTATTGCAGAAGATCGAAAATATTTGAAATTTCTGTGGTTTGCTGATTATGCAAATGAACCATTTAAAATTATGAATATGAAGCGTTTACCATTTAGGGTAAACTCATCTCCTTTCATATTAGCCATCACGATAAAGTATCATTTAAAAAAGTATAATGACACGAATCCAGATTGTTGCGAAATGTTAAATTCTGTAATGTACGTCGACGATGTTTTCCATGGCACGGAAAATATCGAGCAGGCATTCGAAATTTCTCGTGATGCGGTAAAAATATTGAATGACGCGAGCATGAAATTAAGGAAATTAACTTCGAATTCTAAACAATTGATAGAACTATGGATGCAGGAAGGTCTTCTAAAACCGGGAGAGGGCACTGCGTCACACTCCAAATTACTAGGGCTAATATGGGATTCTGAAAATGACATTATAAAATTAGATGTTCATACTTTGAAGGCCTCAGCTTCAATTCAGGAATACTCCACAAAAAGAACAGTTTTGGGAACTGTTTCAAAATTATTTGACCCTGCAGGCTACATTTCCCCCTATGTTGTTAGAATGAAAATTTTGCTACAAAAAATATGGGTTAGGGGGTTGGATTGGGATGAGCGACTACCTGAAGATATTGAAGTTGAATTTAGAAATTGGCTAAAAGAAATAAGCTACCTAGAAAACTTGCAAATTCCCAGAAGGTACTTTGAATATGGGAACAAGAATATGGACATAAGTCTTCATGTATTTTGCGACGTGAGTATTAAAGCTTATGGAGCTGTTTCATATTTTAGATATCGCAACGCTACAGGAACTAATGAATTTAAGACAACCCTTGTAATTTCAAAAAGTGAGGTGGCACCACTCAAAACCTTGACCTTGCCTCGTTTAGAATTAATGGGTGCGATTATAGCTGTGAGAATTTATAAATATTTAAGGAAATTATTTAAAGATCTAATTCAAGAAATATATTTTTGGAGCGATTCTGAGATCGTGCTACATTGGATAAAAGGAACATCCAGGGAATGGAAACCTTTTGTTAGCAACAGAAATACTAGAAAAGTCTTGTCCGGCAGATTGGAGACATTATTGTGGCAAAGAAAACGCAGCAGATTTATTGACCAAGGGGTTAAGTGTCGAAAACCTTAAAGAAAGTAATCTTTGGTGGAAGGGACCTCAGTGGCTTGAGGGTCCTTCTGAAAATTGGCCAGTCCAAAAAATATCAGAAAAATACGATGAACATCATGAGAGACGCAAAATGGTTTTAGTAAATCAATGCATTTTAAAATCCAGTGAAGAAGCTATTATCGACATAAAAAAATTTAGTGATGTATCAAAATTTATAAGAATTCTTGCCTACGTTAAACGATTTGTAGCTAAAACTACAAGATTACCGACGGAAAATGGTCCACTTACCGCTACTGAATTACAGGAAACAGAAATCTTTTGGATAAAGAAGATTCAAAGAGAAAATTTTCCATCGGAAATTAAAAATCTAGAATGCGGAAAAGATGTATCAACGAGTTCTAATATTTTATGTTTAGCTCCGGTTTTAGATGAAAATGGCATTCTACGAATTAAGGAAAGGCTAAGCGAAGCCGATTTTATGATAGAAGAAAAACATCCGATATTACTTCCCAATAATTCCAGATTTACCGAATTACTTGTGCTACGTGAACATCGTAAAGCGTTACATGTAGGAGTTGCCGCAACGTTGACAATTTTGCGACAAAATTTTTGGATTCCTAAAGGACAACAACTGGTGCGGAAAATAATTAATAATAATAGAAAAAAATTGTGGGCTATTTTAAAAGTCATTCCAAATGTGCCCGTTTGATTTGTGCAGAAAATTTTCCACGCCTTTGCTTTAGCTTTAAGATCGCTTTGCTTTAGTTGGATCGTTCTTTACAGAACGAAGTTCTCCATCGTTATTTCTCTTCGTCTTGGCGTGTTCTATATCTGCGGTTTAAAGCCCTAACATTGTTTCGTTGAGTTGCTAGATCTTTTGTCCACAATCTGAATTGTGGTGTTTGGTTGCTGTTTTTTAATTTGTAAATTAATCTTTCCGTATTTTGTACTGTTGCTATTAGTTCTACTGTTAATTTATCCAAATTATCGGCGCTGTTTACGTTGCTCAGTTTGTTAATTTTCGCGTATTTGTCTTGATTAGCCTTTTAAATTTATCATGATTACCGAATTTAGTTTTTAAGCGAGTGTTTAGTATTGTTGGTTTATTATAATTAATTTTGAACCGAATGTGATTTTGGTTACTCGCTGTGTGCTTGTCTTCTACTCGCCATCCTTTGCTTTTAAGAGCGCTATTGTTAGCTATAGTGAAATCTGGATTTCCCTGTGTCGTGTGGCGCGGAGCGTTTGAATACTGATTAGAACGTTTGCCCTGTGAAAATCGTTTTCTATTAAGAAGTATTTTAGTGTTGTTCCTCTTTCGTCTTCGAAATTGTAACGCCGTAGTTGTGACCTTGCATTCAGATCTGTACCTAGAATAAATGGCCTAGTGTGTTCTATTAGGTGGTTCAACTCTTGGAGGGCTTAGGCCAAGTCTCCATGTGGTCTAGCTTACTGTGTACCTATAGTTATGTCTCCTTGTGTCGTCATGGTTGCAAAGACTGCTGTTTCCGCTGGTGGTAGTAAATTAATGATCACCAAGCCCAATTTACTGCTTGCTGTACCGCAAATAGCTTGGCTTAAAAGACCGTGTAGTTATTACAAATGGGAAATTTATCTGAGTGCTTGATAATTCCATGGTGGATTACCACTAATGCAGGTCCCACTCTGTCTTCCATTTTGGAGCCATCCGTAAAGATGTGGTACGTTCCATCATTGAGATTTGGTTGGTCTTCCATATTTAACTTGATCTTGGTGTCAATGTTATAATTTCCAGGAGGGATCGACAATTTGGCTATTTTGTCCTCGATATTATGGTCTATGGTCTCCACTGGAGTCAAACAAATACTTTAGCTGGGCCTCCTTGCCAATTTGCACATGCAGGGGCAGGATGCCTGTTATAACTTGGAGTGCCGGGGTAGCTGTTGTTCTGAAAGCTCCAGTAATATTTAATTGAAACTGCCTTTGGATTTTATCCAAGAGTAACTGATTCTAGACTCGAAGGTCACGCCCCCAGAAAAGAGACCAATGATGAGCAATAATCCTCTCGGCCTTAGAGTCTTGTAGAGTTTGATCCTCTACTTTTGTGAGAAGCCCCAACTTGTGCCTGCCAGAATGAGCAGTTGGTAAATTCTGGAGGCTCTTGCTCCCTGGGATTTAATGTGTTTTGACCAGTTGAGCTTCTCATCTAAGAATTTGATAGCTTGTGACCTCTTGCGTGTGATCTTCAGATTGTTAAAATATATCTGAGGACCACACTGTAGTTTGAGTAATAGATATGTGGATTTATCTACTGAAATTCTGATGCTGATGTTTGTTGGCTCACTGGTGGAAAATTGCCAGGGCTTACGTTGCAATGAGACCCAATTTTCTTTCACTGCTTGCAGTCACCACAAAAGTGAACTCGTCGGCAAATGCCTGCAATGTGACGCTGGATTTGGGATCGATAGATTTCCCAACTGATGACCAGTCCATTTGTAGGGGTTCATCTGCCAGTAGATTCCACATGATGGGCGTCCACTGCAGGAGCCTTGCGGGCAGCCAATTTGTTGGGGATGGAAGACAAGACCTTTGCTGGTATTTATAGCTACCAGTCTGTTTTCTAGGTTGCTATTTAACAGGAGCTTAATTCTAGCAGGGCAATTTTCTGTACTAGGGCTAGTCTTATAAAACCATGAATCAAACGCACCTTTGTTGTCAAGAGAAATTATAGAACAATGTTTAGCTGTGTGAATCGTTCGCATTAGGTGATTAAAAGCATTATCAACAGACTATCCTTGTCTACAGCCAAACTGGTTATTGTGCGGCAGATTGTTGCTTTCGAGGTTGTAGGTAAGTCTTGTTGTGGCAATTTTCTCCAAGATTTTTTCAAGCGTAGGGAGGTGTGTAATTGGCCGATAGGAGCTCGTTTGAAACCTATCATTTCTTTCTTTATGGAAGAGTATAACGAGTACTATTTTTAGACATTTAGGGAAGTGACAAAATTTACAGCAGGTGTTAAATAGGTGAGTGTATAAGAGATCTTTAATTTGTTTATGAAGGTGTTTTTGAGGATGATGTTGTCAATTCCATTCAGAGGTCAGGGGCCTTTCTATTCCGTACTGCTGTTATTAATCTGCTTAGCTCACTTCTGCTTAGTTCTGGCTCTAGATTATCATCCTGGAAGATCTGTTGGTTATTCTTCGCTGGTTGGATTGGAAATAAGTCTTGGAGAATTTGTTTCGCGAAGCACGTAGTGTCACCTGTTTGCCTACCTGTGTTGAAGAGGTTGTCAGGAGGGACAGTGTTTTTAAAAGTAGCTTTATAGATTTTGCCAAAAGCATTCGTGTCCGCTGAGCAGATGTTACGCCAGAAAGTTTGGCTTTTGGCTTTCCTTACTTCTTTTACATATTGGGCTTTGGCTTCTTTATATTTAAGAAACAGTGCTTTCTTTTTATCATCATTTGTTTGCAGTGCCGTTCTTCTTTGGAGGTTCAGAGCTTTCTTCATTTTGTCAAGATCTAAGGACCACCAATTTGGCATAATGTTGTGCTTATGCCGGACTTTTCTATGTTTTGTTGCAGCAGTCAAGGCTTCCTGCACTTCAGCCGTTATGACGTCTAACTGCTCAGTAGTTTTGCAGTTATTCAGGCTGTTTAGAAAACCTGGGACCCAGGGAGATAGTAATTTTAGGAGGCGTTGATGGTTGCCATATTTAATCTTGAATCTAGTAAGCTTTGGTTGATCGGGCGATTTTTCCATGGTAACCTGAATATACCGATGATCACTTAGAGAGTCTAACACTTCCCATTTGCAAGACATTGCCAGCTTGGTGTTGGAGGCTAGAGTCAAATCTGGCCACCCTTTGTGTGTGGAGGATTGAAAGGTGGGTGGAGCTCCCATGGTATTGAGTAGGTTAATGTTATATCTGTAGTAGTTACATGTGTTGTGGCGTAGGCTAGATGGTCCGTGTTGTATCTAGTTCCGTGTTCGTGATTCGTCTGCTCACAATTAATGCAAGTGTGTCTGTCGGTATGTTTCAGTCTGCAATCTTGTGTCCTGTGTCTACCGCCACATTTACCACAGAAGTCTTTGTTTTTACACTGGGTGGCGGTATGGCCGAAAGCCTGACATTTGAAGTAGCGTTTAATTGTCCTATAACCGGGATGGCAAACCTTTTTTGATGTCTGTGCTACAAAGTCTTCAAAATTTTTTTAAATAAGTAACGTGCACAATAAAATTTCATTCGAAATGTTAGCGTAGTGAAACTATACGTAAGTATATTTAAATAAACAAATAAAATCAATTCTTTACACAATTTTTTATTAATCAATGTTTTACAAAAAGTAATATGATAGAAACAAAATTTACGTTAAAACAATTGTCTTTAATGTGATTTTTGTTGCAGTACACAAGATGATAAAGATTAAATATCTGGTTCATATTTAGTTAATTTCAACAGTACGCATGCAGCGCTCGACTCATCCGTCATTCTATTCCTATATTTTTTATAGAATTTAATTTTGAAAATAGTGATTCACATGCCTACGTCGATGAAAATGTTACTAAAATTGCCTTTTTTTAATTCATAATTCCAATCTAATATATAGGCATGAAATAACTAGAAACTGAGAAAGGACTCTTGTGTATGTGTGTGTTTATATTTCCATTTCTCTCTATACAGTTTCAGCATTCAGAGACATTTTGTTGGGTGGAAAGTGTATCACATTAACGAAACACTGTACTTCCAGGGTACTGGGAAATGCCCAATTTCTTTTATATAAATTGAGGTGCTCCTTTAATCCCTGTTCCAATAGAAGTTTCCCTGAATTGGGTAACACTGCACTATGTGCAAAATAACCCCTTCCCTAAACAAACCCAAATCCATGATTGGTGTAGAAGCCAGGTAAAATAAATACTCCCAGTAACATGATATGAAAACAGGTGAGAGAGAGTTCAGGGCGTGGTATCCATGAGAGCCCGATGTGTGGGCTTCAATCCCACTCCACTTCAATATATATTTTCAATAGGTTTTCATTTGTTTTTCTCAATATGGATTTTCAGATCTAAGGGGGCTATTTGAACATAAAATAGAATCATTACTCATTGTAGAAAAGTATTTATTTTAGACAAAGAGGTTGGCCATGCGTTTCATAAAATTTTTGTTATCTTCCCATACAATTTGATAAAGGCCCGTATATTTCAATTTCCCCTTTAACTACTATGAATGAAATACTTTGATTTCGTCTCTTTCAGATTTTTTAACTCGCAAAAATTACGAAGCAATCCCTAATTACATCATTAGATCAAAAATTATTAAAGTATAATTCGAAATTTTTTGACACTGTTTTAGAAGACTTGGAGGAATTTTTCTTCTTAATCACTAAGCAAATTATGGACAACGAAATATTAATTTTTATTAAAATCTTTTATATTTGAAATTCTATGCACAGTTAAAAGGGATTTTGGCGATTCATCACAAGCACAGCTATTTTCCTAGCGATTGTCTTATGCACTTCCCAAATCAAAGAATACAAACTTTTCTCTTTCACTTTTAAAACACAAAATTCATCCAGGTATACGTCGATCCTTGGAATATTTATGAAAAAGTGAACAAAATGCCGATAATTAGCGAAAAATAATCAACATTTTATCATCATCATACCTATGTTTTCCCCTTATTTTTTTTACCTTTACACTAAGCTTTTTGAAAATATTCAGATATTTTTTTACCCTTGTTATATTTTTCTTTTCTTTTTTTTTTTTTCCTTAATAAAATTATTTTCTTGAATTATGAACCATGACTTTTCATTAAAATTATGATTTTGTTTATATACATTTTGAATTACTGTTTTTACCGTTGAAGTGTAAAAATAAATTTTTTTTTGTAATGCCCGGCTGCTCTTAGGCCTTTCCCCTAAGGGAATTCAGTTCAAAGGGCTAATGGCTTCTGTAATTGGCGAAGTGATGGCATCTCATTGAATGGGGCAACCAGTGAGTTTGCCATCTTCACCCTGAAAGTGAAGTGATAAAGAAAGATAAACACAAAAAAAGACAGAAACATTCATGACTTTACCAGGATTTGAACCCGAGACATCGGTCAGTTAACAATGAATTATTCCGCAGATAATTCAGATTTTACGCACGAATATATTGACTAATGAGAGAGATCCATTAAAGTGCCGTGAATCGTTTCACTTCTCAAATTATATAAGCATAATCCGCATATTACATAATAATCTTTCATTAAAGTAAAAAAAAAAAACTTCCTGAAACAACATTTCTGTACTCTTAAATCAGCATATTATTGATTCACTTTTCGAAAGTTAAACATTCAAATGCAAACAATCAATAAATCAATTGACTAATCGAATCCATAATCAGTCAATTAGAAACTAATATAAATGTAAAAGCTTTAAAATATTACTGTTGAGAAAGTCTGCATAGTGATATTTATTTTTCAAAATAAAAAAAAAATAAAATCAATCGACAAGCTATTAGAAAAAAAAATTGAACCCTTCAAAAAACAACTTTTAATTTGCAGCAAAGCCGAGGCTCTTACAGTATACATTATCTAATTAATGAGAGGAAGATTTAATCTCTCGTTAATAAAGAAAATCAGCTAATGAGCAAATTAGTAATGTGCACATCAACGATGTTCTAGCTTTAGCTGTAACCCATCTGCAAAAATGAATAAAATAGATATGGTGAGTTTAATAAATAAACATTGTTGCAACTATATGTCTATAGAGGGCGCACTGCACGAATATCTTTGTTTACAAACAGAATAAGATTCTGCGCCTTGCGATGTAGATGTTCTTTGTTCCATGTTTTGTCCTGTTTAAGTATGTCCTATGTTAATAAAGAAATTAAAAACCTGCTCAAGGTAAGCTTATTTAGAATTTGAATTTATTATTAAGATAAAATTGATAATCATGATTAGCAATAAGAGAATTTTACTAGAAAAATATTACATGGTGCCGAAAACGCGGGAAGCCAGCTTTTAAGATTTAGATTTTGAATTTTATTTTGTATTTAATGTAAATAAGTAACAGAATACAGCAGTATTTGATTTCATTATTTGTTTTTGTCTTGCATGAAAATATATTTAATTAATTTATTGTTTGGAGAATATATTTGAAATTAAATATGTCGGTCGAATCGAACGAAACAGCGGTTGCTTTGAATCCTGATAAATTGAAAAGAAAACGCTCAACAACTAGAGGTTTGTTAACAAGAATATTAAATAAGGTTAACGAGCAGCTGGAATTAGAAATTATTGATAAAGCGACTCTAAACGAACTTTTACAACAATTATGTGAAAAGTCAGAGCTAATTTATGAATTAGATCTACAAATTGAAAATTATATCAATGATTTAGATCTGCTAGAAGCGGAAATAATTTCGAGTCAGGAAATTAGAGAGAAGATAATTTCTGCTAAATCGAAAATAAATACTTATTTGTAATCGGAACCGAAACTATTTGGAGTAGCTAATGTACCCGTAACATCGAAAAACGAAATTAATGTAAGACTACCAAAATTAACTATAGAACCATTTTATGGTAAATACGAAAAGTGGCAAGAATTTTGGAGTCAGTTTGAGGGATCGATACATGAAAATAAGAATGTGTCAAATACGGATAAATTTAGCTACTTAAAATCGTTTTTCAAAGGTGAAGCTTTGGTTTCGATTCAGGGTTTGACTTTAAGAGAAAATAATTATTATACTGCTGAAGAGTTACTAAAGAAAAGATATGGGCAAAAAGATATCATTGTTAGAGCTTATATAAATGTGTTGTTAAATATGCGTCCTGTAAAATCATGTGGCCAGTTAAAAGAATTGCGCCAGCTATGCGATACGTGTTATGTTCAAGTTCGCTCACTTGAAGCCGCTGGAATACAATTAAATAATTATGGTAGCCTGTTATTTCCTATCTTATTAAAATTGTTGCCAGAAAATATAGTTTTAGAATATAATAGATATAATAAAAATGATGATTGGGATTGCTTAAAACTTTTAGAATTTTTAAGAAATGAAATCGAAAATAGGGAAAAAACAATTGTATTTCGTGATACGAATGAAGTGAAAGACCAGTCGTACTCAAAGGGATACCCGAAGTATTTCGCAGCGAAAGGTGTTAATTATTTTCACCGCACACAAAAATACAAACAACAAAATGCGACTGCGCTGGCGTTAAATGTCGGAACCGCAGAAAAGAGGGGAGATGCGAATTTTGCGAGAGTGACAGAAGAATGTCTTAAGTCTATTCTCCAGGAACCATTTTCTGTTTTACGGAGCGCCTGGAGTAAAACTCCTATCTCCAGTCTGAAATTTTATGAATTTAAGTGGAATAACCTTTTGGTGCATTGAGTTTATTGCTCTTTTTTATATAAATATGAAAAAAAATAAATAAAAAATAAAAAAATAACAAATTAAGTTATTATGAGTACATTGAGTAAAATACGTATACATATAAATTTATATATGTATATATGAACATATATATATATGTATTTTTATACATCCATTTATATTTTTTATCAAAGATAATGAAAGAATGAAAGTAAAGACAAATAAATTTAATTTCTCTGTTTCTTGAATAAAAGGGGAAAAGGTAATAAATCAAAGTAAAGTAGAAAAGTAAGTATGTTTTTGTTTTATCCTATTTTATTTATTATTTTTTTTCCTTTTCCTAATAAGGAGTGAATGCTAAGGTTTTCCTTAATTTTATTTCCATTTCAGTGTAATGTTGTTCCAGGATCCAAGAATCACAAGCGTCTACTCGATGGAGAAATCAGCGCAGTCCAAGGTCAATCCTCGATCACTGACGTCGTTTCATTTTTTTTTTTTTTTCATCACTTCTCCTCCCGTTAGGGGCTACGTTAGGAATGAAAGCACAAGGGGGAGACCCTTGTGCTTTGATTCTTGCCTGACTTTAAGCATTGGTTTCAATTTTGTTTTGTGTGTATGTGTGTAAACTCGTATTTTTTTATTTATTTAGTTTTGGGAGGCATTTTTTAGTAAACGCCTTAAAACAGAAGGGGAAATGTTTTTTTATGTTTTAAAAGAAACCACACTGCGTACAACTGTTTTTCGAAAATGCGGTGTAATAGTTGTAAGGGGAACATAATAGTTTTATTACATGAATATATTAATAAAATTGATATGAAATCGGATACTGCTGTTACTTCTGTTTCAGAAGAGGACAAAATTAATAATATATGTTTGCTAACCGCAACTGTAAATATTGTAGGAAATAATAGAAATTAGAAATTTCGATGTTTGATAGATAATGGTGGTTGCCGATCCTTTATCCTTGAGCGGGTTTCTAAAGAGTTAAATTAAAAAATAGTAGGATAAGAAGAGTTAAAAATTTATACGTTTGGTTCTACTGAACCAGCTATAGAAAAAAGAAGTAAAGTGAGAGTTGAAATAAATTGTCCCTTTATGCGAAAACATTTAGTTATCGAAGCTTTAGAAACACCGAATATTAGCAATGCTCATATAAGTGCACCTGCAAAAGATATAATTATACAGTGTAAGAAAAACAGAATAAAAATAGCGGATCAAAGCTTCAATGAACGGCATTTACAGCTTTCTTTGTTAATAGGCAGTGGTTATTACTGGAAAATTGTGACTGGTAAAGTTCGTAGATTGTCAGGAACTTTAGTTGCATGTCAAACAATGTTCGGCTGGATGATTAATGGTTCAGTTGCTACATCAAATAGGATGATCACACAGCAATCTGCTAACGTTATGAAAGTAGCTGTTCATACAATAGGAAGCAATCTAAATGTCGAATCTAGCATGGTATTGCGTAAATTTTGGGAGATTGAACCAATTGGAATTAAAAACGAAAGTGATAATGCTCATAAGGAAAACGAAATTTTAAATCAGTTTAAAAAATCCATTATTTTAAAAGATAACCGTTATCAAGTTAAACTACCCTTTAACGAAAAGGTTGAGGAGTTGAAAAATAACTATGAAATAGCCTTTAACAGACTTAATAGTTTAACTAGGAAATTTAAGAAAAATCCAGAATTCTTCAAAAGATATCAAACAATTACCGATGGTTACCTTGAAAGAGGAATAGTGGAAGAAGTTTCTGATAATCCCGAGAAAATATCATTTTATCTCCCACATCAAGGAGTACTTAGAGAAGATAAGGTTACAACAAAACTACGCGTGGTATTTGATGCCTCCGCTCATGCTACAAATTCCCTTTCATTAAATGAATGTTTTGATGCTGGATCAAATCTTAATCCAGAATTATTAGGAATATTAATTAACTTTCGACAACACAGAATTGCGTTTACAGCGGATATCGAAGAAGCGTTTTTGCAGATCTTACATTCACCTGAAGATCGAAATGCAGTTAGATTTCTTTGGTTAAATGGAAAATTAGAAAAGGAATATAAAGTTCTCAGAATGACTCGAGTTATTTTTGGAGCAACTTGTAGCCCATTTTTGTTAGCAGCTACACTTAAGCATCATGCTGAAAGTTTCAGAGATAACTATCCAGTTGTTAGTGATTTAATTGAAAATTGTATCTATGTTGATAATTTAATAAGTGGTGCAGACAGTGAAAGAAAAGCCATAGAAATTAAACAAGACATGAAAAGGGTTTTGCAAAAGGCTAGTTTTAACATGAGAAAATGGAAAACAAACTATGTTTCCTTACAGCAGAAATGGGACGAAGAAGAAAACCCTAGTCTAATGCCATTAGCAGATTGTAGAAAGGTTTTAGGATATTATTGGGATATTTGAAAAGATACATTAAGGATTCCAGTACCAGAGGTTACCATACTGAATCCAGATGAAGAAATTACAAAGAGATTTATATTATAAGTAATTGGTAAACTCTATGATCCTATAGGATTTATTAATCCATTTACTGTTACGTGTAAAATCCATGCTGGATTACTGGATGTGAGTGGGATAAACCATTACCATCAGACATTCAAAAAAGATTTAAAAGGTGGTGTGAAGACTTAATTAATTTAAAGGAAATTCAAATCGAAAGGCATTACTTTAAAAGTAACAGCATTAAGGGGATATCTGACATTGAATTGCATTGTTTCAGCGATAGTAGCAATAAAGCTTATGGTGCTGTCGTTTATATTATGTTTATTGAGAATAATGAAATGAAAACTACAGTTGTTTTATCAAAATCTAGAGTTATTCCCTTGAAAAAGATGACTCTTCCGCGTTTAGAGTTAATGGATGCTGTAATAGGTTGTAGGTTAACGAAATATATCTTGCATAAAAGAAATTTGGAAGTAAATAAGTGCTTTTATTGGACTGATTCTACGATTGTACTTCATTGAGTGAAAGGAGATGCTAAAAAATGGAAACCATTTGTTTGCAACCGAATAATTGAAATTCAAGGCATCACGGATCCCTTATCATGGAACTACTGTCCAGGGGAAGAAAATCCTGCTGATGTTTTAACGAGAGGTGAAAATTCTTTAATGTTGAAAGAAAATCGAGCATGGTTCGATGGACCTTATTGGCTTTCTGAGAAACGTAACCATTGGCTTACAGCGTATCCAGACCCAGAAATGAAGATAGCTGAAGAGGAAAAGAATAAGAAAAAATGTATAATTTTACAAGCTATTTGTATTGGTTCAAATACTAAGGACTTATTAGAGATATGTAAAATTAATAATTTTATAAAATTACTTAGAGTTACTGCATGGATCAAAATATTTATTTTTAACTTGAGAAATAAAGGGAATAAAAAAGAAGGATCACTGACAGCTGAAGAGTTGAATGATTCCGAAATTTACTGGATTAAAAGAACACAAGAGAAAAAATTTTCTACAGAAATAAAAAGTTTAAATTCTAACCAAAAGTTACCAGTTTCTTCAAAAATAGCCTTGTACAAACCATTTCTTGATAATAATGGACTGATTAGAATAGGTGGGCGATTACAATTTTCAGACTTGAGTTATGAACAGAAACATCCTTTGTTGCTGCCTGGTAAGGACGGGTTCACTGAATTAATTATTCGCAGATGTCACGAAAACACTGGGCACGCTGGGTTATCAGAGACACTATCAGAAATGAGAGAAAGGTTTTTCATCCCTAAAGGCAGGTAAAGAGTAAAATTTTAATATTCAAGTGCAATTTATGTAGGAAATTCAGAGTGAAGCCTGCTACCGTAAAGATGTCTTGTTTACCCCCAGATCGTGTGAGGGAAGCATTTCCATTCGAAATAACTGGATTAAATTATTTAAGTCCTCTGTACATATTCAAAAATTCAGAAACGAAGAAATCATATATTTTGCTATTTACTTGCGCAGTAACACGTGCTATACATTTAGAGCTAACAACTGATATGTCAATACCGTCATTTTTGAGAGCATTTAAAAAATTTATATCCCGTCGAGGACTATGTAAAACAATATATTCAGATAATGCGAAAACTTTCATTAAAGTGAAAAGAGATTTTAATCTTTTAAATGAAACTTTAAGCAAAGAAGAATGCCGAAATTATTTTAGTGAACGAAGAATAACTTGGAAAAACATCGTAGAAAGGGCAGCTTGGTGGGGAGGATTTCGGGAGAGACTTGTTCTCTCTGTGAAGACCTCCCTCAAGAAAATTTTAGGAAAAACATCGCTAAATTATTTGGAGCTTGAAACCACGGTCGTAGAAGTTAAAGCCATTTTGAACTCTAGACTACTAACTTATATAGATGAAGAAAATGAGTCAGTGATTCTCACACCTGCTCACATCCTGATAGGTAGACGAATATTGTCTCTTCCAGGACAATCCGTACTACCCCTTTCAACGAAAGATGTCCTCACCAGAAAATATAAGCATCAACAAAACATAGTGACTACCTTTTGGATCAGATGGAAGAAATCCTATCTTTTGGAATTAAGATCTGCTTATCAATCTACCTTGAGAAAAAAAATCCTCTTTTAATAAAGAAGGACTCAATTGTCCTAATTCACGAGGATAAAGTGCTAAAGCTTATGTGGAAGTGTGATATCGTCACAGACGTTCATATTGGCAGAGATGGAAAGACACGATCCTGTACAGTGAGACTTCCGTCTGGGACTCATTTGAAACGTCCAATTCAATTGCTGTAACCAATCGAACTTTATGAAAATTGAACTTTATGATACATTTAGTAATATTGTTAACTTTATATTTTCTTTTTCTTTTACAGAATTGTAGTAGAATTTCTGCTGAAATAATGAGTAGCTTTATAGTTACTGTAAGCAGTATATGTATGTATCTATATTTAGGTTTGATTTTTGATATTGAAATTAACTTTAGAAATTAATATGTAAAGCTAACATGTATATATTAATTTTTACATTATTATGTTGTTAGAAAGGTATATGCTATTATCACTAGAACATAGTATTATTATGTGATTATTATTAAGTATTGATCTTATTGTTTTGAAAATCTGTGAATTAATTTAGTATTAATTTAGACTTTACTCTTGATGAACTTTTGAAGTTCATCGGGGGGGGAGGATGTTGCAACTATATGTCTATAGAGGCCGCACTGCACGAATATCTTTGTTTACAAACAGAATAAGATTCTGCGCCTTGCGATGTAGATGTTCTTTGTTCCATGTCTTGTCCTGTTTAAGTATGTCCTATGTTAATAAAGAAATTAAAAAACTGCTCAAGGTAAACTTATTTAGAATTTGAATTTATTATTAAGATGAAATTGATAATCATGATTAGCAATAAGAGAATTTTACTAGAAAAATATTACAAACATAATTGCCAAATTGTTAGATTTTTCAACGATATCAATTGTAGTGGAATTTTTTTTTAATTCATTTTTATCACTGTCGATTATTTTTGTAAGAACAATATTTTTTAGAAGAGATTGAAGAAACAAAATTATTATTTCAAAAATCTTTATGAATATAATTCTTTGGAATTATTATTACACAAATACACTAGACAAAAACAAAAAAGAAGTTATCAAACGGATTGTACATGAGGTAAATGCAAATGTATCTTCGATAGCCTCTTCACCTGGCGATGCCACTTACGACAACAAATATCATTCAATCGTTTTTTTGTTTACTTTAGAAATGTTGTTTCCTTCTATCACAGTTCCATAGCAAAGCAATGATGCCTAAGAAATCTAATTCTTTAACATTCAGTGTAAAGAATTGATCCTTTTTTATATTCTGAATTATATACATAAAAAAGTAATTAACACAAAATTAAAAATTACCCTAAGAAGCACCTGAGTAAATAACGAACATAATTTGCAAATATTATTGGAATCAATATTACAGATGTAAAGATTTGTAACTTTGATATGATGCAATCAATCTGTTAAATAGGATCAAATAATATACCGAAAATCGTCGGCCTACTTAGAGTGAAAACTCCACTTGTCCGATACTAAATAAGAATGTTGCTGGGGCCAGGAAGAAAAGAAAATGCTAGATTTAAAATATATTATGTGTTTAGTAGAAATTTTAAAACGTTATCAGCCTCTTCATTTACAAATAAAATATAGATCGGAAGTAATATTTTTCCAATAATGGATTCTGTGACGCTACCAGACAGTGTATAAGTTGTTGCTTATCATCTTTAAAGATCTGACATTTGTCAGATCATCTCCAATAAATTGTTGACAGTCAGAAAGTCAATGATTAGCAGGGGATCTGAGGATGAATCCTCCCAGGAAAGTCGGACGCAAACCAGAATATGTTTCAGTGAGGCTGGATGGTCATAGCATTTTTTACAAGTGGGATGATATTTTGTACCTCGTTCAAACGATAAACAGTTTCGATGTCCATTTGATAATCTGGCCGAGGCAGTTTGAGATTTTCGGTCACATTTTATTTCCAGAAGAGTTCCAAGAGATGTTCCAGAATACCATTGGCGTGTGGGTGGAATTTGCCAGATAGAATGTAGTCTAGATTTTTTATTAGAGTAAAGTTGATGAACCAGTGGGCGTATCTTCCTAACTGCCCGGCCTTCGGTTCAACAGTTCGTGGGTTCGAATCCCACCTTGGGCATGGATGTTTGTAGTGGTTCGGATTCCACTTTAAACCGTAAGTCCCGGTCTAATTAGCCCTCGTGTGCAAAAAATGACCGTTGAGCGACAAACCAATTAATTAATTAACTTCCTAACTGCCCCTTTAGCCAGTAGATCTGCGGTCTCATTGCCACTGATATTTACATGGAATGGAATCAGTTGGAGATGTACATCATGATCCTGGGAGATGATTTGAAAAAAATTTCAAAAATTTCTAAATCTACGGATTTTAAAGTGCTTTTAAAATTTCCATAGGGATAAACAGGGTTTATTTCCGGAAATATATCTGGTATTTTTCCACTTTTACAACACTAGAACTTACTAAAACCGTCGGTATGGTCGCAAAGAGCAATTTGATTAAGAAAAATATCATTATTAAGGGTTGAGATCGTCTTGTTATTTTCAACTAAAGATATCTGGGAATAGGTAAAACCATTTATATACAGTAAGACACTAATCCGTGTTGACGCAGATATCAAATCCGAACGTCGGCTGAGTTGCGACTAAGAAGATATGTTCCATCAAGATAATGCAAGATCACGAGTGTCTGCATTCCGTCTAGATACTGTGTGAACTCGAATGGGACTTTTTGCCCCACACCCAACATATAAATCCAGCATTACTTTTTCGAATTATTTTCCCCACACCTGAAGTTTATCTTGTTGTTGCCATCTTCGATTCCACACAAAATGTTTTCGAACTCGCGGCTAATTTTCTGAGTTGCAAGCTTTGAAAAATTACCAAAACGTTTTCAAAAAAATTTGATATCCACACTAAAAGCACTACTTTTAGGTTTAATTTATTTATTTACCTTTCCTTTATTAACAACTGTTTTGGGTAAAAGTTTTATTGCAACTATTACGTTGATTAAAAACGTATTATAGAAAAGTAGCTTTTAATAATATTGAAAATAAGAGATAAATTGCACACATAAATTAACGGAATATATTTCTAAACATTCTAATTTCTATAGAAAATTTGAAAATGAAACATTTTTGTTGATAGAATATGTAAGTGAGGAATTGTTTTTGTTTCTGAATTGTTTCTTTTCTGTTTGTTTGATGAATATGTAAGAACAAAAAGTTTTTGTTTCACATCCTTCAGAGGCTGAGAATTTGATATGAATATCATCCCATTCATTGTAACACCCGACAAAAGCTCGATAAACAGGGGCAGGTTTTTATTTGTATTCATTATTTTTGATGAACACTTTAAAAAATTAAAGGTTTATTAATTTTATAAGAAATTTCCGCTAACAATTTTAGACCCTTTATTCTGAATTTCCAAACTGTTGTTTTACAAAAAATTATTTTACTATTAATAATAATTAAATTAGAATTTATTACTTGGATATATGTAGTGTGTATATTAAAAATTTAATCACCTACATGAAACAGACTTAAATTTTATTTTCATATCTCAAATTTTTCGAATTTAAGATTACATTTGTCGATTAAAAAAATCATTAAATTTGCAAAGAAAAAATAAAATCTCAAAATCAACCGTATAAAATATTCTTTAAAATAGTTATAATACTATTAATTAATATGTATCATAATTAAAAATAAAACCCTGACACAGAAATTTTATGCAAGTTTTTGAACTAAGAACACATAACTTTATTAAGAGCATATGTTTGCAAAATTTCACTGAGTATTATTAGTTTTAATACGCATGTGCATCATTTTTTCATAAGAAGCAAAACAAATATTTGTATAATTGCTGATGTTTAAGTAAACTCTCATAAAATTGTTTCGGACATATATTTTAAATCTTTTTTTTTTATTTTACTGAATTCTAAATTTTTTTAAATATGTTCAACTTTATTTAATAAAATCTTTTTTGCTGTATAAGTTAATAAATTGAATGAACGCATAAAATAATGTATTATTCTAATTTAATGTGTTAAAAAGACACCAATAAAACATTATAATTTATACGTGTTATGAGAAAAATGGTAGATAAATGAGTAATCACTCATTTGGCTGTTATATGGCGACATCATCACGTTTCATACATATGTACAACTTAATTCAATGGAAAATTTGGAAGCGATTTTAAACTTTTATGTTGCTTATTATAAACAGATGTCAAAAAAATGCATATGACTAGAATTTAGATTACTACAATGAATACCACATTTCAAACACTGAGACATTCATTTATTATTCATTATAAAAAACAATGATGAAAAAAAACTAATCATTCGTTTACAAACAGGCAGATTCTATGCGAGACAAATATTTGAACAACCCCCAAAATGCCTGTGATAGTTTCAGAGCAATCAAAAAACTATCTTAAGATTACTCTGAAGTAAAACTAAACATTTTAAAATATCGCGACCAATTCTTTCCTGTTTATAAAATGTATCGATACAATTTTATTCAAGACTAATATTGATTTCCGCGTTATACATAATTAGTTTATGCTCAAAAAAATTCGATATTTTAATACATGGTACATGTACGCCTACCGCCTCATTAGCAAAGGCACTAATTCATGCCATTGAGATATAGAATGCAATAAGATATTCAAGTATTTCAATTTCTGATTTACAAATGTAGTTAATTGGGGAAGAAAATGTGAAAGTGATTGTAATTTGATACACAAAATTGCTTCAAAAATTTATTATTTTATAAAAATATTTGATTAAAAATTATGAAAATTCCTAAAAATCTTCCCATTTACAAGATAGGAAATTTCACAAGGAAAACAACTTAAGAATCCTCGAATATACTTTCAAAATATTTATTCAGTGATTAAATTTTCGATTTAAAATAGTTCATAAATTAATTTGGTTTCAAAACCGTAAAAAGCCGAGATTTGCAGTATCCTTCCCAAGATAAAACATTCTAAATTTAGGGCAACTACCATGGCTACCTGGATTGTCCCACCTGTGCATCCTGGGTACCAGGTGAGGTGTCCTGGTGGCTCAGGGCTGCAGTAGACGCGGTCAAACTGCACGTTTTCTTAGCGGCCATCTGCTTTCCATGACTTTCGTAGGTGGTAACAGACATTTCGGCACTAAGTGTTCTTCGGTGCTCTCCTGGCCACATTTTATCTTGTTTGGGGCGTACCAAGCAAGACCCTTCTGGTGCTTGACTTTTTTAATGTGAATGGACTCGTCGACCTGATCTAGCTTTGCTGATCACGGGGATTAGAAACAGATTAAACATTTTTAAAAACTTCCTTAAATCCTGTTTATGTTAAGTAGGTTTTTATTTAAAAAAAATTTATAACTT
This sequence comes from Latrodectus hesperus, assembly GCA_037975125.1. Taxonomy (NCBI): domain Eukaryota; kingdom Metazoa; phylum Arthropoda; class Arachnida; order Araneae; family Theridiidae; genus Latrodectus; species Latrodectus hesperus. Next base: position 9,918,583 of record CM075855.1, read on the forward strand.
CATTTAATAGTTTTTAATTAAATGAAATAACTCCAAATATTTAAATCAGAAATTGATTGATTTTCTTTTTATCTATATAACATTACAGAATTATTTATAAGGAATTCTTGAATGATTATTGAGTGGAATTAATAAAAAGACTAAAATAATGAAAAAAATTTTACTTTGTTATTATTATTGAATTGTTTAATATTTGTTACGTTTCGTTGATATTTTTTCCCTTACTGAGGTAAATTTTTTCATATTAGAAAATTTTGAATTTCAGTGTAAAGCAATTCTTAATGCGTACTAAATATAACAAGGTATTGATTAAAAATGTATATTTATACTAGTTTCTGAAATTTATTTTGCCGATGAAAAACAATTCTGTATGGCTTGTTTAGAAACGGCATATACTAATATATATTTTGATATAAATATTTTTGAGGACTTCTACATGATATAAATTGATTGTTAAGTGTATATATGCAATTACGTTGTAGAATTTTTTCTATCTTGCTTTAATTTGTACAGCTTTGAAAATTACGAACACTTTTTCTGCATGCCTGTCTACCTTTTCCAGTCAATCATATTGAAAGTCTCAATAAATGAACGTTCATTAGTATCACCTGCAGATGGTATAGCATACGTGCCAATGCTTCCGATTTAATCGGAAGTTTTCCGATTTTACAGTGTGTTTCCGATCTTCCAATCGGAAAGGTTATTCTTCCGATTTTCAGCGACATATTCTAAAATCCCTAAAATTTCCCTACAAACCTCGTTCTTGCTTTGGTTTTCCCTCCATCAATAACTCTCCAACAAGAGTAAGTAAAACGCGAATTTCAATTATCTGCGCATGTGCGACTTTTCCACTCCTTTTAGCGCAGAAGAGCAAACTCGAAGTTTTCTATACTATAGAAAACTTTATAAAACTTTCTTTATTCTTCAAAAATTTGAATCGAAACAAAGTAATAATAATAATATGTAATAAAACCCTGTCAAACCCTTTTTTTATTTTGCACGCAGTTCGTATTTTTTTTTAAATACTTAAATTTTACATTAAAGCATTAATTTTTATAATTATTCAGAAATTTTTCATTTATAACAACAGTATAAACCAGTTTTCTCAGAAAGAATTTTAAAAAAAAGCGTCTCTAACGATTATCATCTAAAACATTTATAAAATCGCTTAAGTTAAGAACAAAAATCTTTCTTGAAATTTATAAAATAACGTATTGTGTAAGCATGCTTAAAATAATAATTTAAGAAAACTAATACAAATATAAAATTGCAAAGCTAAATGAATTGTTTTATGATATAACTATACTCCTGTAAATGTGAACAGATTTTAATACTCGTTCATACATTTTCAATTTAATTTTAACAAAAAATCTAAATCGTGAAAGTTTTAAATACAAATATGTTATTGACAGAAGCCTTATGTCCAGTTAATTTTTTTTTATAAATATTTGATTTCATTTCATAATTTCAATAGCGTTCAGAGATAGTTTGAGGTTAAATTTATTCCAGACAGTCATAACATTGATTGTTTAATGTGTGAATATATCCTAAATGAAATTTAGTTCTGGAAGCAAAATAAACGGCATGATTAAAATTCTTATTTGCTGCATAGGAGCAAAGTAGAGTGAAGTAATTTTAAATAAAATAATGACAGAAATCTAATATTTTCGCTCAAAGTAAAACGATTAAAATGTATTTATGTGCTTCTTTTATCATGATATACACAACTGCCAAATCATATCAAACATTTTTGAATATTTCTTCCAATTATTTTTTAAAACGATGATACTTTAAAAAATTTCATAAAGATATATTCCATGAAAAAATGTATGTAATTTCATTTTAATGAGAACATTTTTAGTTTCTATTCATAATAAATTCCGCGAATATTTTAAATTTTTGTATTTTTTCAATTAATTAAATCATTAAATTGATTCTCATTCATTATATTACTTTACACATTATTAAATCAGAAAACCAACATAAACTGAAACATGAATAGGTTTATAAAATAATAAAACAAGTAATTATATAAACTTTATTAATATATAATTATATGCACTATAACTACAGTAATTTTGAAAATTTAGATGTAACATACAATTATCAAAAGTACATAATACATAGTTGCCTTCCAAAGTAAGTTTCAATTAATCTTCCAAAAAAAGAAAACATTGGTAAATGTAAATAAAATATTCATAACTTCCAATATACCTATAGATTTTCACAAGTTTTTCTAAAAATATTTTAAACTTTACTGTATAGTATAATAATTTTAAATATTTGAGCATTAGATTGAAAGCAGCTAAGATTTTATTTTTTACTTAGATTCTGTGAAAACCACAGCAGCTTTTATTTATTTTTTTGAGATTTGAGTTACACAGTAATTGTAAGCATATTTTAAGATATATTGCAATCTCATACAATATTTCCCAGAAATCAGATTAATGTAACACTTTGTAATGTTATAAATAGGGATTCTCCAACACCATCTTATCACCGCAGACCGGTCAACGTTTTAATTTTTATTTAATTGTATTTAAATATGCCTTCAAAATAAAATGCAGTTACACCAAAAAAATAAATATAAAATGATTTAACATTTTAACTTACTCGAATGTTAAATCAATGAGATTTATTCTTTGCAAAGAGACGGTTTCATCTGGGTGTAATCGGAGACACCCAAAGTGGGTTGCTTATGTCTAGTTTATTCCGTTGCTGTTACTGCAAAAGCCCACATATAGGTTGTCGGAAATGGCAACAGGAATTTAATTGCAGTGGTGCAATATGGGTATTCTGCTATGGTGTAAGTTAATTGATGTCAACTTTTTCCAGAAGGCAGTTTTTAAAATAAATAACATTTATTGCAAACAACACAATTTACATAGAAACAAAGAAATTTAGGAAGACTGAAACAGCGCGTCCTCTTAGCATGAGATTTAGAGAGCAAGTGTTCTGTGTTCGGTTCAGATCTCACTGAGAGAATGAATAAACCGCGCCTACAAAGTGTGCTGATGGGTTGGGTACATTTCATGAAGTTAATACCATTGGCACAGAAATTTGATAGACAAGTATTTAGTTCACTTTCCAATTTTCAGTTTTACTTAATTCAAGTGTTTTGTAAAAGGTCAAGAATTTCTCAGAATAGATGTGATGAGTCACAGTAATTTCTTAGAGGAATTGCGATGAGTCACCGCTGAGGATCCCGCAGTGAGGGAACCGAACGACACAGAATATGTGTTAAGAAGAGCAATGAGGATAAATTGAGAAATTATAATTTAAGAAAATCAAAATTTGTATAAATATGTATATAAATTTGTTATAAAATGTAGAGACATCATCATAAGTAAAACTTTCACAATGCCATAATTATAATAAATTTGAAGATTACATATGATGAGAATAATATAGTGAAAACAATTAAATACAAAATACAATACTCGATACAATATTGTATTGGTCATTATGCCATAAAATGTATATAAAAACTGTGAGTGATGAATAATATGTTGTGAAAATTATTAAATATGAAATACAATACTCAATATAATATATCATTGATCATTATTAAATAAAATATAATATTTCTCAATCATGCATGATGAATAATGTATTCAAATTTAAATGTGTAATACAGTATTTAATATCATATATTGCAATTCACACTATGTGTGTGAGCAAAAAAATAATAAATGAATATACTAATTAAATGATACATTTAAGAATATGCAAGTCCATCAGGAAAATGCACTCTTCTACCACTTTTAGTCATGATAGGTTACTTGATATTCTTGCTTGCTGTATTATTCACATTTGAATCACTGTCATCTATTTTGGATTTCTTTAAAATATATGCTGGTTTTACTCGATCTAAGGAAACTGTTATTGAACGATCTTTCAGCTGGATGGTGATTGTTTTTGATAATTGTTGAAGCACCTTGTGTGGTCCGGTGTATGGCTGGCTTAAAGAAGGTTGTTGATGGTCAGTGCGCAGGAAAATATGAGTGCAATTTTGCAGAGCTGGATGCATATAAATGGGATTTTGTCCGTGCCGACAAACACTGATTGGATTGAGCTTGTTCATCTGTTCCCTCAGATCTGTTGCAAATGTCTTGTCTAAGAATTGTTTGCTGTCGAATTCTTTGAACATATCCGCTGGCAAAACAAGAGATTTTCTGTAGACGAGTTCAGCACTAGTTGACTGTAAATCACTTTTAAAGGCAGATCTAATATCTACTAAAATGATGGGTAATGTGTTTGTCCATCTAGCATTTTCATGAGCCTTTAAAGAACTTTTCAAGTGGTGGTGAAACCTTTCGATGATACCATTTGATATCGGATGATATGCTGTAGTGTGTATCCGATTGGTACCAGTTAGAATTAGTAATTCATGGAAAAGTGCAGATTCTAGTTGTCTTCCTTGGTCAGTAGTGATTTGGGAAAGACATCCAAATATCGAGATCCACACATTGAAAAGAGCTTTGCATACGGTTAAAGCTTTGGCATCAGGAATTGGAACAACCTCTGGCCATCTGGTGAAACGATAGATACTTGTGAAACAATATATATTACCATCACTTGGAGGGGTCCTATTAGGTCACAATGAATTTACGAAAATCGAGAATCTGGTAAGTTGAATGTACGTAATGGAGTTTTTGTATGTTTGTGAATTTTAGAGCGTTTACAGGGTTCACAACATCTTATTTGCTCTGATATGTATTTACACATGTTGGGCCAAACGTATCGTGAACTAATCAACTTTTTACTTGCGGATATTACCGGATGAGAAAGTCTGTGTAGTTGATTGAAAATGATTTGGCGATATATTTTTGGGACAAATGGTCCAGGTTTGCCTGTTGACATATCACAATATAAATGCAAATTTAAAATAGTAATAAATGTTTTCTCCATTTTAAAAGTAGATGGATTTTGAAGAAGTGATTTTAATTCTGGATCATTTTCTTGTGCGAGAATAAATTCTTCAAAATTTAAAGGAATAGAAGAGATATTGTCGATTTCTATGCGAGATAGTGTATCTGCCACTTGATTGTCTGTGCCTTTGGTGTGACGAATATCAGTAGAAAACAGTAAAATAAAAGTCTAGGTGTCTCAGCTGTCGTAGGGAACATTTATCGGGTCTCTGTTTGAAGGCATAAATAAGTGGCTTTTGATCTGTGTAGATTGTGAAGTCACGACCTTTAAGTAAATCTCTACATTTCCTTATTGCTGTGTAAATTGCCAATAATTCACGATTATAGGTAGACCACTTTTTTTTATTTTTACTGAGTTTCATTGACATAAAAGTGATTGGTTCCCATGTATCATTGTTTAACTGCATTGCAGACCACCAACTGCAACGTTACTAGCATCAACGTGGTGGGAAAGAGGTTCGATACCAAAATAAACTTTGAACCCAAAATCTTCTATTGCAGGTATGCCAAAAATGCATTTAGAAGTTCTTATAGTCAATCCATAATAATGTAAACATTGAAATAAAATTTTTAAACGTTCTAAGTGTTCTTCAGGTGAGTGAGAAGCAACTAAGATATCATCCACAAAGGCATAGACAAAAGGCAGATTACGCGTCATTTCATCTATAAATCTTTGAAAAGTTGATGCAGCATTAGAAAGTCCAAATTGCATTCTAGTACTTTCATATAATCCAAATGGGGTAACTATTGCGGTTTTATGTATGTCATCAGGATTTATAGTAATTTGATGATAAACTTTCACTAAATCTAGAGGTGAATAAATTTTTGTTCTATTTAACTCAGAAGTAAGATCTACACTCTTAAAAATTCGAGTGGTTTTTCACCACTCGATGAGCGACGGATATTTTGTACTCCATAAAGATTCAAAATGAATCCTTTTGTACTCAATTGGGTAGAGAAGTTCTCTTTCAAGCACTCCATCCTCAGTTCAAAGCAATTTTCACTCTTTTTTTTTGACGTGTTTATGGCACAAAGTAAATGTGATGTGCTCTGATTGGTTTAAATCATCACGTGGCTCTCGGTTTATTTTCGCTAAAAAGGGAGGAATTTAGAACTTCGTTTTGTAAAAGCAATCTATTTGAATTTAAAATATATATAATTGGACAAGAAGGTGGGCAGAAATATTACGTTCTTTATTTCTTATGATTAATTGAATGATTAAATCAATTTTTCATATTTGTGGTTTTTCACCAGTATATAAACTTTCGTATTCGAAAGTGTGAATGAATGAATTCTATTGAATTCATATTCATGTAATATTTATAATATTTGGAATTTCTCTATCTCTATTTATCTTTTATTTCAAATGCTATTTTTTTGTCTAAATTTAATTTATTATAAATTAATAGTATATATATAAAAATCACATAATGAATGCATTTTTAAATTATTTTACTTTCGAAACTGCGTGAATATGACTATCAATTTTCTCGTTGATTTAAATATCCAATGTATATTATAGAAATATTATTTAATATAGTTTATTGTGCTGAATTGAAAGTGCGATTAATATCAAATAAAATATTTTACCAATTTTTTCATAAATAAAATTCGAAGCTTTTTAATTTAAATGTTAATACAACATAAAGCAAATATTAATCTACAGAATATTCCTTGACAGTTTGTATCTTATTTATTAAAATTTCACTGACAATATGGATTTTATTTATTAAAATTTCACTGGCAATTTTTGATTTGATTGTTACTAAGTAAAATCATTCGTAGATAAAACGAAAAGAAAATTGTATGTATCAAAATCTATTAATTTGTATAATAATTTAGAATTTCCAACTAAAAATTTTGTGGATGGAAAAATAATTTATATTCGTATTTTTTGATTGTCATTGTCATCAGCGAAGAAAAAAATAAAAAACAAAATTAGCAAAAGCAAATCTGAAACATGTAGTTATTCTGAAAATGATGAAATGCAATGTAAGGAAGAAATGACTTATCAGGTATATTCTCTCTCTGTATAATGTGTAATCAAAATAAGTTTTATGGAGACTGAGAAAATTTTAACTATTGTTATTACTATACAAGTATTAATTTCATTTTGCTTGTAAATTTATTTAAAAGTTTGAAGTAATATTCTATGTTTCATCTAAGAACGTGGTAACTTAATTAAATGACATGAAAATTCCAATCAATATTTTCAGTTAAAATCTCTTATTAAAGTTTTAAAGTTTTCGGTTTTTAAAGTTGATTTCAAAATAATGAAAGGTAATTATTCATAAAATTATACATTAAATTATTATTACTTGGTAATTAGCTTAAGAAATTTTAATAATGTTTTTAAATCTATTTTGAAATAAAGTTTTGTTTATTTTTACTGCTAAAACCAAACTTTAATTAACTTTATAATAAATTTATAATTTCTTTAATATTTCTTTTTATTTAAAATTAAAAATTTTTGATTTGAATTTAATTGTTTAAAAAAATAAATATCGAGTATTTATAATTCACTTGACCATAACTAGTTTTTAGTTGTATGATATTATTGAGTAAACACATATGTATATATGTATGAATTTTTCCTTTCAGATAAAATGATTACAATTTGAAATGCCTTATGAAATTCCTCCAGAAAAAATATTTGAACTTATAAAAAAATGTCTAAAACTAAATAACATTTTGTGAGGAAAAATAGACCATCTCTTCTTCTATTGTATTACAGAATTTATTTCCCTAAGTATCCAAAAAATTGGCTCCTTTCAATGAAACATTGGTAGTATAAATCCTGTATTTTTTGCATATTTGAGAATGAATTTAAAAATATTCATGACTTAAGCACATCAAAATTTACAATTTCTTACATAATTTGTATATCTGGATTTTTAATGATAGAACATGAAACATGCTGTGCATGCATTTCCAACTGCTTTAATTGCATGTGAATAAAATGTTTTAAATTATTTTAATGCAAAAAAAATTTAATTGAACAATTTTGCAGAGAAAATATTTTTTTATATAAAAATTTTATTGTTATTTTGAAATTTGTTTAATGATTGCATGATCCAAAAGAACGCAATTAAAATCTACATTTTACAAAATATGCAGTATTGCTTATGTTTTTTATTATATTGTAGTTTTCTATCTTGTATTTTTAAAAATCATTTTACTTGCAATGTATTTAAATATGTATTAGTATATGTGATACAAAAACATAGTTTCAAAATCTTTTTTTGTTGTAATTTGTAAAAAAATTATTTTGTTTCACCTGTTTTTCAGTTACAGTTGATTGATTCAAAAATGCTTTGACATTAAAAATAAATTTATGTATGCATGTATTTATATTTATTTAATGTTTAACAGTCCATTTTGTAAATTATGATAGGGGCTATATCTATTTCAAAACAAAGAATAAATTAAAAATCATTTGTATTTATTTTTTCTTTTATTGTATATCAATAATTTATCATTTTTGCCACATTCTTATAAACATTTTCAAAGATTACTTGATAATCATTAATTAATTAGTAACTTCAGTTGCTAAGTTTTAATTAATTAATTAACGAGAATACCATTTTTTAACAAATTACTCTTGTTTAAAAATTACAATAAAAGGTTCTATTAATTTACTATAAATGATTATTCTCTTTATTACAGATAGATTTGGAATTTGATATTTAATATCCAGAGGCGAACAGATTTCTTAGTAAATATCCTGCATTCTATGCTCCTAGGATATTATCTTATGTTCAAAAACTTGTCCTATAATATGGAGTAAATATGTGAGCATTCAAGATGATAGAATTTTTCAGGCTGAATATAATTTACGTAGATATATGATTCCTTGCAACTTTATTTTATTAATAAATAAGTCTTTATTTTTTAAGTATTATTCTTATGAAATTTTGGTATTAAAGCTTATTTAGACATTAATGAGAATACAAATATTGTGGAAATTTTGGTTATTATGCTTTTTTTTTTTTTCGAGTTAGATGAAGAGGTCTTTAGAAAAGGAACAACGCTCAAAACTTTGCTGTGGTCAAAAGCAAGACCTGAATAGGAAATATTTTTATCTGTAGTTAGTGAATTTATTGATATAGGATATGCAAGATTAAAAAGCATTCAATATTTTAGATAAATGTATTCATATATTTAATGTTAAGTATGATGAAATAAACTAACTGTATTTAATGCTTTCATGGACTATATGATTTATAAATTAAAAAATGGTCCAGTTGGGACTTCAATTGAAACAATACATTCTTACTATAATCGATCAAAAATTTTGAATACATGCATTAAAATGCATACTATCTTTTTTATTCTTATTTTTATAGCATTCTTATTTTGTGTTATTAAATTGTCATTCAAAAAATTAAGCTCCAATATTAATTTGACATCATAAACATAAGAATTTCTGTATACATATTTTTATTTAATTTTTTTCTGTATTAAAAATTGAATAAATGTTTTTTGTATAATCTTGCATTTTATTTTTAATTCCATTCTTAGTTTCATTGAAGTTATTTTCAGGTTAAACTAAACTTGGAAAATATATCATAAAACAAGATTTATTTGCAAAAACATAAGTCAGTTTTGTTCAACAGAATAATCTGTAAATATTTGTCTTTATCCTCCTATAACTTCAAAAATTCATATTATCAATATTCAAAAGTAAATATTTAGCTATTGTAATGAGTTTAAAGGCAAGAATCAGTATAGCGCATGCGCGCGAGATTCTGCCGCCCTCCTCCAACACCCCCTAGATAGGGGGTGTTGCCTCCTCCCTTCCGATTATATATTTTTTGTTTACTGGAGTAGAGTGTTCTCAGAGACAACGCACTGGAGGTGCGCTTGTGGCGGTGTCCGCCAATGACATTGTCATGTTTATTAAGTCGAAAGTTATATTAAAATTTTTGTAAATAATAAAAATTATGATTACTTAAAATTTATCATCATCAGTAAAATAAATTAATATAAATTTAAATTGTATTCAATTCCTTTAACCTCGGTACGCTACAGCTTTAAATGGTGCCAGCGGTGCAGATGGAACTTTTCAGAAATATGCTGTTTTGACTCCAGCCCTTGGAACAAAAAGAAAATAGCCTTCTGTTTGTGATAAAATTCCATCCGAAATCTTGTGTTGAGAATCTAAGAAATATTGCGCTACTTCTTATTTTCGAATCCATCCTGTCCAAGGATACCGTTTAAGAATCGTGTGCATGAAAATTCCTGTTCCTGGAATCAAGAAAAGTGTGATAATCAAGAAGTGTTGTGCGCGTGTGTTTTTTTCGGTGAAATCTCGAAAAAAAGAAATTAAGTGAAAAAGAAAGTGAGATTTCGTGTGAAAGTGAGATTTCGAAATCGAATGCAAAATCGAAAATAAGTGAAAAAATATGTATTTAAATATAATTATTTCACTTTAAATGTTAAAGTAATTTGATAAGAATTATTTTTGGGTTTTAAAATACCAGAGAAAGTGTGTTTGTTATTTAAAAAAAAAAAAAAAAACTCGATGAAAAAGTTTCGTTTTGAATGATTGGTGAAAATATTCTTATATTTACATTAGTGTTTGGTGTTTCAATATTGTGTATATGATATATAATTTCATTAATTTTATATATTATCAGTTAAAATTTCTTGCACATTTTCAGAAATATTTGGTTAGAATTATGTTCTTATTGGGTACCCTATCCAAGTTTAGTTTTGATTTGTGATGCTATAAATGAAAATTTCTCTCTTAAAAATATTTTCGTTTTATGACATATAAATATAAGTAAATATAATATAGTTGGTATATATATCATATATATTTGCATACTATTGCTGTTAAATTTTGATACCAAATTTGTTTATTTCTAGAAGCTCGTATATTTAAATTGTTATTATTCTTGTACGCAAGTTTTTGTTCTAGGTTATGTGTTAAGTGTATCGTAGACGAACAGGACAGGTTTGTAGGAATATTTGTAGAATTAAATTTTTGCTAAGAGCAATATTTTTATTTTTGAGGTATATGATATGTTTAAACCATTTCTGTTTCCAAAAAGGTGAAACAAAATTTATTATATTAAGTATTGAAATTTTATCTTAAGTTTGAATATAATATAAGAAATATTTTAAGTCAAATATTGTTTCATTGTTTTGGAAATGGTGATATATTTTGTGTGCATAATAATGGTGGGTTACTTTTGTTTTCCAATTGAAAACAAAAATTAATTTATTAAATATTAAAATTTCATGTGAAGCTGAAACAATTTATATTGTTATTTAAGTATTTGGGGTTTGTTAGAAACGAGTTAAATTAGGCTTAGATTAACCATTAACTATGTCATTCTTGGGGAAAGGTAAAAAGCAGGACTTGATGTTTTAGCTTAAGAGCTCGAGGTAAATGTTGACTCAAATTTATCTAGCATATCTATTAAACAAGCTATTATTAAAAGCCCTAACTATGAAGAGGATTTTGTGAAAGAATTGTTCCTTTCTATAATCGAAGAAAGAAAAAAACAAGAACTAATTGAGAAAGAGAGAATTCAAATAGAAACTGAAGAACGGAGAAAAGAAGCAGAGAAAGAACTTAGAAAAGCTGAAATAGAAGCTGAAAAACGGAGAAAAGAAGCAGAGAGAGAACTTAGGGAAGCTGAAATAGAAGCTGAAGAACGGAGAAGAGAAGCAGAAAGGGAACATGAATTAGAAAAGCTGAGATTAGAAGCTCAATTAAAACTTACAAATGGATCCCCCAGTGAAGATACGCAACATTCTCGTAAAGATCTTCAAGGAATGATGCATAGATATGATGTAAAAGAAGATATTAGTCTATATTTAATTCTTTTTGAAAGCCAGGCACGTCGTGCCCAAATTTCTAAAGAGTCGTGGGTTTCATATTTGTTGGGCTTACTGCCGTATGAAATCACACAAATAATTGCACGTGAGCCAGAAGAAGAAGCACAGAATTATGATTATGTTAAGGAAGTTTTATTTAAAAGATTTAAATTGACCCCAGAGAAGTTCAGACAATTGTTTGTAAAACATCAAAAGGAAAATGATGTTACTTGGATAGATTATTTTCATGAACTTAATAATTATTTTTATGGATGGATCAATGGACTTAAAGTTGATACTTTTGAAAAGTTAAGTGATTTAATCCTAACGGATCAGATTAAGAAGAGAGCTCCACAAGAATTTAAAGAATTCTATTTAGATGAATGGGGTAATATAAACAATCCACTTTATTTGGCAGAAAAATCAGAAGAATTTGAGGACATTAAGAAAAGTATCAAACCAAAAGTTAATTATAATGTAATGAAGTATAAAACTATTCAACATCAAAATCAAAGATCATATAGCTCACCTCACAGGTTTGTGAAACGTAATAATAAACACAGGAATGAAAATTTTAAAGCAGAAAAGAAAGAACTTAAGGAAGGATTTAAAGATAAAGTTTTGAAAGAAGAAGACTACTAAAATGTTTTGAATGTAATTCTACTGATCATTTGAGACCACAATGCCTTTTAATTAAAAGACACTCCCCTAATTCTATAAATAACGTAGGAGAAGAAATGGTTAAAGAATTACTCAAACCATATACAATTATTGGGAAAGTCAATGGAATTAAATATGAAATTTTGAGAGATACTGGAGCCACAATAGATATTGTTAGTAGGAAGTATGTGTTGCCTGATGACTGGTGAACATGTATGGGTGCAACAACCCTTAGATTTAAATCCTACTTGTTTACCAATTGCACGAATTATGTTGGAATGTGAACTAGGAAATGTTATTACAAAGGCTGCTATTATTGCAAATGAATTGGATCGTGGTAGATACCTATTATGAAACCGAACAGCCTCATTAATAGAGGAAAAGAAGGAAAATAAGAATTTGGCTGATGAGATAAATAATGTGCAGACTAGAAGTCAGAAACGTATAGAAGAGGAGTTGAAGATGAACTCAAACATAACAATAGAAGATTTGGAAACAAATTCCAATGAAGAGGTTGTGGATAAGGAAGAATTAATAGTTTTACCAGAAGAACAGTCTGACGATCCCTTAGTTTCCTTACTTAAGATTGATAAAGAAACATTCAAAGAATGCCAAAGAACAAGTGAGGATCTCAAATCCTTGTTTAAACAGGCTGAGAATATCGAGTATGGAGAAGTCAACAAAACAAATTATGTAATAAAAAATGAACTGTTACTTAAAAGAAAAGTAGATAAATTAGGACATGAAAACTTTTTATTAGTTGTTCCTAAGGAGTTCAGAGATAAACTCAAAATAGCTTGTCATGAAGGTACATCTGCTCATCTTGGAGTTTCTAAAACAAAAGACAGACTAGCTCGAAATTTTTATTGGCCAAACTGTTACAAAGAATTAGAAGAATTTGTAAAGTCTTGTGATTCTTGTCAAAGAGCCGGAAATGTTGGAGAGAAAAAGAAAGCTCCTATGAAAGTAGTACCAATAATATCTGAAGTTTTTAGAAAGATAAATATAGATGCTGTAGGTTCTTTGCCTGTCACACCTTCAAGAAAAAAATATATTCTTACTGCTATGTGTCTTGCATCCAAATATCCAGATGCTGTTGCCTTAGAGGATATATCCTCCACATCAGTTGTTGATGCATTACTTCAAATGTTTAGCCGAATGGGCTTTTCTAAAGAGATTCAACATGATCAAGGAACCTCGTTTATGAGTGCTCTAACTACAGAATTTCTTGAGAGGTTTGGAATAAAGATTATACATAGTTCAGTGAATCATCCACAAAGTAATCCTGTAGAAAGATTCCACAGAACTATCTTAGAGTATTATGTTTAGAATCTTCCTCAGATCAAGAGCCGCATATTCATGCAGCTTAGTTTGCTTTAAGAACTATAACTCATGAGTCAACCGGATTCAGCCCTGCAGAATTAGTTTATGGAAAAAACTTAAGAACACCAATAACCTTACCCTATGAACATTGGTTACAGCCTGAAGAAGAGCAAAATTCTGTTGTTGAATATGTTTTAAATCTTATCAATCGACTGAAACGATGTCAAAATCTTGCTGTGGAAAAAATGGAAGAATGTCAAGAAAAGCGAAAAACTTATTATGATAGAAACAGTGTTAAACGAGATTTTAAAGAAGGAAGCCAAGTTCTTGTTTTGGCCCCTTCTCCTGCAAATAAATTAGCTGTTCAATGGCATGGCTCAGGAACAATTGAATCAAAAATTTCTGATACTAACTATATTGTCTCTTTGCCTAATAAAAAAGAGAAATCACAAATTTATCATGTGAATTTATTAAAGCCCTATTACAGTAGATCCAATGTTATAAATCTTGTTGAGTTAGATTTGATGAAAGATCCTCCAGATTTAGAAATTGAATTCCCATTTATTGAAAACAACTCAAATATTTTTAATTGTTCTGAATTAATTCAAAAAATAATTAAGATGAGAGATTAAGTAAAGAACAGATTCGAATCTTAAGTAAATTGTTATGTAAATATTCTGACATATTTTCGAATGAACCTGGATTAACAAATATTGTAGAGCACGATATTGAACTGATTTCCAATAAACCAGTACGTGCTAGACCATATAGAATGTCACCCCGACAAAACGAAATTTTAAAAACTGAAATAAATAAAATGTTAGCTAATAAAATTATTGAGGCGGGAATGTCAAATTATACTTCTTCCATGATATTAGTAGAAGTCCCTGGTAAAGAACCAAGGCCTTGTATTGATTACAGGAAATAAAATGAAATTACAAAAACTGAATATTCCCACTCCCTAATATCGAGGAAAGGATTGAAACTGTTTCAAATGCTAAATTTATTACAATAATCGATTTAGCAAAAGACTATTGGCAGATTCCCCTTACTAAGAAAGCTCAACAATTGGCGACTTTTGTAACAAATTTTGGTTGTTTCAGACCACTTAGAATGCCTTTGGGTTTAAAGAATGCACCATATTTTTTCTGTAAAATGATAACCGAATTGTTACAATTAATGGAATCTTTTGCGATTCCATATTTAGACGACATTGCCATATTTTCTAATTCTTGGGAATCCCACCTTAAACATTTAGATGATGTCCTTCGGCGAATTGAAAGAGCAAATTTAAAGATTAAACCTTCTAAATGTGTTTTTGCTCAGAAATATGTCAAATATTTTGGCCATATGGTTGGCCAAGGTAAAAGAATTCCCTCAGAATTAAAAATCAATGCCATTAAAAATTTTCCAGTTCCGACAACTAAAACAGAAATTCGGGCTTTTCTAGGTTTGTGTCGCTATTATAGAAGATATATTCCTAATTATTCCATTATTGCAGCTCCCTGGACAGATAAACTAGAAGGAAAGTCAAGGAAAGAAAAGATTGTGTGGTCGGAGGAATGTGAAACTTCTTTGAAAGAACTGAAAAATAAACTGAGTGACAAACCAGTGTTATACGCTCCTGACTATGAAAAAGAATTTATATTGCAAACTGATGCATCCAATGAAGGAATCTGTGTAGTATTTTCTCAACTGGATGATGAGCAAAAAGAACATCCAATCTTATACCTTAGTAGGAAATTGACAGAAACAGAGAAGAAATACTGTACCACAAAGAAAGAATGTGCTGCAAACGTCTGGGCAGTGAAAAAGTTACAGTGCTATTTAGACGGTCAAAAATTTAGAATTGAGACTGATCATAACCCATTAGTATGGTTAAATTCTAATGCTAGTTCAAACCCTAGGTTAATGCGTTGGGCATTAGCATTGCAGCCCTTTAATTTTGAATTAATTCATCGAAAAGAGGCTTTGCATAAGAATGCTGATATTCTTAGTAGAATTTGTAAATAGAAAATTTTCAGTTATTATTTTTACAAACATTTTCTTTTTATTCATACTGTCTTATTTTGTATCATTAAATTTCAAAAATAAATAAAAATTCTATTCTTTAAAATATTATACCAAAAATAAAAGTAACATTTTTCATGTTATTTTGTAATTATCTGGTTAAGCTTATTATGTTTTGTAATTAGTTATATTTATGAGTGATTGTAAGACTTTTACTCATGTAAAAGTCCTTCCAGAGGGGGAAGGAGTTGTAATGAGCAAAAAGGCAAGAATCAGTATAGCGCATGCGCGCGAGATTCTGCCGCCCTCCTCCCTTCCGATTATATATTTTTTTGTTTACTAGAGTAGAGTGTTCTCAGAGACAACGCACTGGAGGTGCGCTTGTGGCGGTGTCAGCCAATGACATTGTCATGTTTATTAAGTCGAAAGTTATATTAAAATTTTTGTAAATAATAAAAATTATGCATTACTTAAAATTTATCATCATCAGTAAAATAAATTAATATAAATTTAAATTGTATTCAATTGCCTTTAACCTCGGTACGCTACACTATTTACTATAAATAAAAGATTTTTCAAAAGAACTTAAATTATATTTACTTATATAAAATATTTATAGGTATTTTTTAAATTGTTCACAATCGTTGTACTAATAATGTTTGTAAAAGTTAATTTTGTACTTAATGGACCCATAATAAACTAGACTGAAAAATAAGTAGTGTGACGATATTTTCTTGAGAATGGTACACTCACACGTAAAATTAAATAGATATAAATAATGTAATAAATGACTGAACAATTTGCTTTATATTGTATGTAATTTAAAAACCACAATAATTACCCAAATCAATTATAAATTGTCATATTAAATTGTACTGTTATATTATTGAATAAAGAAATGATATTGTTATATTGCAATTGTGCCAAAAAATTAATAATTTTTTAAAGAATTTAAATCCTAATTTCTGCACTAAATATTGTCAATATAAAAAAAATCAGCAATACTTCTATAAAAGATCGAAATTCACTCTTTTTTCTATCTAATTTACTCCTTTAAATTATTTGTTGTTACTCCCCTTAAAAGGAGTGGCTTACCCCCATCTCTCAAAAGAGTGAATTGCTATCATAAAGATTGGTTGAATTTTGTCAAAATGAAAGAGTGAAATTTCACTCCTTCTGAGTGAAATCCACTCGTTTTTTTTTTTTTTTTTTTTTTTTTTTTAAGATTGAAGAATATTTCGAATACCATATTTATCTTTAATTGTTTGAGCATTGAGGCTTCTAAAATCTCCGCTAGGGCGCCATTCAGTAGAATCTTTTTTACTATGCAAAGGCGATGCGTAACTACTCTTTGAAGGAATCATGTGACCGAGATCAATCCTGCTTCCTCTCGAGCAACACGCAATCTATCCGGCGCGAGTCGTCGGCAGGATGACCGGTTGTCTGAATGTAATGTAAGACGGAGTGTTTTATATCTCTGTCAGGTCTTGGGGGTTTAAAATGTCGGGAAATTCCCTTAAAAGATTGTGATATAATAGTGTCACCTGATACTGTTTTAACTGAATGAATGTTACTTGTACTTAATTTACAAAGAGTATTTAAATTTGTTTTGAAATCAATGAGTTTCCTTCTATTTAAATCGGGTAAAAGATTGAAATTATACAAAAATGTGCTCCGATAATTGGAGTAGGAACATTTCCTACCAAAAATGTCCACTTGAATATTCTTTTCAACCCAAAATTCAAGTTTAGAGTTTGAATTGAGTTTAGAGTTTAGAGTTTGAATCGGGGAAGAATTTGGATGTCTCTCTGAATTCTTCCACATTTTTGGCTAAACTGTCAAGACTACTGGCCATAAACTTAAATGAATCTACAAATCTCAATTTTATCCCTGGGATCTTAACTTTCTTTCCCTCTCCGACATCTACACTACTGGCCATTAAAATTGCTACACCAAGAAGGAATGCAAATAACAGAACGATATTAATTGGACACATACATTATAGTGGAAAGAACAAGTGATTAGATTTACAGGAAATTAGGATGTATAAATCTTGAGAAATCAGTCCCCAGAGCAGCCACCTCTGGCTGCAATAACAGCATTTATCTGCCTAGGCATGGAGTGAAACAGAGATTGTATGGCATGTACGGGGATCTCAGTCCATGCAGCTTCAACACTATGCCACAGTTCATCGACATTAGTGGATGGTGAGTGATGGCGTGCCAATCACTCGGCAACCATTGACCACACGTTCTCAATTGGTGACAGATCAGGAGAACGTGCTGGCCAGGGTAACAGTCGAGCCTGTTCTGTATCAAGGAAGTTCAGTACGTACAAGTACGTATAAGTTTCTGCTCGAACAGTTCGATGACGTTTGCAGCAGCATGGATTGTCTGCACGGCGACCATGACTTCGGCTATCATTGACGCTGCGTCACAGACAGGAGCGCCTTCAATAGTGTAATCAGCGACGAACCTGGACGCGGGAATGGCAACACGTCATCTTTACAGATGAATCTCGGTTCTGTATACAGGACATGATTACCGCATCCGTGTTTGGAGGCATCGTGGAGAACGCGCATTGCCAGCTTCCATTGGACATCACCATACTGGCCCATCTGCTGGAGTGATGGTATGGGGTGCCAATGGATACACGTCTCGATCACCTCTTGTTCGCATTACCGGCACTTTGAACAGCAATCGTTACATTTCCAATGTGTTAAGGCCCATGGCTCTGCCCTATCTTCGAGGCCTCCCTAATGCTTTGTTTCAACAGGATAATGCACGACCGCATGTTGCTCGCACTGTTCTGAACTTCCTTGATACAGAAAAGGTTCGACTGTTATCCTGGCCAGCACGTTTTTTTGTTCTATCACCAATTGAGAACGTGTGGTCAATGGTTGCCGAGCGATTGGCACGCCATCACTCACCATCCACTACAGTCGATTAACTGTGGCATAGTGTTGAAGCTGCATGGACTGAGATTCCCGTACATGCCATACAATCTCTGTTTGACTCCATGCCTAGGCGGATAAATGCGTTTATTGCAGCCAGAGGTGGCTGCTCTGGGTACTGATTTCTCAAGATCTATACATCCTAATTTCCTGTAAATCTAATCACTTGTTCTTTCCACTATAATGTATGTGTCCAATAAATATCGTTCTGTTATTTGCATTCCTTCTTGGTGTAGCAATTTTAATGGCCAGTAGTGTACGTTTCTTGGGATAATATCAAAAATGAGAAGTTTTCATAGTATGGTGGCCATCAGTGGTTAGATCTGTCACTCCCAGATGGAAATTACACTGTTAAAGGGCTGAATCGTTACATGCTGAAATTTTTTGGAAACGATCCACCAATTCTGTTTGGCATAGTTGAGGAACGGCAAAGAATTGCCATCAAGTTGAAAGATATGTATAAGATCGATTTAACAAAATGCAACAACCTGCATAAACTGTTAGGATTCGAACCCAAAATATATGAAGAGTCTGAACAGATTGGTAAATATATTGCCGACTTATCTGGTGGGAATGATAACATTTATATACATTGCGATGTCGCGGAGGGAGCCTACATCAACGGCATTCACTCCTCAAACGTAATCTTTTCCTTTACGAACGTTAATCGTGCAGGCAGTCAAATCATAAAATCATTTGAAAAACCTCTATTCTTTCCTGTTCGGATGGAGAGTGTTCACAGAATAAGAATGAGAATAACGAACCATAGAGGTGATTTAATTCCCCTCAATAAGCAAGAAGTAAAATATAATTTTATTGCCGTCTAAATAAAGAAATGAATAAACATAGACTTCAAAGGAAGAGTAAGAAGATACAAGGAAGAGGGTTCCTTTCAGATGCCCTTACTTTTTTTACAGAATCACTCTGTATTAGAAGGTAAGGCCAAACAGTTTGTCCACGATAAGTTGCATGAGATATTTTCAAAGAAGAAAAAACATGCTGAAATGAGCTGGACTGAAATTTCTTTAAGTTTTGATATAATAGCAATATAGCTATTAAATTAAGAAGAGTAAAAAAATTATTTCTATAATAAATGAATAAAATATTTGATTTAAGCAACACCGATTATTATTACGATGATGACATCGAAAGTCTCGAGTATAGAGAAGTGAGGCATGAAAATAGCGATAGTTCTACTGAGAATGCCACTTACCATTTCTTTATACAAGACACTAACTCCAATATCTTATATTCTAATGGATATTTACAACAAAAGCTAAAAATTATTAACAGTAATGGAGCGGCAATAGCAGATGATAATTTAGCTCTCTTGAATGGAGGTGGTTTAATAAACGCCAACAGATTTACATTAAGCAACACTGAAATCGAAACCAACATTAATTATTCTGCTCTCATGTGACATGTGTTAGGTCTAATTCATTTAACACCAGATATTTCTACTTCGGAAGCTACTAATACGCTCTTCTACGTAAATACGTCAGACACAGCTGATAGAAAACCCTTGAAATATGATGGGACTTTGGTAGACGCTACTAAGATAACTGAATTTTTTGAAAAATTAGGAACAAACGACGAGTATAATCAAGGATTAAATAAAAGATGCAAACTTACTCAAAATAGCAAAACTGTCACCATATGAATCCCATTAAAATACGTATTTGATTTCTTCAATGAATACAAAAAGGTTATAACAGGGTTCCAAGTCAAGTTCGAGTTTCAGAGAAATCATAGTCCGAATATGCAGTACACAGATGAGCAAAATAGGGTTTACAAAGTTGTTGTGAAAGATTTATCACTTTGGCTTCCTTATGTTAGGTTTAAGAATTCAGCAGCTGCAAAATTTAATGAGTTAAGATTATCAGATAAGCCTGTGGAAATAAACTGGAACCAACACAGCATTGTAAAGTTGAATATTTTCTTAAAGAATTCAAGTGGGTCTTATTCCATAAATGCTACTTCAGACGAAGTATTGTCCTTGTACGTAATACCACAATACACTGAAAGATTTGAAAATGCAAAACAGAACAACATGTTATTCGACAACTTAGATATGATGGAATGTTGGCTGATGGTTAATATTGTAAGGTTTCCAACTATTAGCTAGTTGATGGATTTTGAGAAAGGTGATTACAAACGGCTATACACAGCTCTTTTGGAATCTGGACTCAATACCATTACACCAGAAACAGGGTGCATGGTCAATTATTCCAATTTCGGTAAATTATATCCAATCATTTGCTTTAACCTAGCTCACCATGAAAATTATACAGACACGAATAACCTGACTATAGAGTTCAACTGGAGATTGAGAAACAACACCACCAAGAATTATGTCTTCTATTTCATTTTACGAGAACGCAAGAAATGCTACTTAAACATAAAGAATCAAGATATTACCATGATCAAAACATTAAAGCTATAAATAGTACTGAATTTTAATTTTAATAGTCGAAAGACTATTGAAATTATTCATATTAAAATAAAGAAATGACAGCATATTACCCACTTTTTGAGGAAGAACTCAAAGAAGGACCACCTGGTATTCCAGGAACAGGGTTTAAACTGACACATGAGGTAATTATGATATGGAAGAAAAGATATTAAGGAATGGTGGAGAACCTTTAGAAAATAATGACGTAACTACAAAGACATATGTAGACAGATGTATGAAGGGTTTGAAGTCATCCATTCTAGATTTATCCAATAAAAGTTTAGTTCTTCCAGAAAATGATCGGCAGTATGATGCAAAAGGAAAAAGAATTAGTAATCTTTTAAATCCAGTTGAGCACTCCGATTCTGCAACTAGGAATTATGTAGATACAGTGGTTAATCTGTTACAAAGCAAAAGTTTACTGCACTCACCTCAAGGGAATTTTGATGCGAAAGGTAAAACAATAAATAATGTAAGGGATCCAGAATCTGAGAAAAATGTCGTGAATAGACGATATTTTGAAAATAATGCTTTAACACTCCATGGAGATGCTTTTAATGCTAAAAATAGATCAATCGCACATCTTGCGGATCCGAGCGCTAGTCACGATGGTGTCAATAAACAATATTTTGAAAATAATGCTTTGATTTTAAGGGATGATTGTTATGGTGCTAACAATAAAGTAGTGTCAAATGTAAAAGAACCAGTAAAGGTAAACGATGTTGTTACTAAAAAATATCTTGATTATTACTGTATTCTATGCAATAAAATTAATAAAAATTATTATGCTCACAATCAAAGAATTTCAGGTGTGAAAGGACCTCAATTTGATACTGATTGTGCTAATAAATATTATGTTGATACTAAGACATTCTGTGCTTCCACAGATCGAAGAGTAGAGATTACAGGTAATGGTATCAAAACTTTCCCGTTCAATAGTTTACTTCAAAACTTTTAGATTCAAACTTAAAATTACCACATGATATGTACATGAAAGTAACAATTTTTTTAGCCTGTGATAACATGAATGAGAAACCAAAGATACGATTAGAAAAAGGCAAAGAGGTCCTTCTCGATAAGGAAATATGTGTCAATGAAGAATCAATCATTTTATTTGCGTATGGGAAACAGAATGATGTTTTAACCTTATCAGTACTGACAGGAGGACAATGTAAGTTGAAGTCCTATTTACACATTGAAAAATTAAAATTTTTTTCGCTCAATAAATAAATGGAGAAACTTAATTCTTTACGTATTAGAACCTATAAGGAGTTGCATCAAGCATATCCGATTTCTGATATTGCAGTCCATATTGATTAAATTTTAATTCGCTTAGAAAGTGGGTCACTTATTCACCTACCTCTCTACACATTAAATATAGAGGAGATAGAATCATTAAAAAAGAGACAAATCAAAGCTATAAGTGTAGGTAAGTACATAATTTTTTCACAATATTAAAAGCATTTAAAGAAAGAAAAATTTTTTCTCATATAATAAACACAAAATGGAATTGTTAAATAAATTAGACGCACTCAGTTCATTTGAAGATGAAGCAAAGACTTTCAAGAAAATGCGGGAACTCAACATCCATGAAAAATATCCTCTCACTGAAATTAAGCAGATAACCACAAGATATGGAAATAGAATAGTTGTAGAATAGTCTGATTGTCTTGTATCGCTACCACAAAATAATAATGATGAAATGAATATTAGTGATAAAATGGCGTCGGATTATTTAAAACTCAATGATCTGAAACCTCTTTTCTTTGTGTATTTGGGAAGTAAGGATGTCGCGAAGTCTCAACCAGCCCAAATGTTTCAATTCGAACAGTAATTTTAATGGTTTCTAAAACCATTAAAATTAAAGATGTTTGTTCAGTTTAGATAAAATATCACACCCCGTTTTCCGAACATTTTGTTCTTCTCTTCATGCAATATTTGATGCATTTGAATAACATATTTTAAAATTAGAGAGTAAATTTATTGATATTTATCAGTTTCTTCTTCTATACATAAGAATAACTTTTGACATACTCTTGCTAAACTAGTCCTTCTACAGTTCACACTCCCGTAGAGTGCTATCATGTCACCGAATAAGTCGTAAATATTTTCCATTTCTGTTTATTTTTAAAATGAATAAAATGGAAGGAAAAGCGACCGAGAGTGAAAGCGAGGGAGAAATGAGAGTTGTCCTTGAAAAGCTCGGGCGTCCCGAGCTAAGCGTTCCCCAAAAAAGTTGAAAAAAGACTAACCCATCCATCGCGTCTAGCCGTCCAGGCAGAGTTTTTGGGGAAACGTGACAACAAAAATGACAACAAACAATGGCTCTTAAACCCTCCCCATTAAAACCCCACCCACTCTTAGAAAAGCGACCATAACAATTTTTATAAAACGGCGGTCCCGCTGAGACGGAAAGGTACCCCCTTTGGTGAGCACCCCCTTTTCAATAGGGCTATTATTCATTAAAATATTTAAGCAACGCACCCTCTTTGCTGTGTTGGATTAAAAGTACTATTTATTCCCCACTAAATTTTTTTTAAAAAAAATATCAAAACGGCCCGCCAGATTAGTAACACCATAAGTCCAGTTCCAACAGCTGTTTACGAATTCTAGAACCTGAGTTCCAGTATCACTGACCTGACAAACAGGGTCTGCATATATACATTAAGGATAACACAAGACAATATAAACACAACATCTAAATGGACATAGAGACCACAAGTATTAACCCACCACTGATGATTCGCTTCGTGGTTGATCCATAAGTGAGCTTAACGCAAATAGCATTACACTATTCACGAAAGCTGCTACAAAGCCGAGGCTGGGGATCGAAACCGCGATCTTACTAAGCTTAGACTTTGCCACGGAGCTACTGGGTACCCGAAAGACAGAGATCATCTAATTAATATATACATGTCACCGAAGACAAAAAGAGGTTAAAATATAGCTTTAAACAAGTCGTTTCTCTCTCAGAGTGGGAAAAATCTTTAAAATATCAAAGATTGCAATTTATATGATTAAAAATTATCATCAAAAACACTTCAGAAATTAAAACGAAAAGAGGCGAAAAATTTTTTATACCAGATTCCGAGTCCAGTTCGTGCTGCCATCCAGTGATAGTTAGAATAAAAATCTCTTACGTCATTCAGAGTTGTTTTTTAAATATGTACGAGACAGGAAAGCGGAAGTGCATCACCGTCCACGAAAAAATCTGATGATGCCAGTGGATTATCAAAGTACATTATGTACTTAGATGCTAATAATTTATACGGATGGGCAATGAGTCAAGCTCTACCGTATGGAAAATTGGAATGGTTCCCTCCAGATCTAGTGAGTACGAACTGGATATTAGGAATTCCAGAAGATAGTGAGGAAGGATATATACTTGAGGTAGACCTCAAATATCCACAGGAGCTACATGACCTTCACAATGATTACCCACTTGCCCCTGAAAAGATGAAAGTAACTGAAATATGTTATCCCCAGCTGCTGTGGAAATGATGAATTCCCTCAAAAATCAAAAGTTTCATGAGTGTGAGAAACTAATTCCAAATTTAAAAGATAAAAGTAATTATATCACTTATTATAAAAATCTTCAATTGTATCGTTCACTAGGCTTGCAGCTAGTGAAGGTGCATAAAGTTCTCAAATTTCTCCAGAAAGCTTGGCTGAAGCCGTACATTGAGTTTAACACTGAAAAAAGAAAAAACGCCTCATCTGCTTTGAAAAAGATTTCTTCAAGTTGTTAAACAACTCGGTGTATGGTAAGACTATGGAAAATTTAAGGAAACATAGAGATGTACAGCTTGTAAATAGTGTAAAAAGAGCAAAGAAGATGGTAGCGGCACCCAGCTTTCGTAATTTTAAAATTTTTTCAGAAGATCTTGAGGGAGTTGAGCGGGTGAAATCCTCCATAGTTTTAAATCGCCCCACATATATTGGTTTTGTTATT
The DNA here is from genome assembly GCA_037975125.1 of Latrodectus hesperus. Classification (NCBI taxonomy): domain Eukaryota; kingdom Metazoa; phylum Arthropoda; class Arachnida; order Araneae; family Theridiidae; genus Latrodectus; species Latrodectus hesperus. Next base: position 9,943,692 of record CM075855.1, read on the forward strand.
TTAGAATTGAATAAAGTGCTTATGTATAAATTTCATTACCATCATATCAAGAAAATGTACGGAAACAGAGCAACATTATTATTTACCGACACTGATTCTTTAACATATGAAATTGAAACAGAAGATGTATATAGAGACATGCTTCCTCAAAGCGAAATATATGACACTTCTGACTATCCTACAAATCACTTTTTATATAGTACAACAAATAAAAAGAAGATAGGGGCTTTTAAAGATGAAACAAATTCAGTGCCTATACAGGAATTTATAGGGTTACAAGCAAAAATGTACTCATTAAAAACCCAAGAATATGAAAAAAACAGCGAAAGGAATTTCACGTTCAATTATTAAAAAAGTGAAGCACGATGAATATAAAAGTGCTTAGAGAAAACCACATTCACGAAAGCAAAACAGAGCAGAATTGGATGTCAAAACCATCAACTTTACACTATAAGACAAAACAAAGTGGCTCTCTCCCCATTTGATGATAAGAGGTTCTTTTAGAAGATGGGGTAAACACTCTTGCCTATGGGCACTATAAAATATAAGATGTAGCATGCAGAAAGGAATATTCTAGAGGAAAGTGTATATTTAGCCACTATGTAAAGGATGAAGAAAATTGTGGAGGCAGATGTGGTTTCTGTCGGGTGGTGGTGGGCCACAATTTTCAAATATTTTTTACATGTGCTCTAAAAATTTCAACCTCTTAAAAATTCTAAATATATTTAAAAGGTCCTTGATATCTCTAAATAATTTTAAGTTTAGAAAAAAAATTCCATGTCTCTTAAAAATATCTATTATCCCAAAGATTTAAAGAAAATTCCACTCCAATAGATGGTGGCACTATTTTCTCAGACTAAGTTTTCTAAGTTCTTTATCTTGAAGCTCATACCATTTATCGTGTGGAGTGACTATCTCTTGTGCGAAGTGCTTATCAGTGCGGAGCTGACTCACCTAATCCGAAATCCGAGTGATGTTGAAATTATCAGTGCGGAGCTGACTTACCTAATCCGAAATCCGAGTGATGCTGAAATTATCAGTGTGGAGCTGACTCACCTAATCCGTAATCCGAGTGATGCTGAACCCTCATTTTTATTCTACTTTTGATTCCCATTTCGGGTGTATACGTTTGCAGAGCTCTGAGTCAACTTTAAAGTTTAGGGCTCGGTCCAATTAGCGGAAATATGATCATGTCTAGAGAAAAATCAAGCTGAACATGTTTTACTATTCTTCAGATGCAATTTTGATATTCAACGCTTCAATTCAACATTTATGGGTTCGACTCCCGACCTCTTGGAATGGGATAGCTGCCATGTTTTGCATTTTGAATACGCCTGTAAGATAGGTGCTTGGAAGCCTGAATTTCCTCACAAGTGTTCAATAAATACCATCTATTATTATTATTATTATGACAGGTGAATGGTTAGCACTGTGTCATTCCGTTCATCAGCAAAGTGAAGCATCCTTTGCCGCGAGTGACTTTTTTATTTTTCTCCTCTCACTACTAATATGCTAACGTCCACGCTAATATGTGACGTCTAAAGTCCTTCCGCTGCTCTGGAGAGCAGGGTGCTAGCTCAGGTGTGATCTCGTCCTTGATCGTGGTTCAAAACGACGCTTGGTGAGTATTCCAAACCCGTTAACCTTAAGGTACAGTCCTTGGCTCACCTGCACCACTATGTAGGTTTGTTCAATAATTTATGGTTTGATTCTTATTTCGGGTGCTCATAGTGGTTCGGAATTTACTTTAAATTACAGATCCCAATCATTTTTGCAAAAGTGTTAAAAGCCAATTATAACCATATGGAAAATCCTCTCGACATTCCCACCTTAGGCTTGGATGCTTCTACTTTGAAACGTAAGCACCATTCTAATTATCTTATCTATCGAAAAAAATAACCGTAAATAAACTCTTATGTCTGCGGCAACACCAGTCTTTGATTGTTAGGTTTCGCAATTATTCAAGTTGGCGGATGGTTAGAGCTTTTCCCTTCGTTTCGGTTCGATATTGGGCATGGATGTTCGTAGTGGAAAAGGAATCCACTTTAAGCCGTAGGTCCGGTTTAATTAGAACACGTGTGCAAAAAAATAATCGCTGATCGACAAACCAAAACCACGCCAAATTTCATTTACGTTGTGTTAAATAATTGAAGCTCTATGGGACTTGAGCAATCGTATCATACCCTACACATAAGATAATTCCTTCATTTTTATCTAAAAATTATATTCCCTCTGCTTAAAAAATAAACATTAAGAAAATCTTTAAATATAGTTGAATAACGATCATAAGCAGAATCTGGTTGCAAAATGTTTTCTCTGGACAACGCCATTTTCTTCCGGCTTATTTTACAGGAGAGGCTCCAGACTGTAGTCGCCTTGTCTGCCGCCCCACTTCCTGAATTTGTATTCCTAGTGGTCCGGACTAGCGGCTTCTGTGATGTTCTCAAGATAAAACATTGACCTGAAGAAATTGAAGCCAGTATTGAATGCATCAAACGAGCACTATTTCAAGTGCACTATTTGTTAATGATAAATTTATATTTTAAATGAATAAAATGTTTACTTGTTTTCATACAGACTTTTTCAATATAAAAACTTTTTTTAACTATAAAATGGTTGCTTCTTTCATTTCTGTTGAAATGATGTCTACGTCACGTTATTACAATTCTCATTGGTTAAAATATCCACGACATCAGATAACATTTCATATCGTATTCAGACGGCGGCGCGACATGTAGACGAATTTGTTGTTTTCCTTCACATCGGATTCTTCGAGAGGCAGCAAACAAAGCGAAGTTCACTGTCTAATGTTGGAGAGTATTGTCGAAGTTCATTTTGTTAATAAAACGTTTTCTTATATAAAGACATAGGCATCGGTTTGAAAAGCAATTTTCTGTTGATTCAAGGCTATTAACACTTTAACAATAGAACAGAAGGAAAAAAAGACAAAACATCCACTTTATGGTTAGTTTAAATTGGCAAGAGAGGACGAGATAAATTTTTAAAAATTCCATTAATAGAATTCTAAATTAATAATTGCAATATTTGTAAGCAATTTTATTTAAATATTAAGACTAATTCTTTGCTTACACCAACATTAAATCTTTATTTTTTAAAAGATTTCTGTTGTCAAAAAGTTTGGTATAATAACTTCATTGAGTATAAGAATAATGTATCCCCCCCCCAAGAGATTTCTCACCCCATTCAGCGTCCTTTGTTTTGTTAATAGTCTTGCCGGTTTTCCCTTTGGTATTGCCAAATTAAGTTTTTGTTAATTTTCGTCATTTTTTTGTTTTGTTTCCGGGTTTGGTTTTTTCTCGAGTTTTAACGTCATTTTTGCGTCATATACATGGTTTTTTTACATGGCAACAGCGTTTGAATTGCTTGGCGAGGAAAAAAAGTCGCCAATGAGAAGGACATATCCTACTAGTTCCCTTAACTGGGATGCAAATTTCTTGGTAACTTTAATGCAGAGGTTAAAAATAGCTGAAATAGTGCAGTGCAATAATTTAATAAAAAGATCTTAGAGTTATTTTAATAAATATAATTGAAGCGCATTTAAGTAAAAAGAAACGATTAAAATTTATATGGAAATATTTTTATATAGAATTAAAAGTTTACATTAACTGAATGAAATGTAAACATTGAAATTATATTCTCAACAATATAGTAAACTTGTTTAATTTACAGTTTTGCCACTTTGAAACGCATGATTAAAATTTTTTTTCCTTTTCTTTTGACAATGCATATTTACGCGATTAAAAGAACACACTTTTTAATACGAACTAAACTATACTAACTTATTAATATGGAAATATAAAAATAGGAACATTTTCATTTATGGCAAGCTCTTCAACAGGAGAAAATAATTATTAAATTTAAAATATATATTTCTCCGAATAAAATTGATATTTCAATTAAAAAGAAATAAAATTCTTCTGAAACAATTTTCGTAACTCCTATTTGGCGCCCCTCTTAAAGCGGCGTGATGCAAAACCATACAAGTTAGAAATTATTAATGCATATGTTTATATTTGTGTACATATGTATACAAGTGTGCATATGTGTATATAATATATGTATATAAACATATATTATATTTACTTACACTACCTTAGGATTATTAATAGAAAAAAATATGAGTATGTGTTATTATCAATAATGAATTGTTTTATAACTTTACCTACTTTTTGGGTCTGGCCTTGAAATTTGAAATGACGATAGGAAGAACTCTTTAATGAATTTTCTAGTCGCTGTTGCAATTAAATAAAAAGCTACTTATGACTGAACACTTTTTCTTAATGTAGGGTATTTCATTTTCCAGAAATCTATGACAGTAAATTCGTCCCTCCTCATCGCTAACCATGCTACTTGTGAATGATCACTTCATTCACAAGAACGTCCATTTCAATAATGGCATTAAAGCGAATCTTTGTATGTTTACAATTGTGTGTATGTACAGTTCGAACGCGTTTTTCCCCGATGAATTTCGCAGCGGGTGAGTTGCAAAATGTGCCCGTTGCAATTTGTTTATAGCTGGATAGTCATCTTTTTGAAACGAAAATTGATTAGACGAGATCCACGGTTTCAAGTAGACTAATTGAAAATAACCATCGCAAATGTGGAAATCTAAAGCACTATTACATCAAAGACAAAAAGCTCTTATCATTCTTTTTCTAGATAAATCATCACAAATTTGATTTATTTTATACGGCGGTATTCTTCAAAGTATAAGATTGATAATCAATTTTAAAACAAAGGTATTTAATTTATTATTTTTTACTTTGAATATAATTTTATAAAATACTAAAAATTTCTGACAGAAACCTCTATTTTAACTTAAGTTATAAACAGAGGATAAAATTTAGGTTTTAAAAATAATTAAGGAAAATTCACTATTAGTATGTTTTTTAATAGAAATGTATATTTATAATACACTGCATTTTTTTAGATTTAATATAGGTTATCGATTTTGGAGCATTATATATATAAGTATTAGTAAAACAATTTTACACCACATATCACATGCACTAGAAAATTGCTTACTTTAATTTTATTAACATATTTTTAAAATATTTTTTCAGTTATTTTGTAGTGGCAACAGTTCGATGTCCAGGTTGATTTGGCTTGCTCGAGTGTATCTCTCAACTAATATTATTATTTTGCCCACATAGGCTATTTAAGAAGGGATTTAGTTATAAAATGGTTTCTGAAATAGCTCGGTAAATATCCAAAGTGAGAATCGAATTCATAAATTGTTGAATCGAAATAGAGAGCTCTAAAATTTCTCAGACAAATGATTGATGTTGAAATTACAAATGCACTATGGAACTTAAGATTTTTTGTTTCAAAATTTTAAAACTCAAAGTTTTCATTCACGTAGCTGATTTCTTTTAATAAGATACGTCGTACTCTTTCTGATATTATTCCAATTACACTGTATTTTTGATTTAAAAAAAACAAAATAAAAATAGGAGAATTCAAACAAGTTATCAACAATTTTGAATGAATATGCTTGAAAGTTTCTTAGAATGTTTCCTATATTGTGATAAAATTGCAAGCTGTAGTGTTGTCTTCTGGGAAATAGGGGATGAAGTTCAACCAGTGGATGAAACTCAGCCTATAAAACTGAGTCACACAAAGGCAAATATATCAGTGACGAAGACACTTTTTTTCACAAAAAGTGGTTCAATTCGATATTTAATATTTAAAACACTTAAAAATAAAAGTAGAAAAATGTTTGACATAACCACACGTATACTGTATAATACATTTCTGATACTTACTGTGTGTGTTGATTTTGAGAGAATATTTTTAAAAATTCGCTATATCATAAATTCAACCAGAAGCATTATTACATAAGAATAATTTTTTAATATTTAATTCGCATTTATAACTATGAAAATTTCAAGAAAAACTTATGATATTTAACCATTTTAGAGTTCAAATTATATTTTCCAAATTTCAATTTTAGCCATATTGTTTTCTGTCCACATGAAAGTATTAATATATTAGTAGACATGCTATGAATATTTTATTTTTAAAAAACATGCGCATTTTTTTTATTTATAATCTTTGGTAAAACATACTTTTTTTATTGGTGCAAGTTTTCACTTAAGTTGATTTTGATGATTCTCATGACAATCTTTATTAAAAGATTAGTTTTCCTCTATTTAAAAAAACCTCATTTCACAAATTTTATAATGCCTGTCAATAGCATAAAATATAGTACTAATGTACTTTGGAAACTATATTGTATGCATAATTCCTTAATTGATATTTTTCTTTTAAATGTTATAAATGATAGTCATAGTATATCGAAATATCTTCAAAATAAGTTTTAAGAATATACTTACAAATTTGTTTGGTTTCTGTTTTTTACGGAAGAAATATTTAAATGTATTTTTTACAAGTTTTTTTCTTTTTAAATTATTTTTATTTTTTAAAATGCGAATTGTTTAAATTTTCTCGTAAATTACAAGCTGTATAAGAATGAATGAATTTTAATGAACCACATGAACTTTAATAAGATAAATAAATTTATTTGAATTTTCTATTTAAATATTATGAACCAGGCTCTGAAATAAAATGTAATTATTTTTTAAATTAGGATTTTTAATATAATGCAAATGCATAAGTATTTGTAGCAAAAAATTTTTTTATAAAATGATTTTCCAATTTAGTTATTATTCATAGTTTCTAAAAATTCCTTGCAAAGAAATATTGTTAACTTTATTTTAAATAAATTGCATGGGCAATTGAAATAAGTTTTGTTATTTAAATTTTGTTCTCCCTTTTTTCTCTTCCAAACATACTTCAGCAATAATATTTGCTGCTGATATTTAAATCAAAGTATTACATGCAATATTTCTTGCCGTTTTAGTCATGATTATGTTTTCATATATGAAAATATTAACAAATACACAATACAATAATAATGCAAGTTAAACAGTAAGTAAACTTTTATTGGTTAATATTTGGAGAGACGTTATGAATGGCGTGATTGTTTCGTGCTTGGCTGGTATACCAGACACACCAGGGATCCACAAAACAGACACCAAGCAACGCAGTGCACAGGTTTGCTGCCTGCCTGACAGGAAAACCTTGGCATCAACTCCTAAACTATTAAGATTTTTACTCTCTCTCTTTTCATTTCTTTTACAAAATAATAAATAAAAATAAAAGGATAAGAAAAAACTACATTCAAAAAAAGAAAAATAATAATATATAAATATTCTTATGCTTATAGACAGATCTTAGATAAATAATCATTTAATCAATAAACATTTGATTTTACTATATATATATGTATATATATATATATATATATATATATATATATATATATATATATATATATATATATATATATATGTATATATATATAATATATATATATATACAAAAAATATATATCGAACACATATATATGCTTATACATTTATAAATGTCCATATTTATACTTTCATTATATATACAAAACTTATTATCTTCTCAATCTAAATGGAAATTTAAATATAAATGAAAAATTCTTATTAAAATTAAACACTGTGCACCAAAAAGGTTATTCCACTGTTAACTTAGAAATTCCCAGACTGGAGGGGAGTTTTACTCCAGGCACTCCATAAAAATTATGTTTCCAGAACAGCTTTTAAATAACGGCGATACAAATTTATCATACGATGACATGTTCTTAGTTCATGAATGGTTTGAGGCGTTTTGTAATTTAATATGGTTTCGACTTTTAGAGATGGAACCTTCAGATGTAATCAAATACCCTAAATATTCTAAACTTTGCACTTCTATCATTGATTTTGACAAATTTATTCTTAAACCATACTTATTTAAGCGTCGAAAACTAAATTTAACAGTTTTTCATGCTTTTCTTCGCTGCGTGATGCTATTAATACAGCATCTTGGTAAGCAAAAGTAAAATCTCTAAAAACTTCATGAATAAGTCTTTGGAATGTGACAGATGCTTTTTTAAACCAAAACTCAGTACATTAAATTCGTACAAGCTGAATGGTGTTATAATGGCAGTTTTATATCTATCTTCTTTGGCGATAGGTATTGATTTGAACAGATCAATTTTGGTGTCTTATAAAATGTGATGAAAATTCTCAGCTCTTGGTACTAGGTACCTACCGGGCCCGTTTCAAAATTTAACTTCTTGCTATCAGCACACGGTCAATATAAACCATCATTTTATTACCAAATGCAATGGATTTGACCATTGTGAATTTGAAGGACGAATTGTATCATTACCTCCAACATGAATTGAAATTCCTTCTTAGCGACTTTTAGGAATTTTTTGTCAAGCTGGCTTGCTTTACAGTGTACAGGCTGTCCTTCACTTACTGTGCAGTGCTTGGCATCATGCTGTTTATTTGAAATTAACAAGTTAGGCTTAAGTATATCAGGATATTTAGAAAATAACTTTGAATATTTATTAGACTTATTAACTATAAAGTGGTTGCCTTTTCGTTCCGTTTGAGATTGACTACACCACTTTATAAGAATTCTCATTCATTTAAAATATCCAGGACATACGATATAATATTGAGAAGGCATCGTAAATCCAGCCTTCAAATCCCATTCTTCGAGAGGCAGCAAACAAGGCGAAGTTCGCCATCAAATATCTGAGAATTGTGTTGAAATTCGTTTTGTTAATAAAATGATTTCTTATATAATGACAAAAGTATCGGTTTGAGAAGCCGTATTCCATTTATTCAAGCCATTAATACGTTGACAATAGAACATTAGAAAAACAAAAATGAAAAAGACAAGACAAAACACCCTTTCATTAATTAATAGAATTAGAAAACATTAAAAATTTTAAATTATTTTCTAACGTCTAATTTTTTTAAAATTTTGTTTAATGTGCTTACAGAAATTGAAAAAATGTTACCTTTGACACAAAGTTTAGTTACTCCATCAATCAATTGTTGACCTTTGAGATCAATAAGTAAGCTAAATTTGTTCAAAATCTCAACTCCTAATATTCTTTTAGTTACTTTTGCTTTTATAAATGGAAATTGAAAGTCTACGTAAACCCAGATCTAGAATTTTGATTCCGTGTTTTTGATTTCTGAACCATAGGTAGCATATAATTTAAAATTGGAAAAGGTTTCATCTGTAGGTGATGAAGGCCGGTCACATTAGGCCCACTATCAATGATAAATAGCAAAGTGGATTTTTTTATCTTTTATATTTGTGACAATCCTTCACATTTGCAGTGTGCTGTCACCACATCTACTGCCACATTTAGTTTTCTAACTTTCATTTACTTGTTTTTCATATTGGCATGGTGCTTGGTATTTATCTGGCTTGTTTGTTTCTGGTTCATTCTTGACCCGAAAGTTTTTCAATACTGATCATCGCCACTTATTGTTCATGTGTTGCTTGGACTTCTGCAGCTTCAAACACTTCCACGAACTGTTGAACCGAAGGCAACAGCGCTAACCATTCGGTTACCAGCTCGGCAGTGTAAGAGAGGGGTAAATAAGGAATAGTTGCAAAGTAAAATTGTTCACAAGCGCTTTAAAAGCCTTACAGTGTAATAACCTCATAGTTATGACACAAAGGAAGCATTTGGATGATGTTTTATGTGGTAGAATTATTGGCCGCCTGGAATGTGGTGGTACTCAGCTGGAAGTATCCAAGGAGCTTGGAATCGCCTAGAGTGTCATCTCCAGGCTTTGGCAATGGTTCCAAAATGATGGTAATGTGAGTAGACTTTATAGCACAGGTCGCCCCCCCCCCGAGTTACAACGCCAAATGAGGATCGGTATTTGGCAGTTACTACCAAAAGAAACAGACGGAGCACAACTGTCTTATCAGCTCTCTTCAGCTACCGGTACGACAGTTTCAAGGCAGACCGTGTAAAGACGCTTAGGGCACATTAGTCTACATGCTCATAAGCCTGTCAGGTGTGTTCCACTTACCGCAACTCAGCATGCACTGATGCACATACTATAATACATGCTCTACTCCAAGCTAACCGCAGGCGGTTAGCTTGGAGTAGAGCATGCATTGTGGACGCCACAACAGTGGTTTTGTGTGATGTTTTCCGACGAGTCCAGGTTTAGCTTTCAGTCTGATTCTCATTGGACTTTCATATGAAGAGGGCCAGGTACCCGTTATCACCAAGAGAACAACACTGAGCGACACCGTTACGGTGGTGCAGGATTGCTCGTTTGGGAATGAATTATTCTGGGTTCCACAGAACTAACCTGCATGCTCAGAATGTAACCATGACAGGCGAAATCTATCGAGATGTCATTCTGGAACAACATATACGTTTGTTTCGGAGCGCCATGGGTGCAGAATTTCTGCTTATGGATGACAACGCCCGTCCTCGCCGTTCAAACATTGTAGGCGAACGCCTTCAATCGGAGCATATCAACCGTATGGACTGGCCAGCATACCTACCGGACTTGAATCCAAAAGATCATGTGTGAGACATGCTTGGCCGACGAATTGCAGCCCGTCAAACCCTCTCACATGTCTACAGGAACTTCGGAGAGCACTGCTTGACGAGTGGTGTAATATTTCTCAACATCAGATCAATAATTTGATATTCAGCATGCCTAGGTGTTGTACGGCCTGTATTGCATCGTGTGAGGGGCATACTGTGTAGTAACCGTGATAACAAACATGTTACATCGGTTTTTTCTTGAAATTTGCTCCAGGGAGTAAAAATCGCAATTTTTTTAATGATGTCAAGTATATAGCATCAGTCTTGCTCTTTACCATTTGTTTAATAAATAGACTTTACAAAAAGTCACATTTGTTTTTCTTCTGTCTCTTTCTTTGACTGAATTTGCGTTATCCTTAATTTATGGACATGAATGCATAAAGATAACGTTAAATTCGAAAGTATTGATAAGATGGTTACAGTAACAAAATGACTGAAGATACATCGAACTGAACAAACAGATATTTTTTGCGGTTCAAAGCCTTGAAGTATCGGCTTCTAAAAACACGGCAAGAATCTCTAAGAAGTTTTAGCAATTTTTATGTGTTGTTAGAGCTTATTACTATGTCCAAACATCTGAAAATAGACAATATATTGAAATAAGTTTTCATTTCACTTGCATTGCACGTGTCAGTTCGTCCGCGCATGCAAAAGCAGTGTTCTTGGAAAAATAAAGTAAAAATTTGCGCCTTCTATAACTTCAAACCATCATGTTCAGCAGATTCAGAACATCTCTTCGGTGTTCACTTTTTCGCTAATATTTTATAATAAGAAAACCATTGGTATACAAACTTTGGGGTGTTACAGGGAAATTTCCTCTGTAGCTACATTTATTGGACAGCTAATGTATCCAGGTCATTGAGTTTATATTTCGTTATTTAAATTACTCTACATTTAATGCAATAGTACAAGTGGGAATGACACTCCTCTTGCTTGCGCTGGATTTTCACAAACCAGAAGAAATTCTGACAAAAAAATTTTTTTGCCTTCGATTATTGACTTGAACGGCCCAGCATTTGATGAACTGATTGAGGTGCTGCACAGCCGTTCGTGCTCCGGACAATTTTATGTCCATTTGTGAGGGAATGATTTAAAATAAAGAGCTTGTCGAGACATTATAAAAGTAAACCCAACCTAATAAGCATGTCAAACTGATTGCTGCGTTATGTTATTACATATTTCTAATCATCTTATAAAAGTGATTGCAATCATTAATTACATCATTGACCAGCAATCTATCACGATTAATTTTTTATCTCTTCAGGTATTCGGTTCAACAGGTTCGAATCCCAGTTCGAGCTAAGATGTTCAGAACCTACTTTAAATTATAGGTGAACAGGCCCTCGTCTGCAAAAAATATCATGGAGCGACAAGTTATACTTGAAATCATGCGATGGTCGCCTTTTGTAAACTAGTTCTAAAATTTCTATAGGTTTTCTAGAATGAAAAAATTTCTACATTTCATTTTGATTTCTAATTATGGTGAGTGTCTCTAATTTTGAAACTTAATTTTCTGAGGCCACTTGGGCAATTTTTTCGCGCAGAATGTATGATTATTCTATCAGAATATAATTGACGAAATTATTGATAATAAATGAAATGGTTTGATCGGCCATTCATTTTTCAAACGTATTTCATCACACACTACATAGTCTGCCAATACATTATCTAATTACAAACTATATCCAGTGATTCATAGTTTATTCACTTAAGAGCACTGGCACATTCATTTTGCTTTGCCTTACATTTCACTTTTAAAAGCAGTATTGCGAAAACTATTCTCGAGAAATTTCATGCAGTATTATGCTCTCGACCGCTTAACAATCGATTAGTAACAAAAAATTTTATTCCTATTCAATAAAATAAATTACCACTAATATTTTACCTTTATTAATAGGAACTGATTTTTTCCATTTCTTGAGCGGATTTCATAACATTTGAATTGTTTTCTTCCCAGCTTGTATTAGACTTTTTAACAAACATTCGGTATCATTATTCATATTTTGCATATTTCTAATTTCATCTTTGCAGCATTGACATCGGTGTTCTTCTGCACAGTCCACTGTAAAAATATCGATATCGGTTACCGGTAAAGCCTGTTATTTCACAGCATAACTAGGTAATTCATGAAGTCATTAGACAAGTATAAATGAAAAATTTCATACTTTGCCTAATTGTGCCATGCTAGAGCGTTAAAAAGAAATGTCACAGTTAACTTATAAATAAACTGATCATGACCATCTAAAATGGCGAAATATCGCTGCGTGGATAAATAATATTGAAAGCAGATGGCATAATTTATTATGGCTCGTCAGGTTTTGCACTTGAACTTTTCCACAGCTTTAAGGATCAATACGCACGTGGTACTTTTCTCGGCGCTCTCCAGAAATCAAAATTAATAATCTCTCACGAGCAAGCAATGCTTCCCTCTGTCTCACGTTTATTTAATACATATCTCGTGTGCATTAAATCATTCTTATTTACAGGTTGGTCTCCACAGCGAAAAAAAAAGTTACAAAAGTATGTATTTATCCAAAAAAGCTAACATAAATATTCACTAAAAGTAACGGAAGTCATCTGTGACTGAATGTAGCTCAAATAATTGCTTTTCCATACTTTTAAATCGTAAAATTCAATATGTTCATGACATAAGTGAAGAGTGGAAGGACTATATGTCTCAACTTCTTACAATTTATATAAGTTAGAATATGCTTATTGTCAGTAAATAAAATGCATTTAAAAATATTTTATCGAGAATGATTAATTGGTGTATTTTATCATGCAGCAACAATAAAAATAGAATTTTGAAAATAATTATTTTATTGGCATTACAAGATGTTCCGCAGGCAGAGTTTTTCTATTTCCAAGGCAAACTTATAGAGCGGGAAGCCAACGACATTCCAGTAGTCTCCGTTGATCGATTTCACCAGCGTCGCTCCAGCGCCCTGCACAGCATACGCCCCTGCTTTGTCCCTTGATTGAAGAGAAACATTTTATGGTCAAAAAAATTACAATGAACTTTTTTTTAAACCACTTGATACATATCAATTGTTTTCCAAGTTAAACTGGGGCCACATCTTTATTCTGTACTACACATCTTGGGCAATGAAGGAAAATATCTCTTAAGTATAAGATTTCGTCCTTTGTGGACACTTGAGATGTTTTCCATTTTGGCAATTTACCAAATAATTTGTGTTGATGATCAAAAAGGAAATTGCAAAAAGGTATGTAACTAGATTCACATTCTTTAAATCAAATTACATACCTATAAAAATTAACAATATTGGTGAATCGATACTTTTTCTATTCGTTATAAAATGCCAAATGAATATTGCTTCGGTTGACGCAAAACCTTGGGACCTCTCCGATTGTGATTACTTATTATTTAGAAAAGTTGAAAGTAAAAAATTTTTAGTAGAAATTTTAATGTACTGAAATATTATTTGCAGGATACTAATTTTCTTATAAGATATTTCTTTAGTTAACAAATAATATTTTCTCTATATTTTATACTTTCTTTATAGATAAAAAGCGAAATTTTAATCTTCTTTATCGTAGTAATACCATCACAATTAAAAATTTAAATTCCAATAACTAAAATATCACTCATGAAAATTCATCAGAATATAACTAAAATATAAATTAAAAAAAACTTTTTAAATGTCCTTAAAATGAGCGACATTAATAATTAATACAGGAAATGAATATAATGTACAAATCGTTTTGTTTCGGATAAAATGAAGAATATGAGAAATGTATTTCATGCCTGACTTTTATAATCTTTATTATATAGACGCATAATTTATGTGAGTGCACTTTTGCTTAAAAATATTAGAATATAAATTTTATCAACCTGGGCGATGGATGGCACTGGGGGATTCATGCTCCGCGCACCTGCTCATCAAATTACTTAGAACATTAATTTTCAAGCCAAAATTATTTAAATGTTTCAGAAAAACCATGATTCCATGTGTCTGCGAAATTTCTCAGAATGAAGAAAGGTTCACTGCTACTCCCGCCGGCTCTCTTGGAGCGGTGTCCAAAATATGTATCAGTAACAAACGAAATTTTTCCAAAAAATCGTTGATTCCATATCAAAACACTTTACTGAGATAATCTGAGAAACTACTCAGAATGAAGAAAGCTTCACGGTTAGTCGCGACGGCTCTCTAAGAACGGTTATCAAAATGTGTATAACCAGCAAACGATGTTTTCAAAAAAACATTGAATCCGTATCAAAACACTTTATTGAGATAATCTGCAAAATTTCTCAGAATAAGAAAGGATTACTCTTACTCGCACCGGCTCTCTAGGACCGGTGTCCAAAATATGTATCAGTAGCCAGATATGTTTTCGAAAAACCATTGATTCCATGTCAAAAGACATTGACGCAATCTGCGAAATTACTCAGATTGAAGAAAGGTTCACTGCTACTCCCGCTGGCTGTCTTGGTGCATTGTCCAAAATATGTATCAGCAACCAACGATGTTTCTGAAAAACCATTGATACTATGTCAAAACAATTTGTTGAGGTAATCTGCGAAATTACTCAGAATGAAGAAAGGTTCACTGCTACTCCCGCTGGCTGTCTTGGTGCATTGTTCAAAATATGTATCAGCAACCAACGATGTTTCTGAAAAACCATTGATACTATGTCAAAACAATTTGTTGAGGTAATCTGCGAAATTACTCAGAATGAAGAAAGGTTCACTGCTACTTACGCCGGCTCTCTTTGAGTGTTGTCCAAAATATTTATCAGCAGCCAATGATACATTTCCAAAAAACCATTTATTCCATATCAAAACACTTTATTGAGATAATCTGAGAAAAATTTGTCTCAAAATTAAAAATACAAATTGAGTAACTCATTCTTATTTGTATTATATATGTCTTCTTATAACGAGTTTATTATACAATTTTTTATGAAAAGTAAAAAGCTGACTTAAATTATTTAGTCAGGATTTTCTCAGTGTTCAATTAAATTGGAAAGAATCCTATTTCAAAAATTAAGTTTGAAGAAATTATTTTGCAAAATTTTATTTCACTAAATATTTTATTGTTCCAATATTTTTATAAAGTAGTTTGAATATTAAACTAAAAACTAAATTCTGTGGCACGACAGCTGTTTTCTTGACAAAGGCCTCAGCGATCAAGTGATCAGCCCTACTCTCCAGTGTTCAGTTCCCAAGCATACTTGGTTTCATCGACCCACTGAAAGGATATTATTCATACCCAGCGTTAAATAATTACTATATTTATATATATATAAACACACACACATACATACATATATATATGCATATATATATATATATACATACATATATATATGCATATATATATATATATACATACATATATATATATATATATATATATATATACATATATATATATGCATATATATATATATATACATATATATATATATATATATATATATATATATATATATATATATATACACACACACACACATACATATCATCATCGCATTGGCACGACAGCCCTTTGTGGGCCTTGCCTTCTTCAGAAGTCTCTGCCATTCCGCCCCTTTTCTAGAAATCGACCTACAGTTCTTGACTAAGTATTTTGAAGTCTTCTTCCAGGCAGTCCTTCCATCTCTTTTTGTGTCTTCTTCTTGGTCTACTACAGAAAGGGGTGGTGTTGAAGACCTATATTGGTGTTCTCTCTGTACTCATTCTCATGAGGTAGCCTGCCCATCTCATTCTAGATAATTTTATTGATTTAATGATGTCTTCTTTTCCATAGATTTTGTACAGTTCAAAGTTATACCTTTTTCGCCAGGTGTTATTTTCCAGGACAGCACCAAAAATAGTTCTTAGGGCCTTTCTCTCAAAAATCGCCAATGTTTTCTCTTCCTTCATCGTCAAGGCCCATGTCTCTGAGACGTGGGTTAGAACTGGTTTAATCAATGTCTTGTATAACACTATTTTTGTCTTCTCTTCTCCTGATTAGGTGAGATTTCAAAAGAGATCTTAGACCAAAGAAACAACGGTTTGCGGCAATGATCCTCTTTTTGATTTCAGGAGTGATGTCATTTTGGTAGTCAGTCTCCGAGCCCAAATAGCTGAAATGGAACTTTAAATTCAACAAGCGCATTGAGTAGCTCTGTCCTGTTGATATTATAGTAGGCTGCTTTGAAGTCTACAAATAGATGGTGAGTGTCGATCCCATATTCTTTACACTTTTCTAGAATTTTTCTCAACGTGAAGATTTGGTCAGTGGTCGATCTTCCTATTCTAAAAACACATTGATACTCGCCAACAACAGTATCAATAATAGGAGACAAACGGCTGAATAAAATATTTTAAAACACTTTATAAGTGACAGGCAGTAAACTTATTCCTCTATAATTTTCACAGTTCAGTACGTCCCCTTTTTTATGGATTGGGTAGAGAATACTTAATTGCCAATCCGGTGGTAGGATTTCTTTCTCCCAAAACGATATTATAATTTCCCAAATAGTATTTGTTAGGCCTTTTCCACCGCATTTTATTAGTTCGGCAGGTATGGCATCTGGTCCAGCTGCTTTATTATTTTTGAGTTTATCAATGGCGGATTGGGTCTCTTCAATAGTTGGGAGGTCAACCAATTGATTTTCAGTTTCCCCTTCTAATGTCTCTGAATTAGCTGATACATCCGAGTTAACGAAGTCATTGAAGTGCTCAACCCACCTATCCAGGATTTTGTCCCTTTCATTAATTATTATCTCTTTCATTATTATTACTATTTAATATGTAATGATATTGGATAAAATCCGGAATTAATAGGACATGTCAGGAAAGCTCCTAATAAAGCCTGATGATGAATATAATTCAAAAAAGAGGGTCGAGCAGAGTCGTATATTTCACTTCCATCATAGATCGAATAATGCTTCGGTAGACATGAAGCAAAGATGAACAGTTTGCTCTACAAGATATATTGGATAGAGTTCGCAAAATATTTAAAGATCGAAGGCACCTTTTCCGTAATCTGACTCTGTGTGGAAGGAAAGTCAGACGGTTATCAAATACTACGCACCGAGAAATTTATATTCATCTTGAAAACGGATAGGTGTACCATTAAGAATCAATTCTGGGTCACGATGAAGAGGTCATTTGCAGAAATATATACCAATTGTCTTTGGAGCAGAAATATTACCATTTCTGCTCCAAAGACCCACATGTATTCGACCATTTTACAATATTGTTAACCGCTGAGTGGAGTTGTCTCTCAATGAAATTCATGTTTCTAGCATAACATGAAATTTGCAAATCGCAATATAAAGATTCTTTTGTACAGTTTGTGGGATTACTGATTAAATTGGGTCTAAAATGGAAAGTGTCATACTTAAAACAGATCCCTGGGGAACTCTTTCTTCTTGACAAAAGGTATTGGAATATGTTTCCGAAATGTATTCTAAAGACCCTCTGTTTTAAAAATTGTTTGCTTTACTCTTTGCTTTAAAAAATAGGTAATTTTTCTCTAAAACCAAGGTCATAAAGATTTTTTAAACATACCATATTTCTAAGTCCTCTAGAAAAATTGACACTAAATGATTTCGCTTTAGGAAGGTAATGCAAATATTTGTTTCTACTGACAAAAAAAAATGTTCAATTGTTGATTGTGACTTCCTAACGCCCCTTTGATAATAATAGTTATCATTTTCCAGGATGTATACTAATCGTTCAATAACAATTCTTTCAAAAAGTTTGCACAGGCAGCTGGTCAAAGTTATTGGTCTATAACTTTTTGGATATTTACCCAGCTCAGGTATTGAGATTGTAATTGTTTGTTTCCAAATATCTGGAAATATATGTTCTTTCCAAGTGCAGTTAAACATGTATAGAATATTTTAAGAGAATTTTCAGAAAGATGTTGAACCATAGAGTAGGTTATTCTATTAAAACCAGGAGATTTTACATAATTCAAAGATGTTAAGATTAATATTGTAAGGTGGATGCTTTGTCGTCAGTAATCTTAAATTCTTGAGTTCAGTTAGATTTTTATGTGTAAGAAAACGTTCAGTATAATTATTTGCTCAGCAAATTGAGGCAAAAAATTCAAGAACATTTACCGTTTCTCATGTATTATGGACTACCCACTTTCCCACAAACAGGAGATTCATTTGTCAGGATATATGTTGTAACTCATATTTATTTATTTTTCTGAACTTTAAGTTTTTAGATTGGCAACATTAAGTTTTGTTTGTTCTAAATTAAAGTTTAAAAGCAAAAGTAGCTAAGATTCTTCTAAGCATTTCAATTCACGAAATAAAATATTAAAATGGACATATCTTTGTTCTTCTTGTAAATAGTGTACTGTGGTGGTAGTTTAGTATTTAAATAAAGTATTTTCAATATTAAGAACGTCTTTTTTCTCGAGTCGTAACATATGGCGTCCGTCTGACAGGACAAGAATCGAAAGTAAGAGTGCATTTTGGATTCGAATTTTGTATTAACAATACGATTTGAGTTTTAGACGTAAATATTTCTACTTTTTACGTTTGTTAAATACTTTATGATGGATGCTTTGAAATTGCAACGTAAAACTTTGCGTATGATATTTACGAACACTGTTAAGACTATCAATGAAGAAATTACGAAAATGAAAGTCGACGTTTCCAAGATTCGTGAATTAAGTTCATTATTATCTGATAAGTTTAAACGCTTGGAAGAAACTCAGATTGCAATTTCTGAATTATTACTTGGTGATGGCGACGAAATACAAGAGAAAGAGTACGTTATGGATTTTGGCGAAGCTGAAAGTTTCAATGATTGCCATTCAACCAGTCGCATATTGGAACCTTGACAAGAAATTTGGAGCTCGTCAACATATAATGTTCCATGGACAGATGGTTGCAATACATGAAGAATGTTTCTGATGCTCATATTAAAAACAGTAACACTTAAGACACTTCCCTGGGGAACCCTCTCAGATTGGATAAATGGATTAGATAAAACAGATCTTATACACGGATATTAAAAATGCGAGAACTTAAAAAATTCTGAATAAAAATGGGTAAATTTCCTTTGAAATTAAAATTACACAAAGTACGAAGAATTCCATAATGCTATGTCTTATCATAGGCCTTTTCTATGTCAAAAAATATAAACATCAAATGATGTCTCCGTACAAAGGCATTCCTAATTTGTGTTTCTAGGTATGTAATATTGTCCAGAGTAGATTGACCTTTCCGGAATCCACTTTGATAAAGTGATAAGTACTGATTTTCTTTAAGTACATAAACAAGGCGGGCATTGACCATACACTCCAAAGTTTAGCAAGGCAACTTGTGAGAGCAATTGGATGATAGTTTTGAGGATTAGTTGGATCTTTCCCAGTTTAAGGATTGGAATAATAATTGCTTTGCTCCATAGACTGGGATAGACATGTTCACTCCATATTCTATTGAACAGAAAAAGAATGTTTATTAAAGATTCATGATTAAGATGACAAAGCATCTTATATGAGATACCATCTGGTATTTTTAGAGAGAGTTCGACTAGTATTTTTAGTTTGGGACAGGGCTCTTTGCAGTTCCAGCAAAAAGAAATTGCAATTATATGGATGTAGGGCTTTATCATGAAACTTTATAGGTTTCTTTTCAGCTTGCTCTTTGGTTCTGAGAAATTTAGGATCATAAGAGGCTGGACTAGATACCCTTGCAAAAGTTTCACCTAAAAGATTCGCAATATCATATTGAGAAGAAACTGTGACAGCTCCCATGCATAGTATTGGGATAGAGATGTCCTGATATAAACCACTGGAAGCTTTAACTTTCTTCCATAACTCTTTGCTGGAAGTTGATGATGTGATGGAGGAAACATATCTTATCCAAGATTCTATTCAACTATTTCGCCGTACTCAACAAGCAAAAGCTAGCTATGAGGTTTTCCATTGTAGGACACCTGTGAAAAACAGTCCACAACTTTTTTTGTTTCTTGTATGACACTTGGCACTCATGGTTCCACCATGGTTTATGATATTTGCATGGAATTGGGGAGCGCTTGGGAATAATGTTTTTGGCAGCATCTAGAAGTGTATCAGTTAATTTTTGCACAGCATCATTCATATTATCACTTCTAACCATGCTGTCAGTAATTGTAGTTAACTGAGTGTAGAGAGGCCAATCTGCTTATACCAGTTTGGTTTATAATTAAAGGAAAAGATTCGCTGTTATATAAATCCTTATCAACATTAAAATTGAATGAAGGTATAATTGATGGAGAGCAAATAGCTAAATCTAATGAATGAAAAGTTCTTGATGGTTGATGGAAATAGGTTATTTCTGTGGAATTTAGAAGGCAGATATTGTTATTAGAAATGAACTGTTCAATTATGTAACCACGAGGATTCATATTATCACTACCCCATAAGGTGTTATGACCATTAAAGTCACCAAGCAAAATAAAGGGTGTAGGTAGTTGATCTAGTAAACTGTTTAAATCACTTCATGGATGATCACATGGGGAGGTAAGTAAAGGCTACAAATAGTAATGAGATGTTGAATGTATGTGTACTGCAACAGCCTGTAATGAAGAGTTAAGGGATTGTATAGAGCTAGGTATGTTACAAGACACAAGAATGCATACATCTGCAGAAACTGAATAATGGTTAACATCTTTCCTCAAACAAATATAACCATGCAATTTTAAACAGTACTGAGGTTTCAAGAATGTTTCTTGGATGGCAAAACAAATTGTATTATGCCCACAGGTTAATAACTATTTTTATATCTTCTATATGAGTGCGAAAACCTCGACAATTCCAAGTAACAAAGGTTCCCATTGAGCTAAGCTGAATGCTCCAGCATTGGAGCAAGCCATCTGGGATTCAGAAGAATCTTTACTTAGGAGTGTTTCATCATCTGATGGATCTACATTCTTTAAAGGCAGTTAAGCTTCTTTTACTCTTAAAATATGATTTATGGAGCTTTTCTCTTGCATTCTTTAATTTTAGGGATCTTTGAGAGTTAGATTTTGCGAAAGACTGTGGAGGAATTCCTTTCAGAATATGTGAGATATTTAAATTAGAAATATTTGAGGATAAATTTGGAAAATTTAAGAAATCTGTTTGGGTACTACAGAATTTCATGACTTTTTTTATTGCTTGTGAAAGCTAATACCTTGATCAGGGGTACGGGATGACACAGTATGCCTGGCTTCAGGGTAAGATAAGTTTTGTTTTATTTTCACAGTAATAATTTCCTTTTCTAATATCCAGGTTCTGCATGACCGAGAGTACAATTGATGTTCACCACTGCAGTTTACAGATTTTTCTTGTAATTGACACTGACTACTGTCATGTCCAACAGATGCACATTGAGAGCAAGTCAAATGTCCCCTACAAGTAGTTTTTGCATGACGGAATCTCTGACATTTAAAGCAACGTAAAGGATTTGGAATGTAGGATCGAACATTACAATTTAGGCAACCAGCTTTAATATATTGAGGTAGTATAGGAGTAGCAAATGTGAGCATAAGGGGCTTAGTTTTTATAATTTTGCCCTCTCTCCTGATTGTAATGCACTTTTTTGGTCAACGAGATTATCCAAAATTTCTTGCTCTGAAACATTAAATAGATCATCTGCTGAAATTACTCTCCGTGTAGAATTTAACCTACTATGGAGAGATACTATAACATCTATATTACCAAGGAATTTTAGTTTTAGTGTGGCTTTGGCCTGTTCAGTTGATAAAACTTTAACTAAGAGATAACCAGATTTCATCTTGCGAACATTTTTGACATTTCCAACTGTACCAATAAGACTCTTATTAATTAAGAAAGGGGAAACATTATCAAAATTGCCCTCAGTTCTTTTAATAACAAAATACTTCTGATCATGTATCATTTGTTACTCCATAGGGAGTGAAGAATTAGAAGTACATTCCATAAAAATAGGTTAATTACTTCAAGGCCTGACTGCACCACCCACCACCAAGCCTAACAAGGGGATGCAGTATAGCTGCATCAATGCTAGCCAGACTTTATATGATTTCAATATATCTCTGACGTGACCTCCACCCTTATCGAATCACACAGCAGATATATGATCGTTTGATCCATGGAAGCCGATTGATGCGCTGAGGACCACAACACACCTCCCGTTTACCTGAAGCAGAGGGCTAAGTAATATGTTGATCTCTAGGAGCCTTAATCACCAGGATCCTCCTTTACAGGGACACGGGTATCCATGCACAGCAAACACGCAGGTGATTTAGTCCCCAAGAGAAGATAATAACAACAGGGTGGCATTAGTTACTCAAGAGGAGCCCTCAGCCTCTTACAAGGCAACCACAATGAGGGAGAATAGGAAGAAAAAGCAGAAGAGGAGAGGAGAGGAGTAAAGAAAAAAGAGGACAGTTCACAAGGGTACCTTGGGATTGTGACACCAGTGTTTACCTAAAGAAGGTAAACCCCTTGAGGGTCAAAAGATTGGGATCTTGACTGTCCATGATAAGCAAGAAGCTAACAGAACAGTTACAGCTATTCTCGGAGAGTTCTCTTGTTTGCTGTGGAGGGATGAAAAGGATAAAGAAAAAAGATTAAGAGAGGAAAAAACAGAAAATATATAGATCCCTGGGTACCTCGGGATTGGGACACCCATACTCACCTAAAGAAAGTGAGCTCTTGGAGGGGATATGCATAGAAGTTGTTGATCTGATATTATAAATAAATAATCTCGAAAATTATAAGTAAATAATAACAATTATAATAAAATAAACAATCTGGAAACATTTCAAAGATTGTCAGTAAACATGTTATGTAAAAACTAAGAAATGCTGTTACAGGTATCCTCATATTGTGTTACAGCAAAACAATATTATAGGATGTTGTGTGGACCACTGTACTTATACATTTTTATTTTTTCAAACACTGTCACACACTTAAATTTAATTGTT
This sequence comes from Latrodectus hesperus, assembly GCA_037975125.1. Classification (NCBI taxonomy): domain Eukaryota; kingdom Metazoa; phylum Arthropoda; class Arachnida; order Araneae; family Theridiidae; genus Latrodectus; species Latrodectus hesperus. The sequence goes on from CM075855.1 coordinate 9,967,076, forward strand.
CATTTTGTTTATATCTATATATACACATAAAGTTGAATCCTGTAAAGAGAAAACCTAGGATACTGATTAGATATTTTATGTTTACAGTTTTGATATAACCTAATAGCTAACCAGATAGGATAAGAAACAACAAATTTTATAATATTTAATTTCTTTCAAGCACTGATGAATTGGAATACCAAAAAGAAAATTCCTAAAATTTTCCATACATTACCAGTATTTAGTAGAACATTTTTTAATAAATATAATTGAACCTAACGTTAATTCAACAAAGTATTGATTTATGAAAATTTATTTAATGATGTAAAATTTAGAAAATGTAACTGTAATAATAGTACAAAATTACAAATTAAATTGAGAAAAATAATCTATTTTTATAAGACATTTAAATAGTTTTATATAATTTTAAAATTTAATATTATATTTTATAATATTATAAAATATATTATTTAGATTTTAAAATGAATAGGCTACTGCTATAATGGATTTTACATCCTACAACAATGATAAATTAATTTTTATATTTGCCTATATAGAACACTATTCAAACTTTAAAATATTTATTTGATTGGGAACCACTCAGAAAAATAAATTAATCTATCTTAACTTAAGATTTACTTTGCTAATAACACAGGGTCATTTATCAGCAAAAGCTAAATCTATTATACTTAGATCAAAAACTATCAGTAGTAATAGAGATTATTTTGTATAAAATGTTTGATACCCAAAGCATCAGGAAAAATTAGGCTTTATCTTAGAAAATTGTTCTAGTTAATGGTAAAATTTTGACAGCTATTGTTTTAGATTTAATTTTTTTTTCCATTTCATTTTAGTACATCTTGTTTCTTTCAGGTATAAATTATTTAGTACAAAAGTTGATTTGATTGCATATTTTTTTAAAAAACATCATACATAAAATTACTGAGCAATATCTTTTACTTTGATTTCCTTCAGAAATTTTTGTTTTGTTTCTTCAGATTTCTATGGATTATGTAAATTGCGTTCTATGAAGACATTTTGCAGAGGGTGGACTTTAATCATGCGTCATAAGGGAAGAAACTCAGAAAAAACTCTAAAACGCCCACTTCATCAGGCATTAACTTCCTGGTGTTTAACAATGGATCAGACTTGAAACCTTACGCTATGAGAGCATACTGTCATAGGCCATGAGTTTCCTCACCTCACCATTAAAAATACCAAGTGCCACATAATCATTTTAACAGGAGAGATTTTTACAAAATATTAAAAATTTTTAATATAAATTTCTCAAATGCAGACAAGTGTCTCAATGTCTGAGAAAAACTAAAATATGAATTTCCTCACTTCTTAACTCATCTGAATTATTTTGAAAAAGTTGAAAACAGACCTGTTACCAATCTGTTCATTGTGCAGGGATAAGAATTTCTACAGAATTTTATTGTCCATTGCTGCCTCAGACCTCTTATACTTTAGGGTTCTTCCTCTAGATTGCAACATCTAATCAAAAAGAGTAAGATTTATATTTTTTAATAAATTAAGATATTATTTAAAGAAAATAATGTCAGAACACATAGGATTCAAAAATATCTGTATTGTACACATACAGTTCGTAGAATTATCTTATTGAAAAACTTCATCAGAAAGTCATCCCATGAAGAGTAAAAGAAACAATTGCACAAAATAAGTAACATATCATTAAATTGCAAAAGCATTTCATAAAAGTCATTATCACTATCCCTAAGAAACAGCATAAAATAAAATGGTCAATATTTCACTAAAATAAAAGGTGATAGTAACACTGAGAGTCAGACCTATGCATATTTTATTATAAAAGCAGATAAAATTCATTATAGATAATTTTGTTTTAAAATAACTCAAATGTATAGAACTCTTTGAAACATCTCAAACATTTGTACCAACCTTAAATAGTAAAATTAACAAGTATTTGTAACTGTCACCTAATTTTCCAAACATGAAACACAATAAATAAGTCACTTACAATGGTTCACCTGTTTCAACATATGCTTCAATTGTTTTGTTGGATAAATTGCCAAATGTAACCTCTGTTTCTTCGTAAAAAGTAGAACAATTTGATCTACCCTCACCTAAATGGAACAAGAATGAATAATTATGGGAATAAATTGGTAAATAAAAAATAAGTATTTGTTAAAATAAAGATTTTTGATGAAGGAAAAAAAAAGAATCAATTCTAATCTACACTGTGTAAACAAAGAGATGTTAACATCTGCACCAAAGATATGATTATCACTGATGACAGAACCAAGAAAAACTATTATCACTGAGAACAAATTGTCACTGAAAGACCGTTATATTTCTAGGATTGCACTATTTTTATAATCATTTAGTGAAATGTATGAGCAACACTCTCAATTAAATTTCAATCATAAACACCAACATTTTGCTTATATTTTATTTTTCTCAATTGTGAATGAGCTGAAGTAAAATATAGAATACATTCAATATCTAATGATAAAAAAATCTGTAAAGTGCATTGCATCAATGAAATAATGAATTCTTCTAAAAGAGTGAACAATTATACTTTTAAATGCATCAATATACTTGCATAAAAACATCAACTCTTAAATCACTCTTATTATCAAGAGTCAACTTTAAAACCACTCAGAAGTCAACTTTTAAAACCATTACAAGCAATTTAGACACAATTTATTGATCATTTTTCTACCATCAAATTTTTATTCATAGAAAACCAATATTCAACAGATGTTGACCATGAATACTAAAAGCAAATTAACTACTTTCAATAAGTGACAATAACTTTATGAGAAAAAGTTAAAAAAAGTATCTATTTTATCTTTAAGGGGATCAAATTTCTCATCAATGTAATCTTGAAATCTTTTACAATTGGTTGTAATAATTTAAGCTCTTCTACAAAATTATGACATTCTTTTAAATTTGAATCACATTCTGACGCATTTATTTTAAACACATTAGACAAGTAGTTACCAAGTTTGGTTTGTTTGTCGCTCAACGGTCATTTTTTGCATACGAGGGCTAATAAGACTGGGACCTACGGTTTAAAGTGGAATCCGAACCACTGCAAACATCCATGCCCATGGTGGGATTCGAACCCATGAACTGTTGAACTGAAGGCAAGAGCACTAACCATTTGGCTGCCAGCTCAGCAAGTAGTCAGCAAGGAAAATATGGAAAGTATATTTAACCTCATAATTTTATATTAAAATATTCAATGAACTTTATATGATATAAAAAATAGAAACAAATAGAAAAAGAATCAATTAAAATCACCTGTCTGATTCCACCACATGACGATCTTATTAGAGATTACTTCACTTCACACACATAAACCTAAGTACTACATCCCGTCCTGACTGAATAAATAATCATGAAACTACTGTGGCTGAACTAGATATATATTTTAGTCAACAATTATGAATACAATATCAATATAATATCGATCATGCTATTATCCCCTGGGGCCTGAGCAGCTACCAGGCGCGTCAGCAGGTGGTGGATCGCCGAACGTCCTGTAGGAATGACAGGATAGCCTTGAATATAGAATCAGAGGCCGCGAATCAGCTCCCGTAAACCCTGGTGTTATGCGATCCGTGCCTAGGGCTAATTGGCACCGCGGTATTGGTGTCTTAACGGAGCCTCTAACTGCCTGGCGAACTTCTAGAGTAATTTGCCTTGCCCAGTAACTCAGGCAATGCTGGGTGGACTTATATTACCTGAGCTTTTTAATTGTTATCTTGTGGCTGAAAAGACACAAGAAATAACAAACCTTTCTGCATTTACAGGTGAAGCCTCTGAAGTCAACCTTGCTGAAAAAGACAAGGGAACCCACTGGCAATCTAGTGAAGGGGCAGCAATGAATCCTTCACAGGAGGTAGAAATGACCTCCAAACCATCTTCTTCTGGTGAGAGTCAGGAAGCTATCACTAGCATGACTGACTCTCTCACCAGAATCAAGCTTAAAAAGAGACTTTCTGGAGCTCATAAAAAGAAGCTGGTGAAGGAACGCAAAATCACCAAGGGGACTTGGGTTGAAAATCCCAAGGCAACCAAAGGCGAGAAGCGCCCCACCAACCGGACGAACCAGAACAAGGCCGGAAAGGCTGCCAAGAGAGAAGAACCTGGGGAATTTACCTACAGGGCAGCTCTCACGGCGATTAAGATGGCTGTGCTCATAGAGGGTCATCCGGAAAAACGGCTCACAGAAGAACAGGCCTTCAACCTGGAACTCTTGTTAACCGAGAAAATAGCAAGGAATGGGGAGGGTTTTTCCCCAACCTTCCTATCCTGTAAACTTGAGAATGGGGCACTTATTGTCAACTGTGCAGATCTGGAGAGCTCAAAGTGGCTGGAACAGACTGTCAGTGACATAAGCCCCAGGCAGGAACAAAAACTCTTGGTTGTTGAATCAAGGAAACTTGTCAGAACCACCAAGATAATTGCAAAATTGCCGAAAATCTGCAGTTAACTTCAGCCTAAAGAGGTCCTGAGAAAAATTGAGGCACAGAACGGTGGGGTCACTCCAATGGAGTGGAACGTTCTTAACATCAAGAACGACCCATCTGGGCGGACCACCATTCTTAGTGTGCTTGAACTAGATGCTGCCACACTTGGTGTAAGGGGATATAAGTTTCATATCGGACTTCATCAAGTGCAGGCTAAAGTACTTGACAAACCCGCTCCTTCTAATGGGGATGAAGGTAGTTCAAGCCAACCTCCATCACAGTAGAAGTGGTACTACTAACCTCAGTAAGAAGTATCTTGCTGGGGATATACACCGAGCCCTGATTCAGAAACCCTGGCTGGTTAGGAGGAGAATCAGTGGCCTCAAAGAAACTAAATGTAAGCTTATCTATTGTACCGATAACAACGCTCTTACATAAAAACATTGAGGTTTTACCCCTCTCTGAATTTATACTTAGTAACCTGACAGCTGTGAAAGTCAGACTCAGGAAGGGGACAGAGAAATTGTTTTTGGCTCTTTGTACCTGCCCTATGAAGAGAAGGCTCCACCTGACCATTCTCTGCACAAGCTCATGAACTTTTGCAGAGACAACAACTTACAGGTAGTCCTAGGACTAGACTGTAATGCTCACCATGTTGTCTGGGGAAGTACGGACACAAATAAAAGAGGTGCCTTTTAGAATTCATTCTAAACTACGGGTTAGATATTCTAAAAAAGGCAATGAACCAACTTTCATTACTTCCAATCGATCTGAAGTAATTGACATTACTATAGCGACAACGCTAATTAGTAGAAATATCCAAAAATTGGAAATTAGATGGCAGACCTTCTGGCTCAGACCATAAAAAAATCCATTTTGAAATTCACTCTAATGTGTGTCTGGATCGCATATTCAGAGACCCAGTTAGAATGGACTGGAAGAAATTCCAGGCGGAACTGACTGGGTTGGTTGAGCTCGGGAACAGACCTATTAGAGACAATTACGATCTAGAAGTTACAGCAGACCTTCTGCAGAGTAGTATTCTAGATTCTTATCATAACAATTGCCCTATTTGCACTAGGAGAGCTAAACTCCAATGTCCTTGGTGGAATGACTCTCTAGCAGCCGAAAGAGCAAATGTTATCTTGTTGATCTGACTGTTATGATTAATGTTGGATCTGACTCCCTTAGACATCTTCATCTGCAGCACCGCCAGAATGACTGCATACAGACTGAAGTTACAAAACCAATGGTACAACCAGCATGTTGCCAAAGGGCACAGGGGTATTACCGGGAAAATTCAAGATCCGACTTTCCTGATGCTCTCGGACATCATGGAAAAGTCATACATGTTTGAAAGGACATTTGAAATAGTTTTTCCAACTGGAGACGAATGGAACAATAACATGTTTGAAACTAAAACAGGAGATCTAATCTGGTACACAGATGGATCACTGAAAAACAGCCTCTCAGGACTGGGAGTATGTGGCATGTCACCAAGAACCAGCCTATGTAAACCTACTGTAAGCCTTGGGCGATACGCTACCATCTTCCAGGCAGAAGTTTTGGCCATTACCCACTGTTTGCGACTAAATATGAGGAAGGGCTACCACGGTAAGCGGATTCTTATTTTTAGTGACAATCATGCCGCTTTAAAAGCGCTTAGTTCTTTCAAAATGAAATCTAAAATGATTTTGGAATGTAGAAACCTTCTTACAGAACTGGCACCTAGAAAGAAGGTGATCCTTGTATGGGTGCCAGGGCACAAAGGTATCAAAGATAATGAAAGGGCTGATGAACTTGCTAAACAAGGAAAACATTGGGTTTGGAGTTATTGGTACAAAATGCTGATAAAAGCAGAGGTGCCCAATGACATACAAACTGAAATCTAAGAAGAAGATGCTACCATCCAGTGATAACATTAAAAACTAATAATCAATTTGTTTTTCAAAAAATTTCCTTGAAAATTATAATGAAGTATTAAAAAAATTATAATATTTTCTAAGAAAAAATAAATGCATCAAGGTAAATAAAATTCCAGAATTAATTCATGACTTTCAATGAGTCAAGTCAAAATTCCAGGAGTTCTACAAACCCAGTTACTTGGGCATTAATTTAAACCCTAAATTAACATGAAAGAAACATATCGGTTCAGATATTGACAGAGGTTACTCAAGATTTTTGTTGCTAAAGCCTATTGCTGGTGTTACAAGAGGCTCAACTCAAGATGTTTTGTGTATGCCTATAAGTGTTATAGTTGAATATAGAAATGAGGTTTTTATAATTACCTTAAATTTTGTTAGAAATAGGCTTTAGCTTTTTCAAAACAGCATGTTGTGTTTAATCACTGGTAAAGCCAAATTAACTTTATAGTTACAATGAAACTTCAGACATATTTGGAACTATTGAGTGATAAGAGAAAAAGTGTTCTAACCTTGTTGAAAAAAATTTGAGAAGAAACAACTTTCTAGAGCATCATAAGCCTTCAAATGAGAGATTAAAAACTCAGTCTTTCCTTTCAACAGTTCATGATTTTCATGACACGATATTCCTACACCCAACCCCCAAGTTTTTCCACAGAAATTCAACCCTATTATAAGCCAATAAATGTTGGAGAGTTATAATAGCAGATACCCTTTTGATAAATGGCTCTATGTGTAGACAGCTGGATGATGCTATTAGAAACACTGATTCTGGAGCCTATTCAATGCTCTCATTATTAGTTATCCTGTAGGGAAGTATTGTAACAATTTTGACAGTAAGACTGTGGCAATATCATTTGCAATCAATGAATTCGAAAGTTGTTCTGAACACAATAATGTGCTTCTAATCGATTCTCAAGCTGATATTTTGCCACTTATAAATTCTAGGTATAATGAAATCATGCTAGTTTATTCCTATAGAATGAAGTTAATTGAATTTAAAAAGTCTAGGGAAAGCATTGCCTACCAATGGATTTCCAGCCATTCTGACATTTTTTAAAACAAACAGGCTAATAGGCTTGCTAGTGCTGGATCTTTAATGTCACAACCTGACTTTCCTCTGCCTATGTGTAACATCAAAAGAATCATTTACAGTAAATTAAAAAATAATAGAGTTTCCTTGTATAGTGATGCAGAAATAGGTAAAAGGTGGAGTAGCTTGCTCAACAAAAGCAGTAGAATCTGTGGTTCTTTATCTTGATCTGTTGAAGTTGCTTGATTTTGATTGTTTGCAGAAGGACATGATTATTTGTAGAAGTATTTACATCTCATTGAAATTAAGAATTCAGCTTGTTGCTCCTAGTGCCAATATAGATGGTGACCACCTCAGGCATTGTTCTATTGTTTCAGTTTCTTGAAAGCTACTCTATGGCTGTTAATTTTGATTCTTTTTATGCTTCATCATTACTTTATTAGGCTGCCTGTCAACTAATGACACAGAAGCCAAAGATGGGCATAGGATAAAAAAAAGTTTTTCCCGATAATTACGAATTTTATTTAAGTGAATTTAATCAAAGGAAACATAATATATAGAATACTTAAGAATGCTTGTTTATAAATTTTTAAAAAAAAGCAATTCTAATTAAAAGTCTAAAAAATTAAACGAGAAAACTAATTTGAACTTTATTATAAATAAAACAATATCTGTTCATTTTTAATTATTATGTAATATTTAATTAAAATATTAGAAATATTAAGAAATACCTTTAACACCATACTGTCAAAACATATGCAACTTAACAGATAATCTAGATTATTCGATTATTAGATTGTTTAAAATTATTAAAAATAACACAATAAGTGGAATAATTGATCAATAATCATATAAATTGGCAACTGTAAAAGTACCATAGAAACATATTTGACATATTTCATCAAACTTAATCTGATTCAATAACATTACCTTGAGACAAGTCAGAATGAACAAGAGCCACTCCAGTGATAACTGTGTGAGTTGTTCCACTTAATCTAAAAATCAAACATGTATTTTAATCAATATTTGATAATTAATTTTCAAAAAATTTAAAATTTACATGAAATACAGTTTATTAAAGAAATCAAATCGATTTCAATGAAAAAAATATTCTTTTCTTAGGTAATTTCACTTTGCTAGAATGAATTCACTTTGCTGATGAATTTTCAAATGGATCAACTTTTGATCAATTAGGAACTACCATTACCCAAAATGAAGAGAGATTTCTTTATTTAGGAGCAAAAACTTTTGTTAATTTAGAAGCAAAAACCAAACAGGCTCCAAGGTGTAGCTAACCATCCACAGAGATTTCATCTCACATGGAAGACACTATGATCATAACACATCTTGGGTGCTCCGACCTCCATAAGCGAACATAATGGATCTTCGGTTAAGTTGGGAAAGGAAATCATTACCATTTGTGGGAACAAATGAGTAGGATACCCTTTCCAACCAGGCCAGCATGGCCACAGCAAAACAAATATTTAATTAGGTATTTTGATAACAAAACTTAAACAAAATTTTGATTAATTTATTCCACTTTCCTAAAGAAATTATTTTTAGGTACGCTTTACAAGTTAATTTCTAGATTTCCTGCCATACACTTCAAATGTTGTGTAAGGATTACTATCAACTGTGAGGAAATAAATGCTTAAACATTTAGGATCATAAAACAGTAATAATTATATATTAAGGATTAAATGTTTTTTCCTCTTTATAAACCAACTCATCAAAGGTATTTTTTAATTATTAATGTTTATCATGAATTATTAATGTAGGTAGAGCTGTTTTTAATCAATATTTTCAAGTTTAGAGTGAGAAAAATAATTTTTTCTTTACATTTTCTTTACAACTTTTATTAATTTTATTCAACTAGGTTTGGCAACTAATCATTAAGACATTTTTCCCTATTCAAAAACTTAAATGCCTTTTATATATATGCCTTCTTTTTTTATCTTTTTGTAAAATAATTACTATAATAATTTTAACAATTTCTTAAAAAATATTTTTTTCTTAAATTTTTTTTAATAAAATTTAAAAAACTAATGTTTTTAGATATTTTTATATCATTATATCAATCTAAGAAAATTGATCAAACTAAAATTTAAAAATAAAATTTCATCAAAATTATAAGAAAACATGAAATATTTTTTTCCAATAAAAAAATACTTCTTATAAATTTTAACTCCAAATTTTGAAGTAAATAAAATTAATTAAAAGCAAATTCTATTTCTTTAAACCAATACAAGCTTTAACTAATCAAGACAGTACATAGCTTTCTTGTGTGAACTAATGATAAGAATGAATTGTTAGGAATTGTATATAACTTCAACTGTTATGGCATCTGTAAGCTTGAAAGTTTAAATTTACATTTAAACATTCTCACTGTGAATTTTGATCCTAAGATTTAAAATAAAGAAATTTCAATTAAATAAAATTATTAAATTATAATTATGAAACGTATGGCAATTACAATTTTCTTCAACATTTTGACTTCAGCAATCTTCTATGCACCAGAAATGTAAAAATTGTATGTTAAAAATCATAATTTGATAATAAAAAAAGTTTAAGAAAAATATATAATGTAACTATCAACATTCTTGCAAAAATTTACTTACAATAAGAGAAAAATTTAATGTAACATCAGTGTTCTGTGCAGAAATTTCTTCATTTTTTAAGTTAATAATTCAGTTTGAATTGTTAAAAAGCAACTTTAATTGAAAACTTTTGTCATTATTTTCCTAAGATATACATAGATAGTCTCTCATATAGATAGTCTGAATTTTTTTAATTTATTAAATAATATAAAGTAAATAAGATTACTGGATATATTTTAAAAAATATACGCATGACATTTTAAACCAATTTTTTTATGTAATTAAATACAAATTAAAATTAATATTCCATTAGAAATATATATATATAATTTTTAAAATGTTCTATTTCAAAAAATATTTACCTTTTTAACATGTCAAAAGCATCTTTTCTAGATTTTGGTTTTCCAAGCACTTCCTCACCAAGAACAACAACAGTGTCAGCTCCAATTATCAAATCAGCTTTTTTCTATAGATATCAAATAAAATTTAATATATGATAAAATTTAATATTAAATAAATTTTAATAATAAGTTTGAATTAGATTAAATTACTATTACAAAAGTACTAATCAGTAATTATCAAAACTCCCATTTTAATACTTAATTTCCTTCTGCATATACCTGACCTTTATTTCTCATGAAAACTGAGGACAGGATAATAGATTACATTGGCCTGACAAAACTACGAGATGTTAAATTCTAAATGGCATACATGCTTTTATCCCAAACGGCATACATGAAAATTTTACAAAGATACAATGTATCATATAACTTTGATGTTACTATACATATTGACTAATGGACCTATATCATCACTTCTGGGAATTTTAATTCAACAAAAAAAAGGCAACAGACTAGTTATTAAATTTATACAATAAGCAAATGCTACAGTATCCAAGTGATTAGATTTTAACATATTTATACAAAATATAGGCAATGTTAGCTACATCTAAATAAAAAAAGTTGTACCATAGATTCCTCATATAGCATTTAAAATGTTCTTGCATGTGAAAGTTGTTGAGATAGTTCTTATGAGAAAGAGGAATCCTTGCATATAGCAGTGTTTATATCAGCACATTTCTGATTCTGCAATTTACTATGCTACAATACTGTTCTGCATATCATTTAAAATCACATTTGAATCAAAGGGTTGAGGCAATCATACAAAACACAATGCTGCATTGTTACCAAAGGAGGTTGTTCAGGGAATGATTTCTAAGAAACTGTTTCCAAAAATTTCTTGAAAATTTAATTGCTGGTTATTTGTACACAACAATATAGTTGTTCAATGAATTTTGCTAATTGTATCTCTTCTTGAAGTAACAATTTTAATGGCAATATATTAATAAAATTTTACTAATAATTTAATAGAAAAAAGACAAATTTAATATATCATCACATTTTATCACAACTACTTGTATATAATAAAATGTTAATCACAGCATTGCATTACACATAATCTGAAACATCAATTCAGATATAAATAAAGAAGAAATAAAGAAATATTATAAAGATATGTATATGTATGTGAAATATTGAACAATAGCATATTTTTCAAACCATCATATAATCAGTTTAGGTGTTTACCCTGAAAATCAAATAAAATTCATTACTGTAATACACAATGAAAAACAGCAATGATTTCAGAAAAAATAGAATGAATATTAAATTTTAAAAGATATATCTCTAAAAAAAAGTAATATTAATTTATTCAGGTTTGGTTACTCACAGGTTTGGCTTATACTTTATCTAGTCTATGGAATTAATGGGAAAATTATTTCTGGTTAATAGCTGAAGATAAATATTTAAAACATACCAATTATTAAGAGTTTTTATCACTCAGAATTTCTTTTTGAATATACATTTCATAAAATAAACATTTTTTTAACAGAATAATTTAAAAATAAGGCAAAAATATTGTTTATTCAAAAATAAATTTCAATTTTCAGAAGAAAAAACTCAAAATAATGTCGTAAGCTATATTAACTATGGCTATTAGATCTGATTAAACTCATTGTTTCAATAATGTTTTGATCAGATTAATGCCATCAACAATTTTTAAATAATGGATTACATTTGGATTTCAAAATCTGGCTTACTCTTGCCAAAATGTAAGTGCAAAAGATATGGAATTAAAAACAAGGATACATAAAATTACTGTTTTTGTATTTACTTCTAGTGAATAAAATGGTGCTTGTCAAAATAAGTAAATTAAAGCATTTGCAATATTTTGGGTGAGTACAAATCTTTAAACATTTATTCCAGTTATAAGTTTTATTTTATTACATAGTTAATTCCCCTCCTTTTATTGGTTTAAAATTAAGTACTGAATTTAATTTTGCTTTCTTAACTGAAATTTTATAAATTATTTAAATAAATGAACCTACAAATAAAGAGTACATAAAATGATAAAATAAAACATTAACATGATTTTAAATAAAGTAAATTGATGGAAGATGAGATTAGAGATATTACATTAGAAGTAATTAGATAAATGATATACTTTGATTTCAGAATTAATTCTACACTAATTTTAGCAAAAATAGCGCAAATTTACGCAAATTTTAGGCAATTAAAAAGAAAAGATAAATTTTACAATCATGTTATCATAAAATATTGCATTTGTAAACTGCATGAATAATTTATTAATTAAATATATTTAATCCTTTTATTAAAATTTGAAAATATTTATTGTTTATTATAATAAGTGATTCTAAACATTATTTCATTAATTTGCTTTTATATTATAAAAATATTAGTTTGTAATTTCCATATTAGTTACATTATTACACCCGCCCGACAATTTAACATCATTAGGCATACTCCTTTTACAAACAAGCACTTTAGATTTGTATTAAATAAGAACTATAGCCAAAATACACCATGTACAATTGCAGTTTACATTGCAGCCATGAATTTGGTAAAATTTTCATCTATTATTAATAATTAAATATACCTTTTCTTCCAAATAATTACAAACATTTAAAGCTTTTCTTTTAGCAGTTTGCATAGCATATTCAGCTGCTGATGAACATTCTTCAAGAACTAAATTTTCTTCAAAAGTAGAAGGAATTGGGTGAACTATAAGTCCCTATAAAACAAGTTAATATCTGTAAAATTAAATACAAAAATGATGCAAACTTTAAAAAATTTTTATTAAATAAAATGTGTAATCAAAACTTTACATATGTATCACTCTGAAAATTTTCAAATATGTGTAAATGATAAATAGAAGAGAAAACTAACATTAAATTTAAAACAAAAATTATTTCATCTTAAAAGATGATTTTTTTAAAATTAATTTAGCATAAAATTAAAGCATAAATTTAGTCAGATGAAAAAACTGGAGCTGATCTGAAAATAATATCTAGTACACTCAAACCTGTTTTTGTGATTATTTATTTTATTTAGTTATTTTATTTTTGTGGATTATACGAAAACTTCAATCAAACTAGAACCAAATTGACAAAGTTTCCAATAAAAAAATGGTTTGATCAGCAATTGCGTATTTCGATTTTTCATGTGTATTTCATCACATTACATATGTACTGTTACCTTAATACAAAAACTTCCTCTATATATCCAATATTTATATATCCAATGCTTTCAAATTTTTTGTTTAGTACTCATCTACATAATTTTTCTTATCACTACTGTATTTATTTGTCTTTCATTTAAAATATTTGTGTTATTTTTGTAAGTTCGCTTTTCTGCTCTACTGAACAGGAGTACTGCTATCTCAAATGTACTAGACTCATGTCTTGATTTAATTTAAAAAAGTAGTTCCTAGTTATTTCGTAAGGCTTTTAGTTATCTTTTATGTGAGATGTTCTATGCAGACCCTATATTCCTGCTTAAAAAAATATTTTTACATAAGTTACAAGAACTATTTTTATAACTGTACCTAAGGAGTTTTGTATGATTTTTTTATCCATTTTCTTTTATCCTATCCCTATTTACAGCATAAAAATAGGTTTACCTGTAACAGTTTTCCTTAATTTTTAAGGGGGATTAAATCAAGAATGAGTGCAATATATACCACTAGCATTTGAAAATGAAAGTTCATCTCGTGATATTGTAATCAGCAGTTTAAAGAATTTCAGAGTCCAAGTTTTCTTCACAACGCAAAACAAAGTTACTGTCAGCCCAAATAATGTGTATGCCATGTGAAAGTTGTTAATTAGTAATAATAGTTGTATCTATCAAATGATACAGATGAAATTTATCTTAGAACTCACCACTATATATGAAATTATTCATAAAGTGCACATGAAAAAAAGCTTGCCTTTGGATTCCCTATAATTTAGATTAGCACAAAAATGAGAAACATGTCAAAATCAGTAAAGAAATACTTCATTTGATAATGAACTATACATTCCATTTTTTTAAGCATATCAAGGAAGTAAAATTACATTTCCATATAAAAACTTTAAAGGTGATGTTGTTTTAAATAAAATAATATTTTATGATTTTTCTCATTAATTCAATCACAATGAAAAAAATTACTAAGACAGTATTTTTTTCTTATTTTCAGAAGTACATGATTTGTTAATTTTATCGAAGTAGAAAGACAGAAGCTACAGTTAAATAGCATACAATTAAATGTCTTGCACAGATTCTTTAAAAAAATGAGAATCAAATAAATCATTCCCATGCTTTACTGGGACAATGCATTGTCTCATTCAGCACAATTGGGAGTTGGAGTTTCTTGCAAGAAAACACATCAGAATGATAGAACATCCACTTTATTCATCTGATATAGTTTAGAGACTTCTGATTATTTTTTATTTAAAAAAAAGAATTTGGATGAATGCCATTTTTATTCAAAAGATGATACTGATTGGGCTATAAATGTCAAGCAATTAATGGTTTGAGGCATTTAATCTTTTAGAAATTTATTAATCAATTTGTACTATTGCTGGTAAAGACTAATTTAAGCACTCATAACTTTTCTTAAATAAAACTTAGTAATAATAGTTGTATCTATCAAATTCTTTTTTTAAAAACTAGATGTACCTAAAAATTTTCATTAACCCTCAAAAATATATATAATTCAAATAAAACAATTCTGATATGTTTTTATTTTATAAAGTACTTAATTTATTATTTTAAATTTTAAAATTATGCTGCAACTACAAATAGTTACATACTTTCTTCTTTAACACAGTAAAAAGTTTCCAATAATTATTTTTATATGACATCATGAAAATTTCATTTAAATTTCCTTTGTATACAGAAAATAACTCTCTCCTTTCAAATACTTACCAACTTTTAAAAAATACATACAGTAAATATCATAATCAATCAAAAAATAAAACTATCAATATCATCACCAAACCTTTAGCTTACAGCACCAGAATAAATGTATGGCAAATTTCAATAGTCACAGGGTCTAATTCCAGTTCTGATTACATAATGTTGCATCATTTAGGATACTCTTCATTAGTATAAAAATTTTTGGAATTTGACTAAGTTGTGACTCATTTGAAGATTCAGTAAATAACATTTTATAATACTTTTAAGTGAAATAAATCAAAAATTTATACAGTAGATGCTTATTTTTATGAAACTCAAACTTACAAACACACAAGTTTTTACAAATCAGTAGTCCTTACCATGACAATGTAGACTCAATGATAACTAATTCCCATTTACAAATTAAAATTTTGGGAAATTTCTTTTTTGTGAACTTTGGTTTCTGACAAATAGTTTTCTTTTTCATTTTTATTTTTTTAGATCAGATATTTTCTCAATTTTTTTATTTTTTGATTCCTTTTTTATATATAATGCACCAGAACATAATTCATTCTTGATCAAGAAGGCAACATATACAAGCATACCAAACATTGTTGGAATAATAATCAAAGAAATATGGATATCAGACATTGATAGGAAAGAATTATGATGTTGAACTCTACTCCTATCCTCTCTGTATGCAAATACAAAGAAAAAAGAAAAACTCTCCTCTTCTACCCTATGTAAAAACATAGAAAGGAGAAACTCTTTAAAATTTCGAGTTTTATTATTCTGCAGTTGGTTTTGTTTGTGATTTCAACAACTCAACTTATTAAGTTTTGTCCATCGAGAGAGAGATTTAGCCATTAAGGATTTGCCACAGTTAAAGAAACATTAGACAAAACAAAAAAGAAAATTCTAAAATAAGAATACAAAAAACTATTGAATAAGACAAAAATTATGGAATTCCAAAGAACAACCTTTCTTATCAATTTTAAAAACTCAGAAAAAAAATTCCTGAACAAAAGAAACAATACTAGAAAAAATGTACCTTCTTGAAAATATCATTCTGAAGCAAAACAACTTAGTCTGGAAAAAACTTTGTTTATTTAGCTGAGAAAAATTAGAAAAGTGAATATTTCTGTCGATGGTATTGTCATTCAAGAGAAATCAAATTGCCTTGCTATGAAGTTGAATATAAAAGATTTCAAAGCATCAGACAGCTGGCTCTAAAAATTTAAAACCATACACATTAATGCTTAGAATGATATTCAAGGAAATACAATATCAAGAGCATTTCAACATTCAGGTTTTATTAAAGAACCCACCATACTTGAAGGAAATCAAAGTAATTTACCTAATGACTTGAGTGAAATCACTTATGCATGAACTTAAACAACCCTTTATTGCCTGAAATTTCTTTCGTGGATTTTTTTTAACACAGGCTCACATGTGATAAGCACGGAACAAACAGTGGATGATGAAATTATTTAGAGTATAATAAAAGAAAATGAGTTTTCAGATCTTTAATAAGAAAATGACACAGTGGAAAAACCATGTGCAAAACAAGTATCTAAATGGCCAACAGGAGATTAAGTTACTTTTTTGCAAGTAAAAACAGCAAAATGCTTTTCTATATTGAAAAAAATGGAAAAATATATTTTAATCATATACTAAATAATCATATATAATCAAAATAAATGTATACACAATAATCATATATCTTTGTTTAAAAATGCAGTTTTTAAACAAAGATATAGGAATATTTTGGCAGATTATTTTATCAATAAAATGAAAAAATATTGCTTTTAGTATGAATCTTATTTTGCAAGCATTTTTTACAGTGCATTCTAATTAATTTTTCTAACAGTACTTTTAAAAAAATGTTTTATGGTACAAAAAAATCAGATCTTAATAAACACTTTTTTCTTTTAATTTACAAACTTTTTATTTTAAGAACTATTTTACAAGTCTCCATAACTTCGTGAAAGCAAGTGTCTATTTTACTTTAAAATTTTTAAGTTTTCTTCCTTTTTATTTCCAATGTCCAGGCAAAATACAAAGAACTAAAAGTTACAAATTGTAAACTACAGAAAATAGACTGAAGTCATTTGCCTAAGGAGTGATCTTGCCTATCAATATCTCACTTCCTCCATTGAGCAGTAAAGAGCCCCACAAAGGGGTAGATGGTCCCAGTCCATTACTTCTCCAGAGCCACAGAGTAGACAAGAGTAACAATAAGAATGGCCAAGCATTTAAAATGAGAGGCTAACCAGTCATGTCCTGTTGTTAGATGAAAGGTGGCAACTGCATTTCATCAACATTGGTAAATCATGAATAAAAGGATCTAAACTACTACAGTATTTTTAAGCAATACGAGTCTGTAGATCTTATGAGGCATTAGAAGTAAATAGATGCTTTAGAAACAGTTTAATCTTGCAATACAGACAGACAAGAGGGGAAAGCCCTGTACTGTACCATTAGGTAATCTTCCAATACAAGAGGGTGTAGAAGGATGATGTAGAAGGCCGGCACCTTTCTTTGCAAGGATGTCTGCTTGCTCATTGCCCCATAAGCCACATTGGCCAAGGACATACATTGGCCACTGGACAACAATTTGCTTCCCTTGCAAGAGTACTCAGGCATTTTTAACATTGTTGAATTTCAGATGTTTGTGGGTGTTCAACAGCAGAAATTGACTGGATCAATACCTAAAAGTCAGAAATGATAACTTATCCTGCAAACTTTTTGAAGGAGGTACTAATGTAACCCGCTGGGGCATAAGATGAAAAAAGGTCAGAAAAAAACCAATCCCAATATTAAAGTGGCAGTCAAACTAGGACCCATCAGTAAAAATGTGCAGCCATTGAGAAGACGGATATTTAGTTGAAATGGTATCTAAGGCAAGGGTTTTTAAAATACTTGGTGCCGCATTTCTCTTTCTCTGTATAGTTTCCACTAAATCAAGCCTTGTATTAACATTAGTTAATTCGAAGGAATTTCTGCTTCTCAGAGGGACATTTATCATATGGAACTTCAAGATTGTTCTTTTTCAAGATTTTTTGGTATAAAAACATATTGGTTTTCCAGTTTTTTTGATTTGGTTACATAATCCCTCCAGTAAGGATCCTCTACTTGCAGTAGTTTTTTATACAGAGGCAAGGCCTTCATTTCCACTGTGACCTAGAAGGGTATATTTCCTGTTAGTAATAGCATTGCATATAAGATGAGGACTTTACAGCTCCTGTGTAAGGTCTGGTTTTGCAATACTTTGAGTTTTTTAAGTAACACTTGGAGAGCTGTGATCAGAGCTTCACAATAATAAGTCATTAAAGGTTGGATAAAAGTTTTAAAAATAGTGTTTAGATTGGATCGAGTACAGCCACAAGTGCATCATGCCAGGTGTTTATCTATTTGAGACACACTCACTATGATCAACCTAGGGCTTCCAATTTAATTTGTTATTGAATGTTACTCTGAGGTAAGTAAATCTGTCCATGTTGATAATTGATGCACCTTGGTACTTCAGATCAGGCGAAAAGTCTATTGGGGAAGCAAAAAGGACTAAGAAAAGTTGAAAGATTAAAAAAATTCGACTTTTTTTTATCAAGTGAAAAATAACTTCTAGTTTAAAAAATATATTTTTATTACACATGATAATAAGATTATATTTTTTTCTTATATTCATTGTGTATGTGTTTATGTGTATATATATATATATATATATATATATATATATATGTATGTATTTTTTTGTTATACATTTACAATAGAGTGTACATTTGTGGGTTCAAATGCTATCATCAAATAAAATATTCAATTAATAAAATATTTTAATGTTTGAGTAAATTAATTTTCTGAAGTAAACCTTTTCTTCTCAACTAGTTAAGAACAAATTAGTATAAAACTGAAGTTTTTGATGATACTTATTTAGCATTGTTGGTCAACAGCAACACACATCATGTTTCTCAAAAAGTTAGTATCATTATTTGATTAATAAATAAGGGTGAAAAAATTAATATTACTGGGGCAATACATACCCTCATTGACTGCAATCTGAGTGCATTTTGTATTGGATATTTTTAATGATCTGGCCATTGTTCAGTTGTTCAAAGTTAAAAAATTTCATGTTATTTCTTTAAAATGAATGAATATTATTTTATTTTCTAATACTTTTTAAATAAATAATATGAAATCATTTATTAGTATTATCTGTAAAACAAAGAAGTAAAATCAAAATCTGAAATTATACAAAGTCACTTTAATTTGGTTGATAAAAATATCATACAAAGCCTGCATCAGAGTGAATAGAATTTTTCCAAGCAAAACTGATGAATGTTAATCAATAGTTATTAAAAATACATTATGATACTTTAAAAAATTTATTTTAATTTCTTGCTTCATTAATTTGAAATCCCTCATTTTAATTTTTGTTAATTTCTCAATGCCTATTAAATGATCCCTCCTCATGATTTTTTGTAAACTGGATACTTTCAATAAGCAATTTATATAAATAGAAATACATACAATAGTTCATTGAATAAAAATATCACATTCATGTTTTATTCAAATGTTTAAATTATAAAGAAAAGGAAATATGAATTGTGACAGAAATGAATAAAATATGTTACTTTCCTAAGATAGATTATCTTAGGAAAAACAAATTGAGTTTGAGGGAAAAAATTTTATTTAATTTATATGTTTAGTGAAAGAACTTCAAATTTATAGTATGATATTATTTTTGCATCATTGTTTTTGTGTGATATCAAAAAACTCTGAACGGTGGTATCAGATGAGAAACAGATCACACAAAATTTCATTTTGGATAGTAAAAACTTCCAAAGCAGATTTAACTCACTTACTTCAAATTTGAGTATTACCTTTGGACACACAATAGATATAAGAATTTTAAATGAAGAAAATTTCTGAAGATTAATTTAACAAATAATACAAAGGAAATTTTTACTCATAAAATATTTTATGCTTACAATATTTTCAAGAATAGTTCTTCTTCTAGGAGAAGCACTAGCCAAAACAATAAAACGTAAATTTAGATTATTTATGTATTGGTGAATCATAATAACCTATAAAAAATTACACGGGGATATTCTTATATCGAATAAATACAGTAGTGAAAATAGCACTAGGTTAGGTTAGGTTTTGGCAAAAAACTGTTTTGGAGCTTTATGCTCATATGTAGGGATGGGAAGAAATACCTGTAACAAGTATTTTGTAATCAGTATTTGAATGTAACAACCTGTAATCAGTACATTTTCTTCCAAATACTCAGTACTTCCAGTAACAAAGTCAGCGCGAGTTCGAGTATTCTCAGACAGTTGCAGGTACAATGTACTTGACCAGTACGTGGCTGTTACAAAGTAATGAGCGAGTACGTACTTGTTACAAAGTAACAAGCAAGTACGTGAGTACGTGCTTGTTACAAAGTAACAAGCAAGTACGTGTGTACGTGGTTGTTACAAAGTAACAAGCAAGTACGTGTGTACGTGGTTGTTACAAAGTAACAAGCAAGTACGTGTGTACGTGGTTGTTACAAAGTAACAAGCAAGTACGTGTGTACGTGGTTGTTACAAAGTAACAAGCAAGTACGTGTGTACGTGGTTGTTACAAAGTAACAAGCAAGTACGTGTGTACGTGGTTGTTACAAAGTAATAAGCAAGTACGTGAGTACGTGGTTGTTACAAAGTAATAAGTGTACTTAATTGAATGTAACAAGTACAGAAGAGCCAATGAAAGAGCGAGTACAAGTAACAATGTCATCGATATATCGATACACACGGACGAATTAGGAGATTGTGTCAGGATTTGGGAAATCTCTTCCCATGATAGGAAGGGTGGCTGGGTGGGTAGGAGAAGAGAAATGAGATGCTGGTTTAACTGGAAAATAGAAGATTGATTCTTGGGAATTAGAAAATCTCTTTGGGCTGAAGCAACACCCCCTAGAGATGCATGTATTTTAGGAGAGGGTGTTGGCTGGAGAGGGTACATAATGAATTTCTATTGCGAAAATGAAGAAAAAAAGCAAGTTCATTTGTTTCATGTTTGTTAATAAAATAAATGAGTTGGGAAAATCAATAATTGTAGCACATTTATTTAATGGTTATACTTCTGTTTTAAATATGTCACTTTTTAATATAAGAAAAAAGCCTGATATTCTTGTTATATATTATTCCATATTTATTGACTTATTTTTCTCATTATTTTTTAACTTTTAATTAATTTTAATTAAATTTTTTAAATCTGATCATTGTTTCCAAAATTACTCTATTGGCTTGAACAAAAAGTGAATGGAATTTTTTTTACTATATTTTTGTTTTAAAGATAATTTTTAAAAAAATATTTCTAAAAGTAATTAAATATTTTTTACTTTAACAATTTTTTCTCTTCAAAAATATTTTTACCATTAAAAATTAGGTAGTTATATAATCAAAAAAATTGCTGTTCTGAAAATGAGAAAATAAAATTGGGGGAAATTGTTCACGTAAATAAAAATGCATATTTTCAATTCGTATTTAAAATTTAAAATGGTATAATTAGGGGATGATTTTCGGAAACAAGAAAAGAAATATGAAAATAATTAATAACACTGAATTCTGAGAATTTTCTAGAACTTTTTGTATTTCAAATATTGAATTTTACTCTTTAATGTAAGTACCTGTTAAAAAATAAAAAAACATTCGCTCATTATTCATAATGAGCTGCATTTAAGCAAATTAATAAAGATGTGTTATATTAAGTAGTTTTATAGAAAACTTAAATTTCGTTTAGAGTTTTAATCAGAAAATACGTATTTCTAGCTTATCTCAAAATAATATAACTGGGAATCAAGTATCTAAATTAAAATGTACGCCAGCACATAAGATTTAGAAAAATTACCTTTATTTTTATAAAACCAAGTTTTCAGTTCAGATTTATGTCGGTAAATTCAGTTTAAATCATAAAAAAAATTACTTTTTGCATAAATTTCTGCACAAAATATAATATAATTCTATTTAAATAAATGAACCGAAATTTATCACAACATAATTTAAAAAATCATAAGAATGAGAATATTGCCTAATATGCTACAATTTTTCTTGAAAATGTGCCAGTAATATATATATATATATATATATATATATATATATATATATATATATATATATATATATATATATATATATATTGAAACTACGTAACGTAAACTCTGCACCCATTTAGATGACATAAAGCAAACATTTGAATATGTATGTAATGTAATATAATTTAAAGATTTGAAAAAAAATTACGAGATATTTGAATGAATTTATGATAAATCAATTTCCAGATATACTTTCTGGTACCAGAATCAATTTCCAGATATAAAATTGTATAAAATGAATTTTTTTAACTGAAAAAATATTTTGATATAGAATGAACATATTTATTTGAACCTCATTAAATACAAATGTATTTTATTTTGGTTTCCAAATTTTTAAACAAAATATATAAATTAAAACTATTAATATACTTTCATTGTTTTTTTATTATTATGTGCATTTTTGATTATGATTCCATATAAATATATGTACTTTTTATTGTACCATGTTTTAATTTCACTATATTTTACTATGAATATGTAGAATATAAAGATATAGAATTTAAAATTTGGGAAAAATTTGTTTTATATTTTTTTACTATACAGTTAATTTTATTCGTATAGTGATAATGTTGGTTGAAACACAATAAAGGTAGTTTATTCATTCTAATTTTGAACTTCAAAATGAAAAAAAATTTTTTTATATAAGTCAACTTTTACTTTTTATCTTTATTTATACCATCATGTGTATTTTTTAAATTACAGTTTGATGTAAATAAAATATATGTATTTTAGTTCCTGTATTTTGTATTAAACATTACATTATTTAATATTTTACATTAAAACAACATAAAATTTATAGATAATTGGTGAAACAGTTTTGCAGTTTTTGTAATTTAATGAATTTTTGTGTTACTATAAAAGTTACTTTATGAAAGATGATCATATTCACTTAAAAAGTATTATTACAGTTTTAATTGCAAAGCTACTTTATTTATCCATAAATTAAGATTCAGGAAACTGAAGCAAGATATGTGAGTTAATGCAATTTTTATTTTAGAAAATCTAGTTTATCTATTTCATAAAAATATAAACAAATAAACGCCATTTATAAAATAAATAACTATCTATTAGGTATCAAAAATTTTGCTATAATTGTTTCATTAATGTTTAATAATAGAAAAATGTAAGAAATTTAATTTGATTTTTGTTAAACTAATTGTATATTTCTAAGTAAATTAAAAAAAATCTCTTTGTAATTGATTAATCCTCCCACTTTACGATTCTTTACAAATTATTTGCTAGTTAATTATAAAAATTTATTTATATAATTGGAAAATCTTACTAAATTAAAACAAAAAATTAAGATGATGATTTGGTTGAAAAATAGAAATTATATTATCACGTCTAATTTAATATTTTAATTAACATTGGAAAACTTTGAAAATTACAATCGAATAATTTGAAGATTTACTTAGAACAGATGAAAATTCTAAAAACAAATGTAAATAACAAAAGATTAGGATTTTTTATACTGAAAGAAATATATTTATTAAAATATATAAGTTCAAAATTTTTCACAGAAAAACTGTTTGTTGAGGGAATAACTTATATTTAATTGCTTCATAATAAAAATTAAAGTTTTTAAGAAAAACAAAAATTGCTATTATTGAAATGTTGCATTTATTAAAAGAAATATTTTTATAGATTATTACATCAGCTCTTATTTTAACCTTAACTGGATGCTTATTTATAAATGATAATGATTTAAATTAACATTAATTATATTAATTAATTTTATGGTACTATACAAAATGTTATATATTTAATTAATTTTTAATTAATTATTAATTTATTTATTACTAATTTAGTTTTTATCTATTCATAAAACTTGGAAAAATTGTCATTACATTTTAATCCGATAGATGGCAGCACAAAAATTGTAACAAGTACAGAAAGTAATCGGTAAAATACTTGTTACTTTTAAAGTAACTGTACTCAGTACGTACCAAGTACAAGAAAAGTAACAAAGCCCCATCCCTACTCATATGCTTATAGCTCTCATTGAGTAAGATTGAGATTTTATTTGAAACCTAAGCAAAAATTGATGGATTGATGATTTTGAAAAAAATGACAATCAAAACGAAATGATAAGCACGGCGTTTGATTTATTTATTTATTTTTTTTATTACATTACATATATTCAGACTTGTATGCTTGATTCTTGAGATCCGCTTGTAAGTCTTCGTCGATAATAGGACAAATAGCACAATGACAGCTGTACAACCACAGAAGAATAACGAAGAAAACACCCAGGGCCACGATGGGAATCGAACCCACACTCCTACGCGGCGTTTGATTGAAGCACTAGCGTTTCGAGACCAAGTTGTTGGTTGGCTGCTCCGGCTTTTGTCTCAAATATTCTAGGAAGATCTATATTCAAAATCTGTTCATGCTTAAGAGGAATTTAATAAATGTTTTTAATTTTTTTGAGTTAGATGTGACGATTTTGATCAACTGTTCGTAATTTGTTATTTGCACTTGTATTTTTAAATTATGCAAAATTTGTTTCCTTTTTTATTTTATTTATTACATTATATATATTCAGACTTGTATGCTTGATTCTTGAGATCCGCTTGTAAGTCTTCGTCGATAATAGGACAAATAGCACAATGACAGATGTAGAACCACAGAAGATAACGAAGAAACCACCCTGGGCCACGGTGGGAATCGAAACCACACTCCTACGCTCTCAAGCGATTAGCGGAGTGATGCTTTGACCACTCAGCCACGGAGCGCCCCAAAAAAATTTGTTTCCGGTCCTGGTTATATCTGGGGCAATATAAGATTATATGTTCAACATTATCAACTGCACAGCATGAACTGCATCTGTTTGAATCAGCCAGACCAAAACGGCAAAGCAGAGCAGGAGTCAACAGCATTCCAGTTAAGCTTCTTGCAAGCAGTACATCCTCTTTGCTTGAATTGAGAGATCTCCCCATCGAGTTCCACTCTGGGATGTCTCCAACCCTCAGGTAATATATACTATTTTCGAATATTTTATCTTGAGATTTTTCAATGTTACTTTTCATGTATGAGTAAAAGTCTTCTATTGTAATCCACTCTATTTCTACATTATCTTTTGTGACCATTTTGGCTAGTTTATCAGCTTTTTCATTTATTATGATATCTTTGTGAGCTGGAACCCAAATGATTTGTAGTTCTTTGAAGAATTTTGAGGCCTGCCATATTTTGTGTTTTAATCTTAATATTATACTTGCTGATTTTTGGTTACATTCCATGAGTGCGATAGGGACAGATTTACTATCTGTATATATTATATTTCTTCTTTCGTAAATGATTAATTCTTCTATAGCCTGACAGATCACCATTGCTTCAGCAGAAAAGATGGAATTTATATTGTTAACTATGTATCCAAATGATCCTTTTTCAGACCATCTAGCAATGGATGTTATATCTTCTTTTTTAGATGCATCTGTGGCTATTCTGTTGGGTTGATCTAGTAGGCTATTGTCAAAATCATTAAAAAATTGAATAATTTCTTGATTGGTGAGAGATTTATCTTGGGAATCGTATTTGTCGACATGGATGGAGAATTGTTTGGAGAGTGAATTTGTGGATAATTAAACTGGATGAAGTGGGATATTTTAATATTTTCTTCCTCTATTGTTTTCACTAAGGGTATGGGATATCTCTTTTCTACGGAATTGCAGCTGTTTGGGATGATATTTTTGAGAGGTGATTGTTATTCCAACGAGATATGTTTTAACCAAAATCTCCTTGATATTTTTCTAAATTCAGATTTTATTGTTCTAATATTTTCAATCTTTCGCAGGAGAATATTAGGAGTGAATCTAGGTAACCCTAATGCAATTCTTAGTGCCGATGTTTGTATTGTTTCTAAAGGTTTTTTGACTGAATGGTTTGTTAAGCTAAAAATATTGCTAGTGTGATGTAGAATATTGCAGATGATTTTTCTAACTGGATTAGATAATGTGATCTTGCTCCATAATTTTTGTTAGAAAGTACTTTTAAGATATTTATCCTTTTAGATGCTTTATTTTTTAAGTATGTTATGAACGGTCGGAAGTTTCCATTTTTTGTAAATATTATTCCTAAGAATTTTAGATTGTCTTTCCATTCAATTTTTTCATTATTACACTGTATTGACCAATCAGGATTTTCTCTACGCCCTGACAAGTTTACTGCTGAATACTTTTGATAAGCTATTTGTAGTTTCGAATAATTGCTCCATTTTTCTATGTTATACAGAGTTTCTTGCAACTTTTTCTTAATTATTTCCAATTTTTCATCTGTACAGTAAATAAGTATGTCATCTGCGTATATTACATGTTTAACTCCTTGAGGGATATAGTTTCATGGAAGTCTGACAGGAAGATTGTAAATAAAATGGGAGACAACACACTACCTTGTAGAACTCCTTTTGTTGACTGAACTGATTTTGAACATATATTTCTCCATCTTATTTTTAGCCTTCTATCTTGTAGGAAATTATGTATCCATTTGGCGGTTTCTCCTGCTATTCCCAACTGTAGGCATTTGTATATTCATCAGTCAATGTACACGGAGTCATATGCAGATTTTATATCCAATGATATTGCAATAATGAATTTCTTTTGGGCTTTTGCCTGATGCAGATTATAATGAAAAAGTTGTATTGCAGTTTGACTGTCTCGGAAAGGTATGAACCCTAGATGACGTTCTTCTATCTTTTGATTAAAAATTAGGAAATTTGTGTGATTCTATAGGACAGCATTCTTTCGAATATTTTAGCAGGAACAGGTTAGAGATATAGGTCTGTATGAATTTAATGTGGATTGTGGTTTATTTTGTTTTGGGATTGGTATTATAATAGAAGATTTCCAGCTGTCAGGAATAGTGCATTGATTTAATATATCATTAAGAATTTGAAGTATCTGGCATGTGCTTACTTCATTTAGGGATTTAAATACTTTTGCAGAAATTTTGTCTTCTCCTGGTGTGGATTTTCTAGTTTTCTTAATGGCTAATTTGAGCTCGTTGATTGTAAATTTTTTATTTAAATTCATATTCTCTGGTCCAGAGTAGTCGATTGATATTGGCTCATTGTATATTTTGCTATTGAAGTGTATTACAAAAGCTTTACTTTGAGATTTTGGTGAATGTAGTTCTTGGTTGTTAAAATTTATTAGGAGGTTAGAATTTTGGATATCTCTGTATCGGTGATTCATTGGTTAAATATACGGAAAAGTAGGTACGGGTCTTGCTGCTTCTTGCAGACATCATCCCAATATTTGGTTTTAGAGGATTTTATGATATATCTTAATTTTGCAGAGAATTTTCTGCACAAAATCCAATTCTTGATTTTTAAGGTATTTCTGGCTTTTTTTAGGTACACTTTTTTTAGAAATGAAAATTTACTGCATAAATTATTCCACCATGGAGGGTACTGCTTTTCAGGCATTTTTTGCTCATGGCTGTTGTCTTCTATGGCTTTAACTGTAATATTATGGAAACTGTCATATGAATTGTTGGTTTTACTACACAACTTTTCGTTTATTTGGTTGATGATATCTTTCCATCTGCGTATCCTATACACTCCTGGACTTTGATCTAAGGTAAGAACGTCAATGACTATAGGGAAATGATCACTAAAAAATGAATCTTCTTCTATTGTAATATGACATTGTGGAAATAAATTAGAAGTACAAATTGATAGATCTATAATTGAAACTTTTCCTGCAGGAGAAATATGTGTCGGTGTAGATAAATTCAGAATGCAGAGATTCTGCTTGTTGATCCGGTCGGCCAATTTTTGTCCCTGATGAGTGCTAGTTTCCCAGCCCCACAAGTCATGTTTGATATTAAAGTCTCCTAAAATTAGGCATTTATGTGTTATATATTTTTGTATATCTTGATATTCATTATATTCAATTTTTCTGTTGGGTGAATATATATGTTCAATATGTTGATAGTGTCGTTCCTATTAGTGATTTTCACGATCAATATTTCTGTTCCGCTGCTGCTATATATGTTCTTATAAATTACTTTTGATAATAATGATTCCGTCATTGCAATCGCTAGGCCGCCTCCGTTTCTATTTTCTCTGTCTTTTCTGTAGAGGATTTTTTTCTTTAGGTTAAATAAGTCTCTTGGTCTAAGAAAAGTTTCTTGTATCACTAATACATCTGCGGAAATGAAAGGTTCTAACTTAAATATGTGTATTTTGTTGGTAACGCTCCTCGCATTCCACTGCACAATTTTCATTTTGAAAATGTATTAATTAACTAAAGATTTATAGCACTTACATAGAACGGATATAAGAATTATTTATTTGAAATCCTTTCAAATATGAAATTATAATTATCCAACAGAGAAATCTGAGAGATCAATCTCTCTCTGTTTCATATTGCTGACAGTCCATCTGATTTGACTTTGAAGATTTGGGATTTTTTACTACCTTTGATTTTTTTCTTCCTTTCTCTTCAGGAGAGATTGGTGTGGTCAACTTTGAAATTGTTTCATTAATTTTAGTAAAGACTGTTTCATTGATTTTATTCACAGAAGAGTCTAAAGATTTTTTAAACATGTTACAAATTTTAATTAGTTGTTGTTCTATGTTTTGAGGTTATCAGTTTAAGGGCCAATTTATCAAAGATCCTTTGCATCGATTATATGTCTGGACTGGCTATAGGTATGGTTTTCTTTGCGTATGAGGTGTTTTTGTTTATGAATCGCCTTCTAGCTTCGCTTAGTGTTAAATTATTTTCTGCCTTAAATTTAAGAATTTTTTTCTTTTGTCCTGGTTGGGCATTTATTATAATCGGTTCTATGTAAGCCTGTACAATTTGAGCATCTCATCTGGTTTAAGCACATTTCTCTATGTTTTTTGTCTCCGCAGTGCACACACAATACTTCGTAAGGACATTTGTTAGAGTTATGAGTGAATTTGAAACACTTACCACATTGGCGAGGTCTGTCTATGAATAGCTCCACTCTATAGTAAGTAAAGAACAGTTTTATTTCTTTTGGTATCTTTATTCCCAGAATAGATACCAGAACTGGAGACACTTCACGGTTTTTCTTATTGAACCTTCTTAATTCTAAAATTGGGATTTCGTTTTCAGCGCTCAGCTCCTCTGCAATCTCTTTTAGTAGAGTTTCAGTT
Source organism: Latrodectus hesperus (assembly GCA_037975125.1). NCBI lineage: Eukaryota > Metazoa > Arthropoda > Arachnida > Araneae > Theridiidae > Latrodectus > Latrodectus hesperus. Next base: position 9,996,565 of record CM075855.1, read on the forward strand.
GGAATATTAAATAGCAGAAACCTGGTAGAGATGCTTTCCCATAGGATTTGGTAGTGTACCGGTACTCCTTGTAACTCTTTGATATTTAATATTTCTATAGCTGTTTCCATGTCTTGCGTTTGATGTGAACTATACTGATAATTTTATTTGGCACTTTTAACATGCAAGACATTTTTTTCTTTTGCAAGTTTTTTTATACATAGATATACTTCTTAAATGCTTATATAATTGCTATAGGATTTATTACATAGTGTTGTGTATATACTTTCTAGAGAATACTAATGCAAAAATCTTCGTAACAAAACTGATTGTTCATAGATTATAATTAATACTGATTCTTATTAATATTAGTAGAACATTTTCCCAATTTTTAACTGTTATATTTATTAAAGTTTACAAACTTGGTGTTTGATATTTGGAAAATATCTGAACTTTAATACTGTCATAAAAAATGTCTGTGTTTAAAATTGCTAATTATTTGCTAGTAATAAAGAAGCAGGAAAATACTCTTGATATTATTCCTCATTAAAATAAAGCTATTTATTATTGGAAATGTTGGCGAGAAATTAAATAAAATAACTAGATTTAAATAAGCATGTTAATTTTTTTATTAGTTAATTAATTTGATTATTAATGATATAACAAATCAGTAATTTTGTTGGGTTACGTGACAAGAATATTAAATTTCATTCATTATTATGGACCCTTTAAAATTTGAATATGCATGTTAGTTCCAATAATTTTAGATTCGTTGAGATTTATGTCATAATTTTGCTTTTACTGAAAGTTATAAGTTAAATAGTGGCTGTTGATGCTCATTGATTAATTTGAAGTTACTTAAAATTTTGATGAAGTGTTTCTTATAATAAATTTTTGTAAATTGGTCTAGCTTGTGTCGATATAATAAACTTCTATTTTCCATCTTTTAAGTGGTATTATTTAAATTTTAACTTGGTTGGATATTATTTATAATCATATATAAATTATTCCAAGTTTCCTAGATATGGCTTTTGTGTTTGTTACATTATAGTTTCAAATGAACTAGATAATAGACACAACTTTTGATTTTCACCAATTTTATTTTGATTAATTTATGTGAGCTGAAAAGTTCTTCTAAAAGTTCTGCTTAGTTAAAGGATTATGTCATATAGAGATATTTATATAAATATATGCAGATTACATAATTTCATAATTTTAAATATGTATACACACATAACATAATCAGGGGCTTAGTGAATCAAGATTGCTTCTGAATTCAAAAATGTGTCTTATGTAATTTCACTATATTTAACAACTATTATACAGAATATGTTGATGGGTTGGTATTGACACACTTACATGAGATTGTAAATAATAATGTTCATTTGTGATATGTTAAATGTTTCTTCAAATAAGAGTTTTTATAAATTCTAAATTACATTGTATTTTACATTTATATATTCCAGAAAAAACAAACTTTTCATCTGTATTTGAAATTTTTTAAAGTGAGCTGAAGTTTACAAGTCTTCCTTCTGACAGCATATCTATGACCTACATGCATTAATTTAAAATGCTTGAAACTTGTGTGTGCTATTTTAAAATCAGCAATTAGTTTTAAGAAGCCAGAAAGGAGGTAGGATATTGTTTCTAATACCTCGCTACAAAGATTTTCACTTTTCAGCATTACAAGGGCTTAATTTTTTACAGATTTATACCATTGGGCATCAAATTGGTTTTCCATTATGAAAAAAGTAGTATAAACATTGAAAAACTAATATTTTTAAACTATTATTTATGTTATTTAGTGTCATTTGCTTGTTTTAAATATAGTATTACTGTTGTTACAGTAAAATAGGTAGCTTCAATTTTATACATTATTTATTACAACAATTTTTGTTATATCCACTTTATTTGTCATGTTGAACAACTATATTCATAAAAAACAATCAGTATTTATTAAGCTATATTTTTATATTTGTAAATATTAGATATTTTCTACCATAGAAATAATATCTATTTTTATTTCACAAGGTAACAGGTAAAAACATATTTAGATGGGATTTTTTTACTGTGCAGATTTCTAAATGCATCTGTACAATTTTAAAATCCCTTCTGAACAAATTGTTTATGGTTACTTCAAATTTTTGAATTGTGGAAATATACAATTCACAAAATTACAGATTTGTCAATTGTCCTAAAATTTTTGTATTGTGTACAAATTTTAATCTTGTGTGTAAAAATTCAAGCTGAACTAACTCTTAAAAAATATAAGTTTTCAAGTTTTTATAACAAGATTATAGAAAAATAATATACCTATTTTCTTATATCAAACTGGCATTAATATTTTTAGAGCTAGTATTTTAACCAAAAATTTTCTTTTGAAAAGATTAACACATTTCAGCCTTTTTATGAAAAGCAAGATGCATTGAATTAAAAAATAATTTTAATTTTTTTACAAGATTACGTGAGTGTAAAATGTTAAAAAAGCAAAACTTTTTTTCAGAATTCGTTTGCTTGACTCTCGTAAATTCTTTTCATAATATCATAAAGTTATTTCCATTTCTAAAGTTGCTAACTTGATAAAGTCTGAAAAATGAAAGTATTTTCAATGACAGATTATCAATAATTTTTTTAATTCACCCACATTTTCTGTCTTATCATTTAGAATTGATGAACAATAGTTTAAAGAGATTTTGATTCTACCTTACTGTTTTGAAATCATTTTTAATGTTGTAAAAAATTGTTTTCAAAAACTCAATGAATAATTCAACTGTAAATATATTGTAATTGTGTAAATTAATGCATCAGATCCTTCCAAAAGAAATAAAAATAGTTTTATTTAAAGTCTGCATTATATATATTGTACTTAAAAATTGTTAATTAATCTTAAAATATAAAAAAAATTATTTTAAATATTTTAACTATAATAAAAGAAAAAGCATTTTTATTCATGATTACATTTGTGGATAAAAAATTTTTTATATAAATTTTTTTACACATTTTTTGTCCCATTAATTCCTACAAGATATTATTTAAATGATGATTCGCTGGAAGAGCTCTTTTTTGTTCACAACTTACACTTGTCACCTCACCACATACTTTCATTTACATATTAATTAAATTTGTGCACCATTTACCCACATTCAGTTGAGAAGGAAACATGAAACGGTATCGTTTTGTATCACTGATAAATTAAAAATTTGTCAATTAGAAGTCAAAACAAAAAGAAAGCAATTTGCTTGGCATTATTTATTTTTCAATCATCAATTTTCAGTAAATCCCGGTCTAATTAGCCCTCGTGTGCAAAAAATGACCGTTGAGCGACAAACAAACCAAACCATCAATTTTCAATTTATTACAAAGACTGAAAAAATCAAGTACTTCCTTACTTTTTTCAAATAATTTGTTTTTAAGAAAAATACATTAAAATTAAAGTGAAATTATTTTTTTATAAAAATAAAGTAATTTCGAATATATAAGAAACAAATCTACTATATAAAGAATGATCGCAAAAAATAATAAATCTCTTACAACCTAAAAGAACTGAAAATGGAAAAATAGATATGAAGAAAAGAATCACTATTTGTTACAATGAAACAATATTATTTTTGATCAAATAACAATTTTCAGTTTATTTTTATAATTTCATTAAATATGTATTTGTGAGAAACATTGGCTTCCCAACAATCTTAGCGACAGATCTCGCCATGCACCGATAGAAAAATATCCCCTAGGGATGAAATTTTTCAATACTTTATTTTTTACAATTTTAATAATCATATTCTATGCTTTTCAACTGCTTTTATGAATGCTTATTGTAGAAAATAAAATTTCACTTTGCTTAAAATTTATTTCGATATCAAATTTTACTTCACTTCGCTTCCTATATATGCGAAAAAAGAATCCCTAAAACGAAATATGATTGGCTGAGTTTATTCCCTCAAAATTCCCAAAATTCCCGAGTTAATTCCCAAGCTTCAAAATTCCCGGGAATTTTACATCTCTATTTATGACTTTTGAATGTTGCAATGAGGAAGCAGCTCTCTCTCCGTTAAAAACTATATGCCAAAGCTTAAAGCTTGACTTCAAATGATTGAAAATAAAGATTAGTATGAGAAATATATGGTCATTTTACTTAGTATCACATAAAAAAAAACTAAACTTAGAGAATGTTAATATTGCATATTCAAATAAGGTATAATACCTATGATTATATCTGAATAATATGTGGGAAGAATTTTATAAAACATTTCCCTGGGAACGAAGAAAAGTAAAAATAAATTTTAAAAAATTGCCATCATAGCTTATATCACTTGATTTAATATATTTTCTTATAAAAATAATTGTAATGAGTTAACTTAGAGTTTAATTTTAAGGGAAAGTATGTAATAATTTAGAAATAAATCTCAATCATAAAACAACTGACCCTCTATATTACAGAAATGCTTTTTAAGCATTACAATAATATAAATATAACAATTGATGGAAACAAATTTTTGTATATTTAAACGATAATTCGAATTGATTTTTATGCAATTACTCCGCAATTCAATCTTTGCATATTTATATTGCTTATGTAAATTTTATTTAAATTTTGAGCACTGCCATTGTTAGAAAACTAGATGGTATTATTACTTGGTATATTGAGTTATTAAGTATTAAAAATTATAAATTACTACCCTAATTAGGCAATAATGTGGATATGTATGCAAATATTGTTTATACAAAAGTTATTTATGAAGGAATTGTTTTGATATGTAATAACCAACATTATATTATTGCTGCTTATGATCCCAAAAATGTTTAACCCATCAGAAAGTACACTCAGGACACTGATGCTGGAATTCACTGGGTGACTGCTTCACCCTAATGAATTATTAAAAAATTAACTATAAAAATTATTTCATTATAAGCAACAATCGTACTATTCAATTGGGAGTTTATGATTATCTTAAGAAAACATTTTAAATGTTTGAGGAGATTAAAAATTCATAAATTATACAAGTAGAATTATGTGCTTGTAATGGAGACTCTGAATCAATATACACTTCTAGCAAACAAAAGAATGATTTTTGTTAGTGCAATTATCTCATTTTGTGCTTGATATAGTAGTTTTATCCTTGTATCTTGGACTTATGAAACATTCGCCATTGTTGTATTTTTTACTTTTTCTTGAATATTGAATAACCTTTCGTTTACTTGCATTAACTTCATTGATTTTTTTGGCAGAATTCTTGAGAAAACATTTGGATAGTTCCTATTTTCATATGTATCTCGATAAAATATATTGATTAGTATTTAAGAAATTTCATTTATTTTGCATATTGATTTGGAGAATTCTTTATTGACTTTAAAACTACGAGAGTTTTCTCGAAGTCGTGTTGGCAAGCTAAACTGTAACCGTACTTGTTATATTTTGGCGAGGTTTCTCATTTAATACAAACCACAGACCATTTAATACAAACCACAGACCAACAGTCGTTGATACAAACCTAAAGAGGTTGTCTGAGAAGGGGTGTGGTGAATGACGTTACCTAGTAGGACGGTTGTAATAACGTAAGCAAATGAGGGAAACGCTAACAGAAAGTTTATGAATCGAAAAGCAAATGAATGCAATAATATTTAAAATCGCTTTCTATAATGATACATGTCTTCAATTTTTTCTCTTTAATAAAAGAAATTAAATATTTTTAAATCATAAATTGTTAATCACAGAGTAGTTGTAAAATTTATCTTTCTTTTAAAGTGTTTAAAATGTGTATGGAATAAATTCTGTTAACAAAAAAAGGTCATTTATCTATTTCTAAAATTAAATTTCTAATCTTATCTTACAATTTAATTTATTTATAGCTTCAGAATTTAAATTGAGTATTTAATTTCAAATCCTTAAAAAGTGTGTAATTAACTATGTAATAAAATAAAACTCATAATTGGAATGAATGCTTAAAGATTTGCACTCATCTAAAGAATAGAAAATTATTTTTTATTTTTTCATAATCACCATTTATTGATTAGAAGTAAGCAAAATTATTTCTTTATTACTCTATCTATTACAAAAATGATAATATATTATCAATACTCATTCTAGAAAACAGTAGTTTCATGTATCTGTGTTTTTAATCGTATCTTTTACGCATAAGTTTACGCAAAAATAAGGCAGATTTGGAAGTCCAAATTTGATCAAATATTTAAAAATTGTTAATGTCCTTAGTCTGGAAAAAAAAATGATTGTCAGATATGATAGTCATAGTTAATAATTTAATTTTTCTTGCTTATGGTATTTATATCTTTATAGAGTATTATAAGATTAATGTAATTTTCTTAAATCTAAAAATTAAAATTTACTTTTGAGTAAGCCTTAGTTTTTGCCTTATTTTAAATTTTACTTTCAAAAGAAAAATATTCATTTTAGGAAATATACATTCAAAGAGAAATTCTCAGTGATATAAATTATTAAAAAGCTGCGTGTTTTAAAAGTTTAATTTATTTACTTTCAGCTGTTAACCAAAAATAATTTTTCCATTATTTTCGTAGACTATATAAAATATGAGCCGAATCACAAACACTGAATAAAATAAAATTATTTTTTATTTTAGTAGATATATCGTTTAAAATTTAAAAGAAACTCTATTTTTCCTAAAAATATAGCTGATTATTTAACTAACTTAGAAATTAATTTTCAAGATTCATCAATGTTGTAATTTTCAATAGTTATCCTAGAACAGAATTTCAATATTTATACAATTAAATGAATTTCAACACCTAAATTTAAATTGCACTTTATTAATACATTGTAATTATTTATCAAAATTTTTAATTCTAGGTAAAAGAGAAGGGTATATCGCGTTTAACAATAATTTGAAACAATATATATATATATATATATATATATATATATATATACATATCCTTAAAATTAATTTATTATCAATTACATCCTGGTTAAGAAATATATTTTAAATTTCAATTATAGAGATATGTGTTCTTGATACTCTCTCTCTGGAACTCTGTTGAAATAGTAAAATTATCCATTAGCGTTCCATACAGCTATAGTAAGGACTAGAAAGGAGAGCTGAAGCATGGCATTCCACCTTGTCACTAATACTCTGTTGTCAGTTATATTGTTAAATATTTTAATCTCTAACTAAACATAATTAAAAATCCTGTTATATGGAAATGCACTTTGATTTTAAATGTATTTCAACTTTTTTTCATTTATTTAATTAAAAGTATATAAATTTCATTTGTTTATGAGAACTTTTATAAATATGAACTAAATCTTTGCTTCTGAAAATTTCAATAAAGAAGATGTTGTTTCTAAAACATTAGTATTTCATAAAAAAGAGATAAAAATAAATGAAATATTTATACTCAATAATGTGTTCTATTTCCAATTGTGTTATACTCTGAAAAGAAAAAGTTTTCTTTAGTTCTGAGAATGTATAATTTAATTTTGAAAATTGCCAAAACTACCAAAACTAGTTTTCGTTAGTGTTAATGTCTAGAACCAATTTTTACTTATTTACTTGAACTTTAAAATGAAATTGTTTATTTCTTATGCATAATAGTTAATAAATATAATAATAATAAAATTTTTATTTAATATAGTAATTTTGTTTCTTTAAAATTCTTATATTCAATTTTCTCTTCCAAAAGGATGAAATACAAATATATCTCATGTTTTTATCTTGAAGTATTGTTGTAAAAAAAAATTTTTTTTCATATTGTTTTAATTTTTTTCCTTTCTGAGAAAGTTTTTTTATCCTTAGCGATATTATTCAGCGTTAGTAAGAATAATTTATAAAAAATATGAAATATGTGAGGAACTTGATGTGTAATTAATGCATAGAAAGAATTATTTTGTTAATTCAATCAGGATATCCAATCTATAACTTTATTAACAATGTGCAACCAAAAACTATTCAATGAAAAATATCTTGAAAATTATAAGCATGCATACTTATTTTGGATTTATGTATTTTTGGGGACATTGAACTCAATTTGGAAACAGTATTTCAAATGTTATGTTCAACACTATTAATTTTTTAGGAATGAAGAATTGTTTAAGCTCAACAATCCACTGAGCTTTTCTTTTATTACTACCAAATGTAGAATAATTATTATGTAGATTACTGAGCTATGTAATCTTATACAAACCAAAAATTGTGTTCATAAAAATTTATAAATATAAATGTAGCGTGTAGCATGTAGCTGGTTTAATAGGAACAAAGAAATAGGTTCCTTAAATAGCTCAAAATATTTTATTACAATTTTAGGTACAATTTGAGCACAACACAGATACACACAGATACTACAAATAATACTAAATAACAACTAAAACATTTAAATTTTAAGAAAAGAAAATAAACATGAGAGTCATATGGACATGTCTCACACCGTCGGTTGTTGGAGAGGGACTCGCTTCTCGTTGACGATGCCATGGGTGGCGCTGCAGATAGAGGGCGCTACAGACTCCCTCTGGCTCCGCCGACGTCCCGGCAAGGAGACAGGATTGAGATTAGGAAGCTGCTGAGGGTGTCGACGTGGTCTTCCTCTACTTTTCAAAGGGAAAACGGGACCGTTATCTCTAGATGATTGTTGATAAGGCATCAACATACTGGTATGATAAGTACCGAGTACTTGATCAGGGGCAGCAGGGTCTGCAACATCATATGTATTTGGTGATCTATTTGTTAGGATAATATAAGGTCCTTCACGTTTGGGCATGAATTTCTTACTTGTTTTGGTCTTAGACTTGCTTATGGGATGTAAAGTGATCCAAACTTTATCACCTGGTTGATAATAAGCGGGTCTATGCTTCTTGTCAAAGTACTCCTTTCTTGCATCTTGTTTTTGTTCTACACGTTCCCTAATTAATGGTGTAAGACGTGCAAATTCTTTCAAGTAAGGTGTTATCTCTGCAACGAAGTTATCGTTATCAATGACAGCTCTTATATCATGCTTGACATCATCTGTGGTTCGAAGCTCTCTTCCGAACTGAAGGTAAGCTGCCGTATGACCTGTAGAATCACATTTTGCAGTGTTTAAAGCAAAACGTATCATGGGTAGTTTGTCCTCCCAAGTATCATGTGAATCACCAACTAGAATTGCTAATTTGGGTTTTAGGTCTCGATTTTTCCGTTCAGCAGGGTTTGCTTGAGGATGGTATAACGGTATAAGATCTTGCTTAATACCCAGGATTTTACAAGTTTGTTGCATTACAGCACTGACGAACTGTACGCCATTGTCACTGATTACCCTTCTAGGTAGGCCATAGCGTAAGAAGACTTCTTCTATCAATATTTTAGAGCAATTGATAGCTGTAGCATCTTTTAAGGCAAAAAGTTCGACCCATCGTGTACTTGTATCTTCAACAAGAAAAATCCATTTTTTTCCAGTTGGGGTCTCTGGGAGAGGACCAAACAAGTCTATTGCCAGCGTCTCAAATCTTTGTGAGTAAATAGGCGTTCTGAGTAATCCAGCAGGTTTCTGGTTGTTAGATTTGTACCGATTACATTCAGCACAATCTTTCACGTATTCGGCGATAAACTTTCTCATGCCAGGAAAGAAATACCTAGAAGCAATTTTATGATACGTGTTCTCAGCTCCACAATGTCCTGCAGTGGGAGTATCATGATATTGCTGTAGGACACGTTCTCGCTCGTGACAAGGGACAACTAACTGTGCTTCTTCTGACTCTGTTTCAGGCGAATATCGATACAGTATTCCCTGATTCATCAGATACCCTCTACTAGTCCAATTTACATAGTTTTCATCTTTCCGACCACTTTCAAAGCACTCTATTATCTTTCTCACATCCTCATCCTTCAATTGTTCTTCACGAATATCTTTAGATTTCCTGGATGGCAAATCTATGGAAATAGTGTTCAAGTTACAAACAAATTTATCCTCTTTATCAACTGGTCTGGACAGAAGATCTGCAATTACATTAGATTTTCCTGGAGTGTAAAGAATTTTCGGATGATATGACTGGATTTGAAGAGCCCATCGAGCTAAGCGTCCGGATGGCGATTTAATGCTCATAAGCCACTTCAAGGGTTGGTGATCAGATGCAATGATAATTTCTTGATTTTCCACATAGCCACGGAACTTTTCAAGTGCCCATACCACAGCTAATGCTTCTCTTTCAGTAGTTGAATAATTTCTTTCTGCTGAACTGAGCAATCGACTGGCATACTCAATCACATGTTCTTCCGGTCTTTCTCCTTGGATAAGGACTGCTCCTAGAGCGTAATTACTAGCATCAGTTCTTATGAGGAATGGTTTAGATCCATCTGGCTGAGACAGCACAGGTGGTGAAATCAGCCGTCTTTTTAACTCATCAAATGCTTTCTGTTCAGTATCACCCCATATCCATTGTTTATTCTTTTTTGTTAAGTCACTAAGGGATCTAGCAACTTCAGAAAAATGGGGAACATATCTCCGAAACCAGGAACAAGTCTGTAGGAAGGACTGAACTTCTTTAGCACATTTTGGTGTTGGAATTTTTTGAATAGAAGATACTTTGTCAGCATCCACTTCCACACCTTTTTCAGTTATCCAATGACCTAAATACTTCACTCTGTCACAAGAAAAATGACATTTGCTTCTGTTAGCATTCAGTTTAAATATAGAAAGTCTTTCAAACACTTTTCGTAAATCTGATAAATGTTCATCAAAAGTTTCTGATAAGATAATGATATCGTCAAGGTAAGACAATGCAAAAACATCTTTGAGACCAGATCTAAATTTATCAATGAGACGTTGAAAAGTTGCGGGTGCGTTGCGCAACCCAAAAGGCATACGTAAAAATTTAAAAGTTCCAAATGGACAGATGAATGCAGTCTTCTCTTGGTCCGATTCATGAACTTTGACCTGATGATAACCAGATCTTAAGTCTATCGTAGACATGTATTTCGTCGACTTGGCTTCAGTCAATAAATCATCCATTCTAGGTAGTGGATAGTTATCCGGAATAGTCGTTGAGTTTAACTTACGGTAATCAACACACAATCTGATGGTACCGTTCGGTTTAGGCACTAATACCACAGGACTTGCATAAGGAGATTCACATTCCTCAATTATTCCTTCTGTTAGTAAGGAATCTAGCTCTTTCTTCAACAACTCTTTCTTTGCAGGTGTCATTCTATATGGAGGTTCAGCAACAGGTAGGCTATTTCCAGTCTGTATTCTGTGTTCAATAAAAGGAGTAGGTTCTCCCCTGGTTTGAAGTTATTTTCAAATTCTTCCAGCAATGAATTTAATTTATGACGTTGTTCTCTTGTCAAGTGTTTTCCTTCATCATTTCTCAATTGCACAGAATTAGAGGTTCCTGAAATTTCAGCAGACATATCAGGCGAAGTTAATTTTTGCGACATTATTACTTTTGCAGCACTTACGGTTTCAGATGTTTCCTGATAAAATGGATAATGTCTGTGTGGATATTCACTAAAATGCCAAGTGCCATTCTGGATGTTAAGCACAATACCAGCAGCCTGGAGAAAGTCAGTGCCAAGCAATGTTCTATTACCTTTAGCATTTGGTAACGCAATAAATTTCATACGAACTTTCTTTCCTTCTACATTAAGATTCACGACTGTTGTCAAGGCTGGGACATTTCTTTCTTTTCCATCAGCAAGTATCATGGTAATATTCTTCTTTTGAAATTTAAAACCTTTCTCTTTCAATAAATAAAAAAATCTCTCTCCCGCAATGGAATTTGATGCACCTGTGTCGGCACAAAAAGCTGCTTTTTCACCACAAACAGTTAAAAAAATTGAGCTAGACAATGAATCTGAAGCTTGTGCGGTATACAATTTTACACCATTAACAACTGTTTTAGCCTCTTCTTTTAATATGTTGCACTTTGGACACTTAGACTGAATGAAACCAGGATTACCACATCCATAGCAATGAACCGAAAATTTTCTTTCTGGCTTGTCTTTACTAAATTTTGGACTTTCATAGTTGGAATATTTTATTTTGTTATGTTCCCTAGAGTTAGGAGGCTTATAGTTTCTTTCTGAAATAGATTTAACATAGTCTTTGAAATTTGGCTTCTTAGCAAAGATAGGTGAATTTTTCTTCATTCCCAGTCTTACATTTTCATAACTGTCAAGCTTTTCTGCAAGTTCTAAAGGATCATTCAGCTCTGACCATTGATCAACAAAATGTTCTCTTACCTCTGGAGGTATTCTTTTCTTTAACTGGTCAGCTATAATTAAGTCTTGCAATTTCTCAAAAGTGATGATATTCAACTCCTTTACCCATCCCTCGAAATATGATTTAATTTCAAAATAGAAGTCTTTCCATGTTACTTCTGCACTTTTTCTATGTTGCGAGAACATCTGCCGAAACCTATCTGATGTAAGGCGAAAACGCTTCAAGAGCATCTCTTTCGCCTTTGAGTAGTCGTTAACATCTTCTTCATTTTCTCTAGCAATTAATTGATTTATTTCGGCTGGCAATGAGCCTATCAAGTACGGCATCCAATTCCTTTCAGGTATATTCACTAATTTTAATTGACGTTCAAAAACTGTCAGGTACAGTCCTATTTCATCCTTATTGGGATTAAATTTTGGGAGAATACGATTCAGATCCCAATTTGTTTTCTCTGCTTCACTGGCTGGAGCTGTGGCAGTGGAGGAAAGTACTTTCTGAGCTTCCACTTGAAGTTCTAAGCGTTGCAATTCATACGCTCTTTCTTTTTCAATGCACAGTTCTTTTTCTTTGGCAATTCTTTCGCATTCAGCTTGTTTTTCTTTTTCAAGCCGTTCTTCTATTATATTAGTTAGCATATTTTTCACTAATTCTTCATCATAATCGTTTGATTTGGTTATAATATCTTTCAGTTGAATTACTTTTAGATCATCTGCTACCCCTAGCCCCATTTCTATAGCGAGGTTTCTCAAATCTTCTTTTTCCCTTTCCCAAGGAAGGCCATTTTTGCATGAGTTTATTTTTAAGAGTTCTAAAGTTATTTTCAACTGATTTAAAATACTGATTTTTTAAAATATGTGTTTATTTATTTTAGTTAAAACGAAATTTAAACACCATCAGTCTTAAATACTATTATGTGAAAATATAAACATTTTAACTTTAAACATAAGTAAAGTATAACCTATTATTATTTATCCAAATATTTACTGCAAATAAAATGAACTCTTAAATTATTGTAAATAAACCTGAAATATTCATATGATATTCACTGAAATCAAACAAAACCAAAACAAAGCATTTCACAATTCTACCATAAATTTTATTTTCCTTTCATTTATAACTCTTTACTTTCGTTTTATAATTATCAATAATTACTAAATATGTACCTTTGTTTATAAATTATATTTTATCAATACTTTAATACCACATTCAATAATTCAAAATATATTAATTGAGATAACTTAATCATATGCATTCAAAGAATATTTTATATTAAAATAACAAAATGTTTTATTGACTTTTTATATAACTTAAAAGTTCTTCAATTTTCTAGAATATCAATTCTGATACCTTTTACCAAAATATTAATAATAATGTTGTAATCTTAATTTATATCCTTAAATATATACATGGAATACAATATATTTTCATTCTTTATTCAATGAAACCACTTACTAAAAAATAAAACACAAAGATTCTAAACAGAAAGTAAATGACGAAAAAAAATTAAATAAATAAAAATAGCATTCATAGATATTGAAAGGCTAGACAGTGAGGCGTATATGAAAGCAATAACAACGGTCGTTTGCGGCGCCTTGTTTCGTGTTTTAAATCAAAACAAAAGTATCATCGCATGAAAAATGCACAGTCATCAGACAATTAAATTCTGTTTGATACTATATTTTAAACACTATCTCACTTTAAAGAATATATTTTCAACTATTCAGAATTAAGAAATATAATATATGAGAAATAAAAATATTCAGAAGTAACAGAGATATTAATTCACGTACACATACTATAATACTTCAAATATAATAATAAAATAAATATATCTTTCAATTCAATACTCTAATACAAAATATTATTCATTTAATAATATGTGAAACATATCTACCAAATCAAACAAATAATTATACTCGCAAGTAATAATATTGTTCAAAATTCCAGAACATAAAATAATAACACTTTTATAGAACACAACTTATAAAGAAACTTTTTATATAGTTTTATATTCATACGTGCTTAAACATTAACATTTTTGTGCTTAAGCGTAACTTAATTTTAATTCTTGGTACAGTATAAAAGCAACTTATCTGGAATTTTCAGATCGCTGAACTCCTCAAACGAACTGGAAAAATCTCGGATGAGATTACACTTCGGAATCTAACAATAATGATCTCGGATGAGATTATACTTCTAATGAATCCATAAAACAATACACATCAGGAGGTAACCTGTAAAATTTTGAGTTCCCCTCCAACAACAAAATTTAATTCTGGGTAGAATTTTCAAGAGCAAAAAGAAACTCAAACTCGGGTCTCACGTTGGGCTGCCATTTTTTGTAGCGTGTAGCATGTAGCTGGTTTAATAGGAACAAAGAAATAGGTTCCTTAAATAGCTCAAAATATTTTATTACAATTTTAGGTACAATTTGAGCACAACACAGATACACACAGATACTACAAATAATACTAAATAACAACTAAAACATTTAAATTTTAAGAAAAGAAAATAAACATGAGAGTCATATGGACATGTCTCACACCGTCGGTTGTTGGAGAGGGACTCGCTTCTCGTTGACGATGCCATGGGTGGCGCTGCAGATAGAGGGCGCTACATAAATAATTATCTGTTAAAAAAATATACAAACAATTTCTCTTGTAAGTTTCAGTTATCTATTTTTTTTATAAATAAATCCATAAAAAGTGAATAAATATTTTATTAAAGTTTTAAAAACGATGGATGAGTTAATTGTTTTTACAGTAAATTTAACTATAAAGTGCAAATAACAAATTAAAAAATGTGCAATCAATGCAATACATATTTTGAATTTAAAATTTTCTTTTTATTTTTTATATGAAAAATTATCTTGTATAGACAATTAATATAATTAGTTTACATAATGGTTTAAATAGATGTTTACAACAATAAACTTACATAGTGCCAAAGAAACATACATAATTAAAAGTTCTTTTCAAGAATATAATCTTTACAAGTAAACATGTACATTTAGCTGCAGTTTTTAAAAATATTTTACAAAATTACTTTTAAATTTTTGGTAAAAAATGCAGATAATACAGTTACAAATTGATAATATATTCCTGAACTTTATATCAAAGTTAATCATCTAAAAATATCTTTTAATTTTATAAGCTAAATTAAGTTTAACACAATTATGAAAATAAAAGAATATATGTTTCAATATTCTGAATAAAATAAACATTATTTTCTAAAATACTTATAATTTAAAAAAAAAATGTTACGAAATATTTGTTAGTTTTTTTGAGTATTAATTAACATTAATAAATCTATCTCATTACATGTATAAAAAATTTAAAAATAATAAAAAGAAAAAATATTTTAGAATGTAAAATATGCTTAGCAATTCTAGAACACTGAAATATTTTCTGTAAATTAAAATTTTGTTTAAATAATAAAAAGTTTTTTTATATACTACTTAAAAATTTTAACGTAAAGTCATATTTTAAAATCTAACCCATGAATTTAATTTTCAGTGTTAGGAGATCGCATAATTCGTTTTCTATTTTGGGGCTTTTTTATTGTAATCTTCACTGTATTTCAAGTTTTTTATGACTTTTTAAATCGAATTACAGACATTAATTGTATTGACAGCTTGCGATTTATCTTAGTAGAATTTTTAATTTAAAAGATCTACACATTAAATAAATAAAAAAATTTTAATGCAGTTTTTTTAATTAAAATTTGTTAAAATAACACTCTCATGTATGCAAAAAATAAATAAATTTTAATTAAATTAAAAAGAACTACTTGTGAGCTAATAAATTTATAATTAAAAGAAACTACTTGAAATAAGGAAACCAGGTATTTGTCATGTAAGCATGTGGTAAAGTGACAAATTAATAATTTGATTTAATATTTTTTTCATTTTGATAATACATTATTTTCACTAAATATAAAATAATTATTATATACTTAGTGAAAAAAAAATGTATTTAATTTCACTCTCAATTTTTTACACACGATATTTTATTCTCCCATTTATGTTTATAATATCTTTATTAAAATACAAAAATCAAAATGAAATGTGATACTGAGTGTCTTTTATTCATATAAATGAGAAAGTGTATAAATTTTTCCTATTTTTAAAAAATATAAAACTTTTTGTTTTATCAAATAGATGAGTAGTATTCTTAAATTGAACTAGAGATGTTCAATATTTACAACTTGTGATTTATCTTATTTAAAATTTTTGATTTCAAGAATAGACAATGTAGACAGTAAATAGCAAAATATTTTTATTCTGATGTTTTTTTTATTAAAATTTATATTATATCCAAGTTTATTAAAACAATTCATGTCGGAAAAAAATTCTTTAAACAATTTTTATTTTAATTGACAGACATTTTAATTTTGGATTTGGAAAAAAAACTTGAAATGCAAATTTATAATTAAACCATGATAAAGTGTCAAAAACAATTTAGTCAAATTAATTTTGTCATGGCAATACAGAAATCAGAAGGAAACGTGATAATGCAATTCACATTCTTTGTTGCTTGCATATTATCCCACCCTCTTTCATATCTGCGAAAAAATAAATGTCTTCAGCACCATATAAAATACCAATAGAGTTTTTATCTATTTCTATTTTAAAAGATGGTGCTAAGATATAAGTAAACTATATTCTGCTTTTCCTTCATATTTCGAAAAAATATTAAAATTTGCAAATATGAATAAACAAATCGACTGACGCAAATGTCGTTTCAAATCAGACCGGGGAATAAGAAACCATAGGGTTACCATAAGTCTGAACAATAGTCACATTTTATACCGCCAAATTATTGCAACTACTCTCTTCAAGTGCGCATGCGTTAGAATTGCCATTTGGAACCGACGTTCCGTGCCCGGTCCCGAGACACTAGTGAAAATTTTTGAGATACGCACAGACGAGAATTTACAAAATAAAAATAACGGTTTAATTTTAAAGTACAAAGTATTTTAACACAGAAGACGATTTTTTACTGATTTACAACTTGTTTAGCGTGGAATAAATTTTAAACAGAAGAGAAAATGGAGTGGACGCGAGAACATTTTCGCGCTATGATTTTCTACGATTTCAAAGCAGGATTAAATCAAGAAGAATGCGTTCAACGGTTGCAATCAGCATTTGGTGATGAATCTCCAGCTCGTGCTACTGTATTCAGATGGTTAATAGAATTTAGAAGAGGTCGCAATTTTCTTTAGGATGAAGATCACCGGAAGGCCTCCATCGGCAGTAATCCCGGATAATGTGTCTGCCATACGAAAAATGTTAATGGATGATAATCGCTGTACCTATCAAATGATACAGAAGGAACTTAACATTGGATCCGCAGCCATACACAAAATCATTCATGAAGAATTACATATGAAAAAAGTAATTTGCTGTTGGGTTCCCCATAATCTAACTGAGCATCAAAAAGAGAAGCGTGTCAGAATCAGTAAAGAAACTCTTTATATGCTGAATGATGGTGGCCACCGCATCATTTCTAAAATTGTAACTGGTGATGAAACGTACATACCGTTTTTTGACGTTCCAACACGTCAAGAAAGCAAAGTATGGGTCTTTGAAGATGATCCCACGCCGACAATGGTAAAAAAATAACGCGCACTGAAAAAAGTGATGTATGCCGTTTTCTTCAGAAGTACGGGATTGGTCAAAGCCATCAAGTTGGAAGGACAGAAGACAGTAACAGCAAACTTGTATACCACTAAATGTCTTCCAGAAATTCTACAAGAACTGAATGTTAGGGGACTAATGCTTCACCATGACAATGCATCTTCACATACAGCCGGATTAACAGTTGAGTTTCTTAAACAAAAACAAATTAAAGTGATCGAACACCCGCCGTATTCACCTGATCTAGCTATGTGCGACTTTTGGTTATTCTTTAATCTAAGAAAGAACTTACGTGGACTTCGTTTTCATTCAGAAGAAGAGATTGATGTGGCTATAAATGCATTTTTTTCCTCTATTCGAAGAAATGAATTGCTTGAGACATTTAATCTGTGGAAAATTCATCTACAAAAGTGCATTGAGGCTGGAGGAGACTACTTTGAACACACCTAAAATTTTGTAAGTATAACTTTAAAAACCTTAAAAAATTTTTGGGAATTATTCTAGATTTGTCTACTTTTATGTAGTAATGATTTGTAACATTCTATCTTAAATCACTGAAATTCATTATTTTATTTATTTTAACTAAATGTTATTAAATGTAATTATTTTTGTTGTTTTATTTCCTTTAACTTTAATTCTGAAATAATTTTAAATAGAATCCAATTCTCATTACGATTACTGTTTTCTTATTTATTGTTATGTTGAGCAGTTTGAAATCGGGGGGGGGGGAGATTTTATGAATCCAAAAGCAATAATATTTAAAACCGCTTACTATAATGATAAATGTATTCAATTTTTTTGGCTTTAATAAAAAATATTTAATATTTTTGATTCATAAATTATTAATGACAGAATGTTTGTATAGTGCCAAATGACACATTTTATCGCCTTCTTCGCCAAATCTAAGCGATTAGAGTCACAGCATCATGACCCAGCCAACTGGACAGGTGATTATCGCGCTGTGTGACGATGCGTTGTAGGGAAGCCATTGATGCCTGGGGAAAATGCATTGAGTTAATAAAGGCGGAGTTATATGTGATTGATCGTATATTTAGCAGCGTTTTTTCTTGTTCTAAGATATTTCTTTCTTAATTATATTAGGATTTTTCTGACAATTTTATAGGGCGATTTTCTTACTTTAAAAAAGCATTCTTTACTCAAGAATTTGTCGCTTCTAACTTAATATCTAGTTAATGGAATTGAAGACAATTGAGTAGTTGGATGTAAAATTTAGGTATTTTACCCAAGAGGATTGATGTTACTCCTAAATGTCCGAAATCTGGATCAAAAACTGTTTTGATATAAATGGGAATGAAATCATATATAATTAATTAAATAATATTTTAATCGTAAATGATAACCGTATTTAGTTTTTATACTGCCCATAATTTCTGTTTTCAATCCAAAACTCAGTCAAATATATTACCATTGAAAATATTGTTATGAAAATAATATGTAAATATATGAATAATTCTTTTTTAGAAGTTAAATTTTATCCTACTTATAGCACACAAAAATACTAATTTTTATTTATTTTTTTTATAATTTATTGAGTTTATCAGAGAAATGAAATAGTGATTATTTTCAATAAACTTATGCAATAGATCTTATTTACAATTAATTGTAAACTAGAGTCAACTTCAGTACTTAAAATTTCGTAAAATTTTAACTTAAGAATATAATTAAAAATTTTTGCAAGAAGTCAAAAATTGACTTTACTGATACTGTAATGTATAAGATAGTCTCAAATACTTGTTGCTTCATTTACATTAAATTATGATGTACATGAATATTTATGTGATAATCTAAAAATAAATTAGTATTAGAGGATTTTCTCAATCTACTTGATTTCAGAAGAAAATCTATGACAATTATTAGAATAACTGATAAATATTTATTTCTGAAACAAATTCTCAACAATGTACATTTCTAATATTTGCTATGCTGATAATATTGCTTTATTATATAATGGAAAAAGATTCGAAAAATAGCACTTTGCATTTCAAATATTAAATGTATTTCATCGGCATTAATAGACGTTCATATACAAATATAAAAATCAAAAACTTTTATTGTTAGTAAAAATAAGTAACAATAAAATAGAGAGATTTTTTGAATTTTATTTTTGTAAATAACATAACACAACAAAAACGTAGAGAACTATCTACCATATCTTACATCCAAGCATGTATAATGTCAAGTACTTAAGTAAATACTTTTCTTGTTGGTTTAACTCGTTTTTAAAAAGAAAACGATTTTATTAATGCATGTATCACCGGTGGTTATGATATTTTGATATTACAACTTGATACCTTTAAAAGAAAAAGTTAAATATAACACACATCACCAATAGTATTACTTGTCTTTAAATAAAATTGTTTCACCAGAACTTATCATGTGCTTTTAAAAGCAATGAAAAGAGAAATCAGCTTTTTTAAATTGAAGTTTGCACGGTTCAAGTACTTATTGATGATTTTCCATATTTTTTCCGCAATTAATTTTAAAATTGTAAATTACACAAATAAAATTTGCATAATTATATTTTATAGCTTTTATCTGAAAGTATATAGTGTAGTGCATAAGTATTGTTAAATACTATAATTTAGATATATATTCTCCTAATTACCAAAATTGAATGTGTGTAGTAACAAAGGAATACATTTTTTGAAGTAAACCTGTGAATTAAATATATTTATTGTGAATATTTGTATGTTGAAGTTACTAATCATAGATTTTTTTAGAATGGAATAAATTTTTTCAACATTTCTCATTACTCTAACTCCAAACCATTCAAATTTAAGATATTATCTCTTGTTAATACAATAAAGCCATATTTTGTAACATTTGCAGAGCTTATAATTTAATCTCCAAGTTTTTTGTTCAACTCACATAAAACTCGACAAATATGTATGTATTTATTTAACTGATTTTTAATTATTTTATTTATACAGTTTATTTTGCAAGTTTGTAAGATTATGTAAATAGTTAGATATGCTAAAGAAACTGTAAAGGGGTGTAACAACTAAAAATCAATTTATAAAAAAATATTATCAATAATGAAAGATATTTGTCTTCAGATCTTATTACTTAAATCCATGAAACTTTCAGGTTTATTTTTGTGCATTAAGAATTTCTTATACAAGAGATTTTCCTACAATTTTGATCTGCAAACTCCAACACCATGAGAACAAAATCATTAAAATGTGTCCAATGACTTCAGTGTATTTCAGAAACAAAACATATTCAGTAAATTTAACAGAGAATACCTTATAGAGCACATAATAAAATTAGTGGAAAATTTGTATAACAATTTAAACCAAATTTCAAATCCTTTCATACCAGCCACAATACAATTACAACTAACCTGAGAACAGGGGACGTCCGAAAGCTAGTCTTAGAAATATATAATTTCTAAATCTTCATTTTATTTTTATATCTTTGTCATTCTTACTCTCATTGTGTAAATTTCAATTCAATGCTTGTTGAGCCCAGAGAACTTCCCTTTCAGTCTGTTGATTTAGTTTATTAACTCCCCATCCCCGGGTGGGGAAGATTAATTCAATGCAACAGAATTAAAGCATTATTTGCAAACCTCTTTAAATTAATTCACATTCAAGCATCAATGAAAATTCAGAAATTTAATTTTTAGCTTATTAACCCGCAGATAATTTAAGTCTCAAAATGTAAATAAATAAATAATTAAAAGAAACTTTTTTCACTCCTTCAAATCATTCTGATTGCATATGCAATATATATATATATATAATTATAGGAAATTCCAATTCAATTCAAATTTTTATATCACTACTTCCATCTATATGTATGTGCAGTAACGCTTAAAATTTTCATAGAGGTGACAGTAGTTTTGTTTTTTGTAATTTGCATAAGACCGGAAGTTTCTATCATAAAAATAGCACTTGTGACACGTTAAAATATTGTTCATAGGATTAGCATAACATTCAGTTTTCTCCAACGGAGGTCTAGCTGGGCCTTAATGGTTGTCACAAGAACTTAGCTGTTTTTGACGTCATACTGTCACACGGTAAACATAATAAACAGTGAAAAATCTATTTCTTGCTGAAAAATAACTTATAGGGTTAAAAAAGTACGAAAAGTTATCACAAAACTTATTAATATCACAATAATAAAACTGTCGGTAGCAAAATTAATTAGAGCAAAATCGTTGGAAAGTGCAACCTTTTAAACGGAAAAAATTTCCTGCCTATACACGATGTGTGTCTATTGCCATACAAATTATATTGGAAGTTACAGCAACGCTATTTAGAAGTGAAACAGAAAATATAATTTGTACAATTATACAAATTATCGAAATTGTAATAAAATAAACAAAATTACGAATTGTGAAGTTGCGCAACATTTATTCGGCCTCATTTACGTGAAATCCTTTAAAAGCTACAAACTTGATGCACTTTAGTTTGAAAAGAAAATGAACGCGCAATAGTAAAATGCTCTAAATATAATACAATACTTTGACACGTTAGATATAATCTTCTCATACAACATAATTTATTGATACTGTCCCTTGCTATGTATTTTGAAGATATTAATGCTTGAATTTCACAACAAAACGTTTATTTTTTGTGATACAATTCAAAATTATAAAGAAATAATAAATTTATGTTTTTTAACAAATTCGTTTTAGTATAGTTACTCTAGTATAGAATGTAAAAACAAAATAAGAATAGCATAATATAAAAATCTAATGCATCTGAAACATTTATGAAACAAAAATATTAGCCAAAATAAAGTGAGACTCAAACTAGCTCAAATGATTTGAATCTTGATATAACTAACATATAGTGCACCAGTGAGATTCTCGGAATATAAATCCATATTATGCCATCAATGTATTACAAGCAATGAAGTGGCAACCGAACTTCACCGCTGTAGAAAATAAGTTTTAAAGTGTCATTTGCAGCACTTTAAAACCTATTTTCTACATAAAGGCTTGTTGGGAAGTTTCTTTGGCAGTTGTCTGGTAGATTCCAGCTGAAGTGAGTAATTTTGGGAGTTACCTTTAAGTCTTCGTTTTCTGACTTAAACATATCGTCTGTATAAAACATGGCTTAACCTATCGGTTGATATACACTGATGGCCATCGTAAATGCAACATCCTAAAGGAAGCATGCAAATTACATGAAATTTACAGCATGCTTTAGCGAAGGTGGGATATGCCAATGATTAGAATATCAGCGCAGACACACCTTCACGCGCGCCTGGGCGCCATTCAAAGCGCTATTTAAAGCTTGGAAATTTTGACAAGTTCAGCAGTTGTGTTTTTCTTAAAGTTTAAAAAAAATCGAACGATCAATTATGCTTCGTATAAAATAACGATCATTTGTTGATCAAGTATCCGAGTTTGACAGAGGAAGGATAGTGGCCTACCGAGATTGTGGATTATCTTTCAGGAAAATCGGTAGTCAGTTGACAAAACCAAACAACTGAAACGTGGATATGGGATCGTTCGATGCAGGAAAGTACGACGGACCGACGTGTTCGATTGCATCCACCTCAGTGCTCTACTTCACGTGATGACAGGTAAATTGTGCGAAAGGCAGCCTCATCACGAACAATAGCATAATACATTCAGTCTGTAACGCACTATCGAGTGTCTGCGCGTACCATTCGATACCGTTTACAGCAGAGTGGTCTGTCCGCAAGACGTCCATTGCTTCGTCTGGAACCACTGACGTCTCCGTCACCACTGGTGCGATGAAAGAAGGATGTACAAGGCCGAATGGAATGAAATTGTCTTTACTGACGAGTCACGTTTCTATCTGCAACACCATGATGGTTGCATTCGAGTCTGGAGACACCGTGGAGAGAGGATGCTGAACAGCTGCATTATGCACTGCCACACTGGTCCTGCACCAGGTATTATGGTATGAAGCGGTCTCGCACTCATTTAGTACGCATTTCTGGCACTTTAAACAGCCAGCGCTACATCTTCAAGGTGTTGGAGCCAGTTGACCTTCTTTACTTTCAGGGCTTGCCCACAGCCATACTTCAACAGGATAATGAGCGACCACACGTGGGATGCATTGTTCAAGGATTCTTCGTCAATCGCCAGATTGAATTGCTTCCCTGGGCGGCTCGCTCTCCGGATCTTTCCTCGATAGAAAAGATATGGTTCATGGTTGCTCAATGATTGACCCAGATTACATCCCAAGCTGCTACACCAGATCAACTTTGGCAACGTATATAAGCTGCTTGGTCTGCTGTACCCCAGAACACATCCAAAGTTCCTTTGAATCAATACCGAGGCGTGTGGCAGTGGTGATCTCCAATAATGTTGACTATTCTGGCTACTGATTTTGTCAGAAGCCACACTTCGCAGAAGTCTATAAATTTAATCATTTGATACTTGGTTAACATGTTATCTACAAAATAAATTTTGTTATGATATCTCTTTCCTTTCTTTGCGTTCCAATTTGGGTGGTAAACTTTGACGAATACTATCTGTTCTTATGAATACATAAGTGCATGTCCTTAAATATTTTAACACAAACGGTGTTTTCTTGGAATGGTTTGCAAATGACACATTTCTTAGTTCACTAAATATGGTTCTGATTCTTTTGATGACTGCGGCTCAAAAGCTGTTTCTTCTAAGAAATCAGATAATAATCTTATATTTTCTCCATACACAACAGTATTACTGGAGTGGAATCAAAATCAGAGTGCCAAAGCGTGAATAATCTCAGTAGAGTGATAGGGAGAGATTGTATACAATGGAGTTCTCATGGCACATAATGAATGCATTTAATATACGATGTCAACATTCTTCAAAACTCTTATCTATAAAATTCTTATTACCACACTACATGTTTAACCAAAAAAGATGTCAGAAATTGGGCAACTTTAGCCAAGTTTAGTGATGGTAAGCGTAATAAATTTATGAATGCTGGTGTTTATTCATTTTCTTTAATAAAACTCGAAGAAAAGAATCTAAAGAGCAAAATCTAAGGCATGGTGATGTAGGGAGCTATTCAATATTGTTACCACATCCCATGATTTTATTTTTATTTATTTTATTACATTACATATATTCAGACTTGTATGCTTGATTCTTGAGATCCGCTTGTAAGTCTTCGTCGATAATAGGACAAATAGCACAATGACAGATGTACAGCCACAGAAGAATAACGAAGAAAACACCCAGGGCCATGGTGGGAATCGAACCCACACTCCTACGCTCTCAAGCGATTAGCGGTGATGCTTTAGACCACTCAGCCACGGAGCGCCCCATCCCATGATACGTTCCTCAAAATATTCTTGGAGCAAACATCACTTCTGCTACCTCATGAAGCTGGCCCTCGTCATGCTGAAACTACAATTGATGAAATAAAGCAAAGAGAAAACCTTCTGTAAACTCTGTTAACTATTTCCTAACAAATGGACACTTATTTATCTTTCATGAAAAACGTGTTCTAAAGAACGGTTACTCCAAATGCCACACTACATGTTGATAGACCAGCATACTCGTGTGACAGATACCCCATGACAAAGAGTTGGAATACTGCATCGTCTGAAAATTTAAGATATCGTCAATCATATTCACAAACCAATGACACCACTCAAATCGGCGATTATGCAGTGGCAATTTTCCTGCGGTATGACGATAGAGTGCGTTTTTTCAGCATGTAATATGTGCTCGTGAAAAACTGCACAGTCTGCTAATTTCATGTAAATTAGCCTAAGTGTGCTCTGGCGAGCAGAATGATTCCCAAGCGACCCGTACAAGGACGACTAACATTTCCTGTTAACGTTTTTGATCACTCAGATATGAAGAATTTGGAAATCGGTTGGCGTACATCTATGGAGCTTTCGATGCATTCACCGTCTCGTAATATTCGCTTGAAGTAGTTTGCATTCAACATCATCAATTTGAATTACTCGCGATCCTAGTTTTATTTCATCGTCTCATCATAAAGCAATTATCATTTGCATACTGTGATCATATTTTACAATTATGCAGAATCAATCAAATCAGAATGTTGAATTTCGATGTCTGCAACTTCTTGACACATTGAAATCAATTTTAAATGCATCAGATTTCTAGTCTGAAATGGCACGACAAAATATGAAGTAATTCAAAATTTATCTAAAAAATAAATAAATAAATAAAAAATAAAGCCTACGTAAGAGAATTGCAATGGTAAAAACCGGAACCATCTGGGAAATGCTAAAGATAACAAAATCTGAGAAATTTCTAGCTAATTGAAAAGACTTGGAATAAAAAACAAGAAAATCGAATCAAGCGATCAACTATAGCCAGAATACAACTCACACTCAAAATTTTCAAAAGGTTCTTTTTCATATAATTCCTAAATAAAAGCAGTTTATTCAACAAGCTTTTTTATTGGGTATTTTCTTTTTTATTGGGATCTCATTTACATCACATCTCAAATTATCATATATTTACATAGACTTCAATTAACGTAGATGACAGTTGGCTACTTTAAACCAGAAAGCTTGAGAAAGTAGGTTCTTCTGACAAATTAGAATTTAGAACTATAATAAAGCTGAATTAGCATGGACACTTAACATTACGTGACGTCACAGCTTGAGTTTCGGCAATTTGCACTCCTCGTCTGACGATATTTCCTATTTTCTTTTTATAGCTGCGCAGTTGAAATTTGAACATTATTTTGTTTTCACCAAGTTAAATTTCAATATAAAAGAATATAACTGCTTAAAATATTTATACATTTCACGAATAATTTATAATTCAAATTATTTTGTTTAAATAATTTGAAAGTATTTCGGTTAAACACTAGGGAATTGTGAAAGTTTGAGGAGATTTAAAATTTTCATGCATAGTGCTCCACAGCTATCTCGCCAACCTAAATTACATCACTACGCGCAATATCTGGTTACCAAATGCCGATCGCGTTCGAAATTCAACGTTGCAATTGTGCGTTATTTTAAATTCTAAAATATCAACATTACGAATATTTCATCATAACTATATAGTTATTATAGAGGTATTAAAATGCTAATAATTAGAAAAACTAATTTCACAAAGATTATATAATAAAAAACAAATAAACTAAGTAACACGAAGTCTACAAAAGTTCACATGCGCAGTACAGCTAAATCTGTAACGTATGATAATTACACTTTTTTATTAAAATTCGAATATTAATTAACCGGACAGAGGCACCCACCTTAGCAATAATTTTAGTGCTACCTACTCAATGGCAACGGAGCAGTAATGCTAAATCTGAAAAGTAAGCAAATTGCACTTTTTATTAAAACTCGAATTTTAATTAATCGGGCTATGGCTACCACTTTAGAAATAACTTCAGTGTAGTGCTACGTACTACAATGACAACCGAGCAATAAAGCTAAATCTGTAGGGCCCCAATTACAGTAAAGTTGCCGATATTTCAGTTTGAGCAGCTCCCGTAGATTTAACATTGCGTGACGTCACCAAATTTCAGCAATTCGTTCTATTCGTCCAATGAATGCTTGAGATTTCTTTCAGGTTTGCTATAAGAAACTGTTTTACTAGATTTAACAATAGATCGCTTTTCTGGATACAATTTTTAAGGTTGCCATATTTTAACTAGTAGATTCCAGATTTAATGATAAAATTTTATTTGGGAATTTCGTTATAGCCAAATTTTTAAAATGCTAATTAATTCATATGAACATCTAAAATAGATTTTCTTCGTTTTGTTTGTGAATCAATTTCACTCTTAAATTTCGATGTTTTTTGTCATTTTCTTAAAAACATTTTGGTGAAATATAGCAATGTATTAAAAATTCTCCTTTTCTGTAACTTTCACAATTTATTAAGAAAAAACAAGTTCTTAAATATATTATAGTATTTATTTACTAAATTTACTATCGTCTTTATTATAATTTTTTGGAAATGTAAACATGTCCTTGAGTTAACATTTTATGTTGTTATTGTTGCTGATCCCTGTTGTCTAGCAGCGCTAGACCAAGTCTATGACATTGCACACTCTCAGGAAATCAATGACCAATAATGGTCGCTCCAGAAGGTCTTCTTTATCGAGTCCCAAGCACTCAAGGATATGATCTGGAGTGGCTTAGCTTTTGGAACACTTAGCGCAAATTGGAAATTCCTTTTCTTTGTTGTTAAATGTCAATGATCTTCGGTGGCCACTTCGAAAACGTGTTATTGTAGTTTGTTCCAGTCTGCTGCACCGGAGGTAACATTTTATAATTGACTTTGCCAATTATTTTACATTTTCTACTTTCTTTAGAATTATTTCATACAGACGATGTATAAAATAATGTTAAAGGAAGTAGAAGTAAACAAACGTAATCGTTTGATAGGATACGATTATCTGAATGAATTTACAGATTGAATATTAATATGATTTCAAAGTAATTCTATTTGAAAATATCAAAACTAAAAATGTCAGCAAAATCCAAAAGTATTGTACATCTTTTAAAAGAATGTTATTTTTTTTACAATATTTAGGTTTCAAGTTGTATAAAATTTAAATTAAGTTTATTAATAATTATATGAAGTAACAAATATACGATACTTTGATAATACTAAATTTTGATATTTTCTTCATTATATTCGATAATAAAGTTTTAAATTTTGCTTGTCACATTTTAATAATATAAAAAATTAATCCTATTAAGAAAATCTGCATAAATATTTGGAAATACTTTCAAATTAATTAAGCAAAATAATTTTAATTATAAAACATTCGTTAAAATGTAATCAAATTGTTAAGCAGTTAAATTCTTTGAAATTAATATGCCCCTTCTAAATCTAAATTTGTTACTTAAAAATTTAATATGAATTATGACAACAAAAATGAAAATAAACAACCATTTCTTGTACTATTTCCGCTTGGTGAAAAGACAAAATTTGATCAGTTTTTAAAATCATTTATGATATGAATTGCCGGAGTTGCTGCTGCATGCACAAAAAAGTTGCTGGTTTTCGGCAACTTATAATGCCAATAACTTTCATTTGGCAGGAAACTTGGTAAAAACAAAATAATGCACAAATTTCAACTGCGCATCTCTTAAAAAAAAATCTGCAATACTATTGGACGAATAGAACGAATTGCTGAAATTTTAGCTGTGTAATGTCACGTAATGTTAAGTATACGGGAGTAGCTCAAACTGAAATATCGGCAACTCTAATGAAATAGGGGCTTAATAACGTAAGCAAATTGCACTTTTTATTAAAACTCGAATTTTAATTAACCAGGCAGTGGCTACCACCTTAAAATTAACTTCAGCGTAGTGTTACCTACTACAATGACAACAGAGCAATAAAGTCAAATCTGTAACGTAAGATAATTACACTTTTTATTAAAACTTGAATTTTAACCGGGCGGTTAATTAAAATTCGAATTTTAATAAAATGTGCAATTACCTTACGTTACAAATTTGGCTTTATTAGAAACAACTAGAAATAACTTCAGTGTACAGCTACCTACTATAAGCCGAACAATAAAGCTAAATTTCTCTAACTTAAACAAATAGCATTTTATTTTATTAAAACTCGAATTTTCATTAAACTAGCAGTGTTGCCTACCTTAAAAATTTTCAGTATGGCACAATCTAACACTAAAGAAAACTAGATTTTCTCTCATTAATCAACATTACCATTCTGAACACATATATGATTTTTGTTGTGAAAAGTTCTAAAATGGTGAACTAAATTTTTGACGAGTTTTGTGAAAAACTATTTTACTCAATGCGAGCTATAAGCCTACGAGCATAAAGCTCCAAAACTGTTTCTGTCATATTACTACTACTACTACACATATATACGTAAAATATTTCATACAACAATTCTAATGGAAAACCAAATAACTCCCCTAATCATCAGTTGTTTGGCAATCGTCACAACCAATCGTAGAATAAACAGTTTTTATTGCTTCAAAACAGCTTCTACGATGTTTTTTTAACGATTTCTTCACCGTACATACTCTGGGAAGTACGAATGAAACTAACCAGACTCGTGATTAGTACCCCGCATAGAGCGAACAAAAATTCGAAATAATAAAATTTAAAAAATATTCCAAACAATTTTTCTTTTAAAAAATCGAAACAAAATTTTAAAAATTCTATATAGTAGATCTTTCAAACATTCCAAATAAAATAACTTTAAAAAAAGCAACAAATTCTGAAATTGTAAAAACTTATTAAATGCTCCAAGGGTTGCACGCAAAACGAGTTACGCGCATGTCATGCGATCATTTTAAGTCTATAAAACGTAAATCAAAAACGCATTTTATCACCCGTTTGGCACATTTTATCCATGGCAGTATTCCCTCGTCTTATGCGAGTATTTCAAAATATCTAAGCAGATATTCTTAACGGATATATTTTTATATAATACAAATTTATTATCAAATATAATGAAGAAAGTATTAAAATTTAGCACTATTAAAATAATGTGCATTTGTTTACTTCATATTATTTTTTTAATTAACTTAAATTTTATGTAATTTAAAAATCTAAAATTTTGAACCTGAAATTGTGAAAAATAACTGTTTTATAAAAAAAGATGTACTGCATTTTGAATTTTGCTGATATTATTATTTTTTTATAGATACTTTCAAATAGAATTACTTCAAAATCATATTAATATTTAATCTGTAAATCTGAAAAACTAAAATACAGTTAAAACATTGTATTGACTAGACCAGAGCTTTCCAACGTGTGGTCCGCGGACCACTTAGGGGTCCACCAAATCTATTTTGGGGTCCGTGGCCACTTTTGAACAGCGGCTGTGGTTCTCAAGTGTTTAGTTCGTATATTGCACATAAACTTTTGATAGCACACCATAGTGAAACAAAACAGTTAATCTACAGATTATCTAGGCAATATGCACATTGAAGGTTTTCAAGCTGTAAAAATAGCATTATTATATTGTATATATGTATCAATTGCACCATACTTATTATATATATAAGTATAAAGCAGATTTTTCAAAAACTAGTAAAATTAATGACATACAATAAATTAAAAACTGAGAGAATGATGACAATAAATTCAAAATAGTATTCAACACGCTAAAATAAAATATACTCCATAATATTTTTATTAATCTCATTTATACATGACAAGTTTTAATAAGAACCAGCTGCATCAAAATTTCCTCCACCTTTTTGATCTTTAAACCTTTTCCCATGTCCACGAGAATCTCCATGATTTCTGCCCCTATGATCACCTAAAAGTAAGAGTTCATCATCAAAAGCAAATATAACATTTGAAATACGTGGGAGAATCATAGAAATTAAATCTTGCTCACAATATTTCATATTGAAAGATTTAAACATAAGCCACAATTAAATTTTCACTGTTGTTACACATCTCCTTGGTGCAGAAAAGCCTATTCCAAATTCAACAGATCCAGTCACATGAGAGCAGTGGTCCATGGCTAAAACTAATATGCAACTTCACTTAAGGAGGAAACCACAAGATTTGAAAATTGAATAAACCTCAAGTTGGGTTTTTGTAATTTATAAGCTGGGACCAAGTTGAAGACTTGACCTGCCACCCGAAGCCAACGTATCATTTCACATTTAGGACATAGCAACCATGGCATATTTCTGATTGCAATAGAAATATAAATTTACTATTGGAAAAAAAAAAAGATTTAACAAGTTGATTTGAAGAAAACAAGAAAGTCAATCCAAAGGCTTTATGTTTTTAACCAAGATACAGCTTTCATGGCTTTTTAAAGTAGATAGTGTTTTAGTTAGAAAATAGTGTTCTTCTACCTCAAATCTGTATACAGCAAATTGCATAATTTGTGGAGAATTCGGTATTTCAAATAGTGAATTTGCCCAGTTAAAAAACCTGTGGCATAATATTTGATAGTGGGATAGTAGTTAGTTGGGTTTTATGGAATAAGGTCCAAAAAAGACAAGCAGCGCCAGATAAATTTTAATAAAGATATCTTTTTTAAAATGCAAGCAATGATAAAAATTTAAGATACAAATTAAGTTAATACAATTTAATTAAAATCTAATTATATATAAAAATTAAATGAAAGTATAGCTATAAATTTTAAAATATGAAAGTTAAATAGATGGCATAAATCAAATTCCATTTAGAATTGCAAAAAGATTTCTATTGAGTGGTTCCCCAACAAATCATACAAAATTAAAATATCTGTGTTTAAAAAAAACAATAATAGTTAAAAATGTAGACATGAAATTTAAATATGTAATAGCGCATATGATTCACTACACATTTCACACCAAGGGTTTAATTCATTCAGAAATAGGTATCTATGTGTGAAACATGTGCCGAATATGAAGGTGTGTCAGACAACAGCTCTAATTAAAAGTAAAACTGATGATTAAACTACATATAAGAAGATTGGCATGCAGTTTGTTGGAGACTTGCATATTTCAGATCTCCTGGCAGAGAGAATGAACAGGCTTTTTTACAACCTTTCTCACATCTAAAAAAGGACAGATAAATGAAATAAAGCTGGTGCAGCTGTTAAAGCTGCATCAGCACTTTCATTGCCCTCAGGATCTATGCGATTTGGCATCCAACAGAATTTTATATCACATCCCTTGCCAGTAAGAGAATCCAATATTTGGAAAATCTTGGACACAATAGATGTCACTGAATATTTGAACTTTTCAATACTTTTAGGACACTCAAACTGTCAGTATATAAGCAGAGTTTAAAAGAATTTACATTATTTACAAGTTGAAGCACTTAAAATTTGCTGTAGCTTTATCTATTAAGATTGAGCAAGACAAATAAAGGCTGTAAGTATAAATCGTCTTGTCAAAATTTATGCCACAACCAACATGCCCTACACTTTTGGAGCCATCTGTGAATACCTGCATAAGAATACAGAGAGCAGTGTAATGAGAAAAGCTGTTGAAAAATAATTGGTGTTGTACCTGATTTTCCATATTAATCAAAATAATTTATTACAACTATATCTGTGGATTATACCAAAGTGGATGTAAATGTATGTCCGCTTTAATAAGTCTGTCAAAAAAAAAAAATGAGGTTTAGTTTGAGTGAGAAAACATTGGATGCTAAATGAGTGAGCATCATAAAATTTCTTCATTCAGGAGCTAAGGAACATAATAAGTGATAACTGTCAGATATAATCTTTGCATAATAATTGAGAGACATCTGCATTTGTTTCTGGTCTAAAAGTATTTGTTGGCAAATTGCATATAGACATGATGCAGTGATGATAGATGGGTGATGAGAGGAATTTGCTTGAACACAGTGATAAACAGTACAAAGTGCAGTATTAAACAGTATCCAATCTGCATAAAACAAAAGACCTAGAAGACCATCAACAACACACCCACAATCAATACGAGATAAAATCAGATATTGGTAGACACAAAGCAGTGATGTGCGATCAGCACCCCAAGATGTATTTGAAAGAACCTTGAGGATATTAAGCAACCACTTGTACTCCTTCTACAATTGTAATACACATGGAAGAAAGGTAAACTTTCAGTCTGATATCAATACAAGAAATTTCACATCATTGACTACAGGTATAGGTGCATTGTTTACATTGATAATAAGATCATTATGAAGCATGGTCTTCTTGTAGAAATGAACACAGCAACTCTTGCTAGGAGATAAAGTAAAGCCATTCTCTGCACACCATGCAGTTAATTTATTAAACATATTTTAAAATGTCTCTCAATTAATCACATATTTGACCCTTGGCAAAATGTTTGCAGGTCATCTACATACATTGTGCAATGAACAGAAGGTGAAAGTAGATGAAGAATGCTACAAATATTTATCTTAAAAAGTGTAATATTTAAAATACTGCCTCGAGGTACACCCTCAGACTGAATAAAAGTATTGGATGTAAAGAATCCAATACATACTTTAAAAACACTGGAGAACAAAAAGTTTTGAAGGAATATTGGAAGAATACACCGAAAGCCGAAATCATATAATGTACAGAAAACTCTATAAAGCCAAGTACAATCATATGCTTTCTCAATGTCGAAGTAAATGGAAACCAGATGGTTCCTCCTCACAAAAGCATTGCAGAATTGGATTTCCAAATATATTATATCATCTGGAGTGAATCCTCCTTTATGGAAGCCACTCTGATTAAGCGAAATACATTAATTTTTTTCTAAGACATATACGAGTCCAGCATTGACCATATGTTCAAGTCTTACATAAGTAACTTCCATGTTTGAAGACTTGAAAATTGCTACAAATATGTAGTTGAAAGAGAAAAAAAAATGGGCCTATATAATCACTCATGTCTTACAACCATTCTTTGAAAATGAAATGAAAAAAGAAATAACAGTGACAATTTCTTTTGATGAAACTGCAAAAAATATGCAAAAGAAAAAAGAGGTTGGATATAAATGCCAGATGTTGCTCAGAAGAAAAAAAAATTTAATAATGTCATCAAACCAGTTCTTCTGGTTCATATAATGGATTCAAACTTCATAATGTTGTTGTTTCTGTTGATACTATTGTAAAAGAGTTAAAAACTCTCTAAATCAATATGAAATTTGTTAACTTGGTTATCAGGTGTGGTCCAAAGGTTAATTAAAGTAAATTTAAAAGAGTCAATCTTGTTGGAACAGAAACTGGTCATAAGATGTTTGAAGGTGGATCTTGCAGTTCACATGTCGGACATAGTAGTTTTCAGAAATTATTAAAAGAGTTAAATTTAAATATAAATGAACTAGCAGAAAAGATTTTAAGAGAATATCAGCACTATTACAGACATTTTAGGACTATGCATGATAAAACATTTTCTAATAGATAGACAACTGTTGGTATTGATGCAGAAAGATTTGCAACACAGCTTCCAAATTTAAAGGAATATTTTAATTGTTCGCCCAAGAAACAAAATTTTAATACATTGGCTACACTGATCATTATAAAAGAATTAGAAATATTCTGAAAAACAAAACTGTTTCCTGTTATTTAAGTTTTATTATTTTTGCAGCTGAACTTCTTTGAAGAGTTTTTGTATGTCTGTAAAGCATGGTCATATTTTATATAAAGAGGATCAGGAATGAAAGATTCTGGATATTTGTGATTCATCAAAGTTAAAATCTTCACGAGTTAGAAATTATTATGTGAACTCACAGGTTAATTTTGGAAAATGAGTTTCAAAAGAATGAAAAACATTCCTTTAAAATATAAAAATGGCACTAGTTGCTAATGCACTTAAAGGAAAATCTTTAATAAACTGAAAGATTTTCAAATTCTTTGACAAAGACACTAAGCTGATTTGATGGATCAATGCAATAATAATGGACTGCATTTGATTATATGCATTTATCAGTATTTACACTTCCCAGACAATACCACTGATTCAGTTCAAAAAGAATGAAAATTGTATCAGTTGTAAAAAAATGACCGAAGAGCTCTGAAATATAATTTATGACATTGATATTCTTTTGAGGAATATTTTGAAAATAAAAGTTGATGGAAAAATTAAATATTTATATTTGTCAAAAATAAAAAAAATCAGTATAAACTTTAGTGCATGGAAATGTAGACCCTGAATGTGGTTTTTAATTGAATAATGTTGTGGTGACAAAAAATAAGCCAAAGCTGATAAAAGCAATAAGAACGATAAAACCAGTGATTCATAATTTTGGAGGAAAAGTGTTAGATATACCTATTACTAAGGGTCTGTTGGATACAGTAGCAGATGGACATAAAAATTTTACAGCTGAAATGGAAAAAATTGAAGGCAGAGGAATTAAAGAGAAGAAAATTAGATTGTATTTCTAAAAAAAAATTTAGATATTTCAGCTTAAACTTAACTTAGATATTTCAGAATTAAAAAAAAGAAACATCTGTTACAGAGGAAATTTTAAGTTAAAAGCTATAGGGAAGGCAAATAAAAAGAAAAGATGTATCCAATGCACAGTTAAAATAATCCATTTCTTTTATTTAATCATTAATAAAACAAATATATTTTATTTTTGAAATATGTCTAACCTCGTTATAAGAGTTATTAAAAACTAAAAATCGACAAGTTTTACTAGAACTTTCTAGGATTTTGATCGATGTTGTGCTTTCGTCTCATTTTATCGCACTTTGTGTTGAGGTGAACCCAAACAGATCCTTTTCATTATAAATGTTTTTTCTGTACAATTGAATATATTTTTAATCATATTGTATATTTTTTTATTTTATTAGGCACGAAATTTTTAATAACATATACTTTTAACTATTTGTCAGAAAAATTGTGGCAGATAATATGCTTTTGAGGATTATATACAGGAAAATATGGTACTTCAAAGATACAGATAATTAATATAAGACAATAAAATGAGTTTTGAATCAGGCCAAACGAGATTTAATGATATAAAAATATAAAACAATGTAAACATAAAATAACATGCCAATACTAAATTAGCAGGCAGGAAAGCAGTATTGAAAAATGAGATAGCAACAAAGCTACTTGTCATGGATAGTCAATGTTCAGCTGTTACTAATAGTACAAAATAGCAAACCTCAAATAATTTCACAGCTAGATTTTGTAACAAATTGTTTAAACAAGAGTCATTATATGAATAACCCCAATTATAGACCTTTGCAATTGGATATACAAATATTTGTATTTTTAACGATGCTTTTTTATACAATACACTGAAAATAAAAACCATTCTACATTTATAAGCAAAATGATTCAATCATAAGTACCTACACAATATTAAAATATTCAGATATTAGTTCATTTAATTTTAAATGTGAATAATTGTGGAAAATATTTGGATATTTCCTAAATTTAATTAAAATGAAAATAAATGCTGGAATGAAATTTCATTTAATTTTTCACTCAACAGCAGCAAAGGACAACAGAACAGGAGCAAGAATATTAGTTATTACAGCTTATTTTATCATCCGAAATCCAGGGAAATTTACCTACTTTAGAATATTTTATTATAATTTAAAGTGTGTATAAAACTAAAATAATTATGTTTTATGATTTCAATATATAAGTAATTACAATACTTTAGACATGAACAAAATTAAATGCTCGGATTTATAATTGCAGTATTAGTTGAATTCAATTCAACTCGTATCTGATCTTTTTATGCAGATTTTTACTAAATGTCATTTAATTAAAACATACCTCTATTATTTCTGCTTGCTGCTCTTTTAGACCAATTAGGCATTTCTAAGATGGGTCTTTGTTCCCTAGCACGACCACCCCGATCAGGTACCTATACAACAAAATATTTGTTAAGTTCTTTTGATGCGTTGAAAATAAATGCATTTAGTTTAGTGAATATCCTGAACATGCTTTATGACTTCAAGAAATTGCAAGCCATGTAGTATATTTATTACTAACAGTAAATAGTTAAAATGATTTTCTTTTTCCAATATTAACATCAATTAACTATGCAGTTGCAATTAAAACTTTTCTCCCCTTATTTCACACCCATGTGAATACACTAGGGGCATTAATTTAAAAAATAAAAAAAATTATCAAGGGAAAATTTTCAAAGAAAAATATTTATTGATCATTTTATGCAGTTTTACAATACACTTTATTTGCATCATAAATCAATGCATCTTTAAAAAAATTACGGCAATTTCTTATTGAAATAAATTTTTTTTGCATAGCTACATATTTTAACATTGAAATCAATATTAAGTAATTTTTTTCTTTTATATACCACTGATAATTCATATTAATGTCTGGGAATCAGGGATATCAATATTAAAGAAACTATTTGACTGAAAAAATACTTCCTTTTCTTTACATATAATATTCTGATTAGTTATCTCTTTTAGAGACGCTTAGTGATTTTTGAATCAACAATGATGTTTATGATTTTTAAGTTTTGATATCACAAATAAAATTGGATTGTTTTAACACTCTTTCATGATTTTCCACATTTAACATTGTTCTGTTGTTGGCAATAAAAACGTCTATAAATATTATACATATAAAAGAACTTCAGCCTAAGATTTTGAAAATGCTGTCACAATAGCTTTCATTAAGTGAGTTAAGAATTTTCATTTTAGAACACCACCTAGAATTAAAGATGAGGTCACCAATTTAAACTAATACTGATCCTTTTTATACCCATTATATAATGGATGACCTTTTTTATATCCGTTATACAATATAATTTAGGATTACTTATTTCATTTATGATTTTATGTAACCCTTAATTTCTGAGTTTTCTAAATAGATAACTTGATTCTTTTTTAGCGATCACGAGAGGAAAAATTTTGTTCAATTCTTAAAAGCTCATAAGCTTGTATATTCGTTTTTGCATTTTGAATTTGAGGCAAAAAATAAATAAATCATTTATTAATCGCAGCAAATTTTATCAAGTTAGCAAATGTTTATCAACAGCTCTTCAAAGAATTACGAGTGATAATTTTATACATAAGTTTTTCCCCAGCAATCTGCTACATATGATAAATAGATGTACCGACATAGTAAAAGATCTAACTAAAGGCTACTGGCTTTGTAGTTGCAATGTTCTCAAAATGAAATAATGTCTCCTCAATTGAGGATCTTGTCCCCGGTTCTAAACTATGCAGCTTCCACTTAACAGGTAGAGTCCAAATGTGGGGTGAGGTTGTATGCCCGTTTCCACACAAAATAAGCCTTTTATTTTGAAGAAATAGTAGTAGTTTATTAATATGTGCCAAAATACCAATGTACAAATTTAAAAGAACGTTATTTTCTTATTAAGCAAATAATAAAATACTGTTTTTCCTTAGCAGATTAAAAAACTCGCCTTTCTATCCAGGTCTTGAAATTTTCTTGCAAATATTACTTGAATATATCTTATTCAATTCTAGGATAAAAAAAATAAATATAACAAAAAAACTCATTGTAAGATTATCAACACATTTATGAAACCTTTTGCATAAAGAAGCATCTGTTAAAAATCTTTTTTTATTAAGTCTAATAAATTATGTTTGCTTGAAAGTTCAAAAGTTTCTTGAATGAAGTACAGTTTATGCCTGCAATTCAACAAACACAATCCTAACAATTTTATTAAAAAAACTCAAAAGCAAAGTTTTGAAGAATTATCTATATACTCATCTATTTCAAAATTCTGCTTTTCTATCAAAAGATATTTTTTTTTCACAGAAAGCCTTTCTATACAATTTTCTGATTGACACATGGTTCGATAAATATCAAATAAACAGCTTGTTACTTAACAAAGCATTTTCATGTTTTATATTAGCAAGTACTGTTTACAGTTATCATTTCTTTTTAGAAGCTTTAAATCTGCAGCAATCAACTCTTCTCATCATTAAAATATTTAAGCATTTTAATGATTTTATTTAATTTAATTTGTAGTTTCATCAATATTTAAAATGATAAAAGTATTATTCAATTTGCTAATGTGACATTTCACTATCACTCTCCTCCTTTCCGAGAGCGCCCCAAGGGGGAAAAGGAAAGAGAGTTAATTAGGCATTTGATTTCGAACTCTTTAGATGTGTTTTAATCATCCTTTTTAATTTAGTGTTTCTGTTTGTTATTATGTGAAACTTAATTTTGAATAATTAAATTATTGTTACGTTAAAGGCTGTTTTGATTAACCACCGGACACATTGGCACCCAACCGCTTTTCCAAATTATAGCCTTTATTACAGAGACTTATTCTAAGTTATTGAAAACAAAGGCTTGACTTGTGTTTTATTTCAGGCGAATCAAAACTTACTCCAAGTATATGATTGAATAGTAAGACCTGGATTTCCTGTTTTACTTGAACACTATTATCATCCTGAAAAACTGATTTCAAGATATAGTTCCTTTTCACCCCGAAAAGAAAAATCATTTTGGAAAGTGTTGTTATTAAAATAATTTAACTTGTGATCAATTTTATAAAGAATCATAACTACTAATAAAAAAGCCGCCGAACTTGTCTAATGGTCAGCATGCCTGACTGTGGATAAGGAGGTCCTGATTTCGAATCCCGGTTCGGGCTTGGATGTACTTTCTCTCTCTATCTATCCTGTCTGTCCTTTCCTTGTATTAAGGTGTGAAAGGTTGCCTACCCTATAAACTGGTCCCTATGGCATGTGTGTAGAGCAAAGTCGTACTTTCACCTTCATGGTGCTCTGATTAAATCGAAAGACGCTCCCAATTGACTTAAATTCGCATAGCCAAGGCATAGTGAGCTTAGCTGGTCCAAGTGTCATTAGTAACAACAACAACTAATAAAATTGTTGATCAGTTAAAAAAAAAAACTAAATTTAATTGTTTAGTTTGATATTTGCTTTCTTTTCTAAAGTTAGTGATAGATATAAATAAAAAAAGAGATAGCTTACTCATTGTTTTCTGAATGAATAACACTGTCCGTAAAATTAAAATATTGTTCTAAAAAGTTATTTTCTTTCTTCGTTTTGAATAGCATTTGAAATAAATCATTTTAATATTATTGTGTTGAAATTGTATTTTAGAAGCCTTCTTGTCAAACCAGAAATTTTTGATTTATGGTGTGTGTGTTCTGAATTAGGACAAATACTACATTTGATATAAAAGTGTATTTGCCAAATCCTTGATGATGCTAACATTTGTGTTTTAATTCAGTCTAAAATAAATAAATAAATAAAAATGTTGAAAATAGTATTAGCTTAAGATTTGTATTTTTTCTTCTTCACAATGAATTAATACTTGCTTGAATTTTTTCTCTTTATATGAAATGATAGATTTTTTTTGTCATCATGATTTGAAATATATAAATGCATATTATTTTATTTCAGAAATAATATTAAAAAGGTTTTATGAAAAACAAATAAACATGTAATATATGTATGATTTATGGTCTCATGAAAAATAAGGTATTTTTCAATGTATGGGAATTTTTAATTAATAAATTAAACATTGCTAGAACTTGTGAATATTGAATATATTTTAGTGTTTCATTCAGAATGTTTTTGTGTTATTGATTTTGATCAAAATATAAATCTATATAGTGTTATTTTTACATGATTCATTTTAGAATAATTGAAATTATTTTCGATTATAGAAAACAATACTCAGAATAGGTGTTAGTTGTTGTTTGAATATTTATATAAATTAAGTTCAAATTATATTTTATTGATTTTTATATACTGTAGCAGAATAAATGGTACTAGAGTTTTAAACTATGGTTAATTGTCTTTGCAATTTAAAATAAAATGGAAAGTGTTCACAAAGTTCATTGAATATATATACATAAAATTATGTTGTCATAAAAAATATTTTTCTTCCTTGTTTTGTCAATAGTCAAATAAGATTTTTACAATATAGTTATTATTTTAGCGACTGAAATTAGAATTCTTGGTAAATTTTCATAATTGATGTGTAAGACTTTTTAACTTGTGAATTTAGGTTTCAATTACTAGTATTCTAATTACAAATATTATCACAAAAGTTGATTTACATGAGTTTTACATTAAACATTTCTAGTGACTTTTACAATTTTAAAAATGTGTCAATGATTTATATGTTAAAATTACTTTGAACTATAATTTTATTCTGTAGTGAAAATAAACTTAGTAAAATTATTTTAATCGATTTAAGTACAATGAGTGTAAATTTTGTAAGGAATTATAAGAACTTTACATGAACCCTCATGTTTGCATTTATCCTTGAACTTTAACAGATATTTAAGACTTTCGAAATTAGTAACCTTTCTATGATAGACTGAGAGATGGCATACCTCACAAAAGGTTGAAAATATTTGATATTGTTGGCAGAGGAATTGGCCTTGGATGTTGGGAACATGAAAAGTGATCCAGCTAAAGGATTTAATCAAGCATGATGAGGAACTAACAAGAAACTTATTATCCAATATTCTTGAAGAAAGAGTATACAAGGAAGTGGAGGAGAGACTAGCAAGTGAACGTTTAACAAAAGAAAAACAAATAGAAGAAGCCAGAATAGAAAAAGAAAGAGCCCATGAACTTGAATTTTATATCTCTAGAGAGATATAAGTCCCTCCGAATTTCACACACAGCATTTGTACATTATGAGAACATAATATATCATAATCATTTAAATATTTTGTTAATTATTTCCAGAACTTTTATCAAATACTATTCGCAAAACTATTTAAGAAATATTTTTTAAACAAATTAAAAACAAGTTCTCAGGCTACAACTTGAAGTCCAAAAGTTGTCTTC
This sequence comes from Latrodectus hesperus, assembly GCA_037975125.1. Taxonomy (NCBI): domain Eukaryota; kingdom Metazoa; phylum Arthropoda; class Arachnida; order Araneae; family Theridiidae; genus Latrodectus; species Latrodectus hesperus. Next base: position 10,038,464 of record CM075855.1, read on the forward strand.
ACTGTCGCCAGTATTACACATTCATTCAAATGATCCACCAAAACATAAGGAGTTAAAAAAGTTAATTCCTAACTTTAATGCAAAAGAAGATGACATCTCTTTATTTCTGTATCTTTTCTAAGGATGAAATCATTACTAGTCTTCTCACAGTGGAATCCAAAACTCCCTCTGAGGACCAACTAATTTTTGGATTAAACTAGCCAGAGTCAGACAGCCTTGTTAATTGAATTATTTTTTATAAATTAATAGGCAATTTTAAATTTGATTAAAAATTTCATTTAAAACGTAATTTTTGAAATGAAATATCAGTTTCAAAAAATTACAAAAGATGGAAATCTGTCCCCAAGACGCCCACATAAAATACTCTTCCATAGCCAGTGGGTAGCAGAATAATGCTGATTATTTGATTAGCCCTAGGATTGTGACAAAAAATACTCTAAGATTGAAACTTATTGATGTAAGCATTAAAAAAATAATAAGCAGTACAATTAGTGAAAAAACTGACAAGCAAAAATTTTGCAACTCAGAATATTTAATTTATTAGCAGTGATACTGCTTTACATAGAGATTTATTTGAATAGTTTTTATTCATTATTATTTAATAATATGGTATACATATGATTTATATTACCAAATAATTAGATATCACAAATGAAGTACATGTTAGGGTATATTCAAAATTTTCAGTGAATGTAAAAAATTAAGTTAAAAATTAACCAATTTAAATGAAATCAGAAAATATTTATAATTAAAAAAGAAACAAGATACACAAATCGTCTGTAATTACTATACATTTTAGGATTATTATAAGCAAAATAAGTATGATAATACACCAAAAGCCAATTTTGTGCACATTTTACTAAAATAAATTTTTTTATGGATTATAAAAATAATTTTATTTATATGCATAATATGAAATTAATATGATGGTACTGAACAAACCAGATATTTAGGTTATGAATATAATTTGGCTATTATTAATGAAAAAAATATCAATAAACAAATAATTATTTAAAACTTGACATGCGACAAGAAAATTTAAAAAAAAAATTAATTATTTTATTATTTTTTAAATTTTCTTGTAGCATGTCAAGTGTTAAATAAATTATTTGAAGGTAGTCAATATGCATATTGACAATCATAGAGCTGAATTAGGTTATTATTTCAGTTTGTGTAGCATAATTTTTTTTACACATTTGTCATATGAAAAAAATTCTTAAGCATTAACATAAGTTTAAATGTTAGAAATTATTATGTATATTCTTTAAGCTATTTATATGGGTTTTATGCAAATTATTAATAACTTTTACACAAATTATTCAAAATAACTATTAAATAACCAATTAAAATGCTTATTAGAACATCTAAAAACATTAACTTTTAAATTTAAAATTAAATAATTAAAACTAATCATCTAGAAATTTTTTTATTAAAGTTGATTACCATAAGTTTAAGAATAATTAATTTTATTATAATTCCTTTAAGCAGGAAATTAATTTAGAAGTGAGCATTATTAGTTACCTATATTTTGTAATATTCATTACAAAAAGAAATTTTTCCTTTTAATTTAAATTTTAAAATAATTAAATATTTTGTCAAAACAGAGTTGAAATTCCTCAATATTAGTTTGTTTATTGTTGTAGGATTTGCATCAGTTGAAAAAAAAGAATGATTCACATACAAATATGTGAATCAATGTTTAAATTTTTTAAAATAAATATTATAAAAACTGGAAAAATGGAAGAGAAATGTTGCATTTTTTATGCAACATTTCTCTTCCATTAATCAAAAGTGGTTAAGTTTGAATTTGGAACTTCAGTTTGAAAAGTACTGTCCAATCATAAAGGGATTAGTTCAAAGTATAAGAAAAACGACCATTTTCCAAAACATTACTGAAGGAGGAATAATACACTTTGGAAATATTTATTAAAACTTAGACAAAATGTTATATAAGAATATATTAACAATATTTTTCTAAACTTAAAAAGTAACATTATTAGCCTATAGCAATATTAAAAAATACAATTTATAAATATATTTAATCACATAAATTAAAATATAATTTTGATAAATCTTTCTAAGAAAAATTCAAGAAATATAAATATTATTAATGATAGTAAATAGATTGAATGAACAAACCTACTTTATTGATTGGTAATTCTTTTCACAAAAGTAATCATATTTTTTCCATAATTGCTAACCCTATTTCAGAAATGTTTTTTATGGCAGTAATTCTCAATCTTACGAAGCAATATTTACTACACAATGAAAATAACCCAATTGCATACTATAATTTTTAGAAAAACTAAGCAGATTTTATCCTTTCTAATTTATACTAATTCATTATTTTAATAATTGTGAAATCGAAAATTAAACATAAAACACTTAAATACAATTTAATATTTTGAAATTTCAATAACCTATAAGTGTTAGAATTTGTTGCATCGGTTCAGTATTTAGTCATGAGGACTGGGATAGTGAAAAAAGTCTCCAAAAATTCACAGTTAATTTCGGTTCAACATTTTAATGCCTGCTTATTTTAGTGTACGTGTTGAATTCCAACAACCATAAAAATAGCTATTAAGAAAAGATTACATTGATTTAGTACCATATGCAGATATTAGTATTATAAAAAAAAGAAATACAAATATTCCTTATGATAATTAATATACAGAATGTACAAACCTACATATTTTGATTAGTAGTTCTTTTTAACAAAAGTAATCATATTTATGGTCCATAAACAAATACAGTTTCAGAAATGTTCTTTTATGGCAATAATTCTCAATCTCGTGAATATGATGGAATGCAGAGTAATATAATGCGGTGAAAAATATATTCACAAAAAACAAGCACAAAAAAAATATTCACAAAATACATTATATAAAGACATCAAAGAATAAAAGCAGTTAACTGAAATATTCAATAACAAGAAATATGTTTAAGCTAACATGGAAATAAAAAAATATACTTGAATGATATTAAAATATAATGAAAAATTTTGCAATCTACTGACAGATATATTTTAAAAAATTTTATAATTAAAATAAATTTCTTGAAAGTAAGATTCATATACGCATTCTACAATAATGGGCATGATATTAATTGGTATCAATAATACAATATTGATATTTACATTTGTATGTTGAATCATAACATGTGTTGTTGTACGTTGAATGCATATACTGGTTCCAAAATGATAATTTTAGTTAATATTATATAAAATTTATTAAAGATTGCCCCCTTATATACATCTCTAAATTATTATTGCTAAGATACATTACTGCTCATGTAAAATTATTTTTTAAGTCTGAGATTAAAGTTTTAATTTATAATGTAATGCAGTTTTTCATTATTTAAAATTTATTAACTGAAAAATTAATTCAGCATTAGATAAGTTTATTTAGATTTCAAATCAGCATTAATTATGATTTAAATTAATCCCAAAGCTGTAATCAAAATTTTGAAATTAAACATTTTAAATTAGGGACTAATATTCAAGATTCATTCCAATCTGTTCTCAATTCAATTCCAAGCAATACTTGGATATCAACAAAGATTGGATATCAAAATAACAATTTTATTAATATAGATTTTTATAATATTTTTTTTATTTGTGAAAGTATAAAAAAGTTTATTAATTTATTTTCAGTTCTAGTTTTATTGTTCTATGAAGACATGTGGTCTGAAACACATTATTTGCATTCCTCCCATTCATTATTTTTTCACCTGCTTTACTTTTTAATTTTAAACAAATAAAAAAGCAAAACTTTTGGAATTATTTTAAATTACCAGAATTATTTTAAATTAACTATAATATAAAAATTTGGTAAAAAAAATTAATGACTATAATTATAGTTGCACTGATAATTTTATTATACCCATTATAACATGCAAATTTCAATTACTTGCAAATGTGCAGTCAGAAATGTTTGTACAAAATTTTGGATAAAAATATTGCATATATGTAATTTATTTAAATAAACATGAAAATTGTAAAGCTTTACAAATAAATGTATTCTTAAAAACTCAATAAATTTAAAAATAAAGCAAATTAGCTTACAATTTATGTGAGCATTATGAAAAGGAATAATTTATTAGACAAGGATGCAATAAAAGAGAGCCAAATGAAGTTACATAGGCTGTGTTGTTTACCAGGCAAGCTCAAAGAAAAATATAAGATCTGTTTCCCAAGCACAGTCTCATTTACAATATGTATAAAAGCAATTTGAAATCTTTTGCTAATTTTAAAGCAAAGAAAATTGCTTGTACTGACTAAAATTGTTAATAAATGTTTCTCCAATTTGTTAATGAGGTGCAAAGAAAAGTGTCCCTCATTGGCATAAGGAAATACTGAAATAAAACTAGATGTGCATAACAATACTATATACCCATTGTTGTTAAAGTGAGAGGTTTTAGGTACAATGGAATCAGCAATGTATAATTTCAGAGTTCTCTCAAAAATTTATTAAAATTAAAAATTTGGAAAGAGAAGGAACAGTTTTCTTAATACAGTAAACAATGGTAAAAAGAGAATTTTTACAGACATGTTTTTCAAATATAAAATATAAATTCTTTTAAATTCTTGGATATTAATAATCACAAATCTTTAAATAATAATAAAATATTAATAACACAGATATAAATACTCACTGCATCGATAAGAATACGATTCAAAGATGACTTTGTATTTTTAACTAGTTCTGCACTACTGGTTTTTTCAATGTCAAAGATATCTAAATATTCACATAAATATAATATTAATATAAAAAGTATTGACAAATATTAGGATGATTTTGATAAAATTATCAATTTGTTACATACGTCATGATGTATTCTCAATACATATTTATATTTCAGACATTATGCTAACATAAATTTGAAACAAAAATATTTATTCTTTGGATGGTTTAGCAATCTAAGAATTAATGAAATATTTGAGATACATACAGATAAGAAATTATAGAAAAAAATTTAACAATTAGATTTGAAATTATAAATTATTTTACTCTAGCATATTATATTTTTACTTGTCAGTTGCATGCTGTTTAAAATAAATTTGAGACAGAAGGGAAAATTGATTTGAGGAGAGAACATTTTCATACTTTGATTGTCTATGTTTTTTAAAGTGTGATTAGATTTAAAAAACATTTTCTAAATAGTGACATTTTCAAAAATAAATTTGGCTGCATTCAACTAATGGTAATGGAAAATTGGAAATTGCCAATCTCTTATTACTGTTTTTAAATAATTTACAGAGGTTGCAATTTGTTTTCAGGACAGAGAGCACACAGGTAGTTGTTATGAGTAATCTATGATAATGTATGCTAATATAGAAATTGTTGGTCATAACTACTCAACCCATCAAAGGTGTTAAACACTGGATTTGTTGTCATGCCTAAAATTATTCTTAAACAAATGTACATGAAAAAAAATTATTCAAACATTGTCTTCAATATAATCATTAGAAAAAAGTACATCATATAGAATCAGTAAGGCCTCTTTCACACTAGACGATTTTTATCATACGATTAAAATCGTCTAGCGTTAAAGAGGCCTAAGGCAAAATTATTTAAATTACTAATAGTGGCCATTATATTAATTCTTAAATCATAATTGATGATAAAATGCATCAGACCTTTTTTTTTTTTAAAAATTCTATTATGTCAAAGAAAATATGACAAATGTATAACAGGCCATTTTCTCCACAAATACATAACTAGTCCAACATACAAAGCTGGAAGGCAATCACAGCACAGTTAACTGGTAAACTACCTACTGTATTCCAAAAATTTTCCAAGTAAACATTAGAGAACTTTTGCACCACCATGACAATGATTCTTCTCCTTCAGCAAGATTTCAATAGGAGTTTCTTGAGCAAAAATACATCAAAGTGATTGAACATCAAGTCAATATATACCTGATTAAGTGATGTGTGACTGTAGGGTATTTTTTCAATCTAACAACAAACTTACACGGATACATTTTCATTTCGAAAATGATATTGATGGAACTATACATGCTCCTTTCCTAAATCCAATGAAATAAATGGCTTGAGGTTATAATCATTTGAAAATTCACACATAAATCCATTGATGATGAAAATTTTATCAGAAACTCTTTTAAAGTTTCCTAAGTATAATTTGAATACTACAAGAATTTTAGAATGACTCTTCTATACAGAATAGAAATTTTAAGACTAAATTGCAATATAAAATCTTATATGATGATATTCGGAAAATATAAACCATTAATACAATATTGGAAATATTTTTTTATCTAAATTGTATAATTTATTCATTACAAAACAATCTGAAAATAATCTTTTAATGCTAGATATACTTTATTTCTAATTATTTTTTAAATTCAATTTTTTAGGAGTTTCTATAATTTTTATAGTATTTTAATATTCTAATAAAACCCCATCAGAAATTTAATATAATAGTCCTGCATTTTTGATAGTACATATATTGCCTTCAACACATTTTCAAATTAAAATTGAAACTATGTAAATTAAAAAATATTTTATTATGCTCACAAAAAAAAAGAATTTCTGATTTTAAAATAATAAAAACAGGATTAGTGTTTAATACCTGCAAATATGTATGCTACACATTATTTTTATAAAATATATCACTTATTAATAGTTTATTTTAAATATTTATTATTCATAGAAATTTACAAAATAATTAAATATATCTCTCATCAAAACTTCTTGATTTGTCAAAACAAAACAAAGCATGTCACAATGAAAGACTAGATGAAGATAACAAGTAAAAAAAATTTAATATTTACAGGTTTGTTTTGTTTGTCACATTAGTCATTTTTTCCCCAAAAGGTTAATGACCTGTACCTACCATTTAAAATGGATTCAGAACAATTACAAACATCCATATCCAAGGTGAGATTTGAACTAATGAACTTAAAGCAAAAATGTTAACCATTCAGCTTCCATCTCAATGTTTACAGATAATTAATACAAGAAAAGAGAAATCATGAATGTGAAGACTATCTTCTTTATAACTTATCCAACATGTACAGCCTAGTTGAATACTTTCTGTCCTTATCAAGTTCTTTCTTATTTTACTTGCATTTCAACATCTTGATGCACTGCCTGCCTTGGCAAATACCCACCTACAATGCAAGGTTGGTTGAGTCTCTATTTTCACTTTTTGTACATGATGGCCAGTTGGATTTGGATCAACAGTTTAAAGTGTATTCTGAACTTGTATGAACACATTTACACATGAAGTGCAAAGCAAATGTCAAAGTGTATCCATCTCAACCTATCTACAGTGCATGATTTAATGTTTCTTTTCACTTATCTAAGAATCATAATATAATTCAAAATATATTGCAGAAGTAAAAGGATTATTTTAAAATAAACTGATTAAGATGCCCAATAAGAAACATTTACAAAAGCTCACCTAATATGTTATAAGATAAACCACTGTCTTGGTGTTATTATTTCTCCCAATGAATAGTGGAGAATCACTTTATATGCACATAAGAAATGTGTGGCAACAGCAACTTGTCAAGAAAGAAATAGAAAATATAAACAATGCATGCTTGTGTTTTGTAAATAATACTGTTTTGAATACATTATGATTTTGCTGTATACTAAGATGTAAATTATTGTGCTTCATATTTAAATATAAAAATATAACACTTTATATCACTTACAATATGTAAAATAAATATTAATCTTTTATAAAAAAGATTTAAAATCGAAACAATCTGAACATGCACACCAAAAACCATAAATGTAAGCTGTAACGCAAATCAAAAGTATTTCAAAACGGCAATGAAATCTGAATCCTACAATAAGACTGTTAATTGTCCTTATGTATCTCCGCAAAGTGTTTTTAAAAAAAATGAAGATTACTTTAAAAAAAATGAAGAAACCATGTAGATTTTAAATATATGGTTATTAGATTGCAGAGGTTATTGCAATCAGCACAATGGACATACAATTTAGTAGGAAAGAAATGCATATATCTGGAACAAAACTTCATAAGCGACGTGAGTATATACCTGATCAAGCAGCTGTTGTGCAGCTCAAATCAAAATAAAAGGAAGGATGGAGATGCAAATAAGACACATCTGCTACAAATAAGTTATTCCGTGAAATATGGTTGGAGGAAGCCCAGAAGACTTAACAGGGGGAAGAATGTTCGGTAATCAGGAGGAGGGGCATAGTGTGACCAGTGTAGCTGAAGACTTCAGAATCAATAAAAGCAATATTTCACACACTTGGAAATCCTTCTACACATAGGTGCAGCTGTTAGGAAGGTTGATAATGGCCACCACAGGGAAACAACTGCAGTAAATGACCAATATACGGTCGTGCAGGCAAAAAGAACCTAAAATCAGTCAACAAGTGCCACTGTCCAACAATTGTATACAGTAACAGAATGATAAGTGTCAAGGTTTACTGTGAACAGATACTATCACGAATGCGACTTATTTGCTCACCATCCTGAACACTTTATTCCTTTAAAAGTTGGCCATTGAAGACACTATTAGTGATGCAAGATCACAAAAACTTGACACCTCATCAATGGAGTAGTGTCGTCTTTATGGATGATGTTTCTGTGCTAGAAGTGAGTTAAGTTGATTTGTAGAAACATTGGGACACTGTTTTATCTCAATAACAACACAGAAAGAGACTGTTACAGTGATTCTGCAATTGTCACACACAACTGGGGTTTCATTATATCATCTATAGAATGCAAATCTATTCCAAGGTGGTTGCATTAGAGCAAACATCATTCTTATGGATTACAATTAACATCTCCACTGGACTTCTGCTGTTCGGCAGCTACTTGAAAGGGAAAGTGTCACTCAAATGGATTGGACAGCACATTCCTGATTTGAATACCATACAACACGCAGGAAATGTTTTAGGTAATGTCTAGGGACACGATTACAACCCCCAGGGAACCCCAACTCCTGAAACAGATGTTGATTGAGGAATAAGCACACCTACTTCCAGAACTGTAGGACAATTTTATATTAAGTATAAGAAGATGAAAAAAGAAACCATTAAGTAAGAAAAAGGCATATTTAATACTAAGGAACAGTTGCTTGTTCTTTTTTAGACAGGCAATCATGTGTAACACTACTCAGATTCAATAAAGCTTTTTTGTTTGATTCCACACTGTATGGATTGTATTCATTTTTGAGCAACTATGCTTTCATCATCATTTAAGTGCAAAATGTTGTCTCATTTTTTAATTTAATGTTGCTCAAACGATTTCTTGTGGAATAATAACAAAAAAAAAATCTGTTGCTTAATTTTTGCACACCAATATATTAATAGCTTTATTTTGTGTTTTTAAAGTAATTAAAAAGAAATATTCACCTTCTCTGGCTGCAATTATATCAGATAATTTCACAATAGGATCTTTCTTCAGCTTATTTCTTTTATAAAAATAGGCATCTAGAATTTGTGCTTCTTTCGACTATGGAAGTAAATTAATTTTTTACAAAAATAAGATAGTAACAATGCAGTGTCTTAAGAATCTTAGTACTTATAAATTTTAGGTAATACTTTATTTAATTTAATACTTAAATTTTATGTAATTTTAAATTTATGTAATTATTTTAAAATTAATAAGTACTAAGATTCTTAAAAAGCTGCATTATCAGATTCTTATTTTTGTGCAAAAATGAATATACTTTTGTAATGTCATTCAAGTTTAAATAATTATTAATTGAGTGATTTGTATTTTTTAAATAATATCAATTTGTATTTAAAAAAATATTCTACAATCAAAAACAATATTAAGCATATTCTATATATATATATATATATATATATATATATTAAAATTATGTATTTAAAACAAAGGTTTAACTTTAAATTGTGCAAACAAATGAGAAAATTACAAATTAAAAAGAAACTCAAAGCATACTTTAACTTTGTTTTAAATACATTATTTTTAAGATAACATGCATTAATTTTTTTTTGTTTTTGTTTTTGATTGTAGAATACTTTTTTCTAAACAGAAAGCCTCACCCAGTTAAAAATTATTTTGAATATGAATCACAATACAAAAGTATATACATTTTTAGGAATGCAAATATAAATATCATGAGAAAATAAATTAATATATCAGCTTGTTTAACAATTTAATGAAACAGTACAAAGAAGTGAAAAACCAAAAGGAAAGAAAAATCCTATCTTAATAAAGGACTCTATTGTTCTAATTCACGAGGATAAAATGCCAAAGCTTATGTGGAAGTGTGTTATTGTCACAAACATTCATATTGGCAGAGATGGAAAGATATGATCCTGTACAGTGAGACTCATTTGAAACGTCCAGTTCAATTGATGTATCCAATCAAACTTTATGATTTATTTAGTAACATTATTTAACTTTATATATTTTTTCTTTTACAAATTGTCGTAGAATTGCTGCTGAAATAATGAGTACTTTCATAGTTGCTGTAAGAAGTATATTTATGTATGTATCTTTATTTACATTTGATTTTTTATGATGTTGAAATTAACTTTTGAAATTAATATGCAAAGATAATATATATATATATTAATTTTTACATTATTATGCTATTACAAATGTATATGTTATTATTACCAGAACATTGTATTATTATGTGATTATTACTAAGAATTGATCTTATTGTTTTGAAAATATGTGAATTAACTTAGTATTAGTTTAAACTCTACTCTTGATGAACTTTTGGAATTTATTTGGGGGGAGAGGATGTTGCAACTAAATGTCTGTAGATGGCATACTCTATGAATATCTTTGTTTACAAACAGAATAAGATTCTGCACCGAGCGATGTAGATGGTTTTTGTTCCATGTCTTGTCCTGTTTAAGTATGTTCTGGGTTTAATAAAGAAATTAAAAACCTGCTCAAGGTAAGCTTATTTAAAATTTGATTTGTTACTATTAAGATGATTTGATGAACATGAATAGCAATAAGAGAGTTATTAGAAAAATATTACAATATGCATTAAGTCAAATAAAGATAATAGAGAGAGGTACAGCTATCTATCCAGATGAAATACAATGTCACAGTTCATTAACTATAGCAATTGGCACATAGTGATGAACTAGTTGTTTGCCAATCAAATATCTGGAAAATTTACTTTCCAGGTCAGCAACTAAAATTTCCACATAGTGGAAACTTTTCCACAATTAGCACACCAGCACAATACAAAAACAGTTTGCTGATATTGTATTAGTTGGTAAAATAGAAGAGACAATAACAGGAAGAGAAATTGTTATAAATTTAAGTAGAATTCCATATCTTTAGCTTCAAGGCAATCATTAAAATTAGGATTGTTTTTATTATGAAGCATTTTAACTCAATTCAATTTTTACATGAAATATATTGCATATTGAAATACTTCATCTTTAAAGAAACATTTTTCTTGTATTACTTCATTATGTTTAATATTTATGTATGAGCAACCATCAACTTATGTCTCTCTCTACTTATTTATATAAAATATACTATTATTGGAGTAAGTTAATGAACAATTATTTAAATATTTTTGTTTTTGATTTTACAATTTTCGTCTTTATAATAAATCAAATAAAAATATTAAAAATCAATGATTTCCTTTCTTTTACAAATGTAAATAATTTATTTAATTAATAATAAACAAATTCAATATCCAAAAATGATATTTTATGATATGTCCCGATGGTGATACATTTCTGAAATATTTATTAAGTAATATTCTGAACAAAAACAAAGTAACAGCAATGGAAATAAGGCAGAATGACAAACATTATAGGAAATTAAACATTTTAACGTATTTAACCTTCGCATCACTTCAAAATAGCTTTTATTCATAACAAAAATCATTAATATCTAATTAACATTTTATAGCCTATCAAATACCATATTTGAATAGCAAAATCTAAAGAGCAGAGAAATGGATTGTAACACTAGAAACTTTATTTACGTAAAAGTTACAGAAAATTGTTGATATGGGTAATAGATAAAATGTATTAAAACTTAGATTTTTTAAAAGACAAAATTGGACTCCCAGATTACCTAAAAATTTAAGTGAGTCTGACTAAATAAGAACAGTAAGCACTTATACATGTTATGGTTTGAAAAAAAATTACAGCTAAAAATAACATTTATCAAATAAAAAAATATTGTACATTTTGAGAAGAATATTTTTACACATAAATAGATGAAATTAAAACACAAAATTTAATTAAAAATACCAATTAATAAGATATTCAAAATATTTATTCAATAGTATGGAATTATATTTTGATTTTTTTTATTTTGATTAATTTTATTTTCTGAAACTTTAAATTTTCAGTTTGCCTCATTTTTCAACAATTTATTTTTATTATATAGTGCAAATTAATTTCATACTTTCGATTTTGTGAAGAAACTTCCCGTATTATTTAATTGAATTTTCATTCCTTAGAGATTCAGCTTTCCTGTGTTTAATCAATTAAAGTCCATTTTCAGTATTTTTAGTACAGCTTTTAGTGTCAACTAAATGTACAATAATTAAAATTAATTGTAACTTTGATTTAAATAAAATTACTTTAGTCTTTAGCATGATAATCAATGATTTAAAATTAAATAAAACGTTGATACACACACATCAAACTTTTTTGATTTTATCAATGAAATATTTCTTCAAATATATGGTTAAAAAAACATAATTGCTTATTCTTTTCTTGAAAAATTAAAAATAAATTTATGAATACAAATTACATGGCATTTTATCAAAATCTAAAAAACCAAAGGGCAATTTACTAATCAAAATAAAAGATGAAAAATTTTCTTTCAATATTGATAAATGCACACCAATAGGCAATTAAAAAATTAAAATAAGGAATTTGTCACAGCATCTCTTATCAAGTAAAAGATGCAAGAATTTAAATGAAGTCTTTCAAAACAAAAAGTTTTCAACCACCCAATTCTATATTTAAAAATATTATCCTAATTAAAAAGCTTTTATAGCTCCTTTTCGAGAGTCAATGAATTCAGAGGTTATTTATTAAGTATCATTATGCAAATAATGACAGCAGATTAAAATAAAAGAATTAAAAAATAATTTCCAGATCAAGATAAAGAAAATTTTTTTGAATTATAATAGCTAATTAATGAAAATTTTCAGATTCTATAACTGAAGTTTTTCTACTTGAAATACTAAAAATAAATTTATGGTGTAAATAAATAGTTTAACTTCTTTTCTATTAAAATTTAAGAAACAATAAACCAATTTATTAAAACAAAAATATTTTTTTAAAAAACCATTTAATATCAATATGTAATGTAAGCATTTTTTTATATATATTTTAGATCTCTTTGATTTTATAAGCGAAATAAATGATAAAACAATTCAATGCCAAAAAATAGAATCTGTGAAACATCACAGAAGAGGTTCCATATGATAAAAAAAAAAAACTTGAGCCCTTTAATAAGATGAAACAAAAATCATGGAATAAAATTCTAATGAAAAATATTCTTAATAGAAAATAGTAAAAAAAGCATGTTTTTTTATTTTTATTTATTTATTTATTTTTTATACATATTTACCTATTTATTTTACATTAGTTTATATATCTTTAATGAGTAAGCTATGAAAGTAAATAAGCTTATTAACATTTACTAGATATTAAACAATTTTTTAAAAAATATTGCAAAATTTGCAGTGTATAAGTAATATAAAATGTAAATTATTATTAAATCCTGTCAAAATTTAATATTAATTTATATTTGATATGACTAAAGATATGTAAGAAAAATTAATGAAATTTTTTAAATATGGATTAAATTTTAACCAATAAATATTGATAATACTTATCAAATTGTAAAAAAATTTTAGACATATTGTCTACCAATCTAAAATCGATTAGAAAATAAACAGTTCCAAAATTCTAAATTTTGCAAAGTAAAATAAATTATTATATAATATAATAAATACTTGATATCTTTCTCCCCATTTGAAAGACTGAAGTGTGACATCTAAACGTGTCAGCATGAGTTCTCGACGAATTGTATACTCTGAATACAAATCTTGATAATATTCAGTTAATAATTTCCATTGGTCACTTGTAAGGTAACTGTCAAATGCAGGAAGAAAAATCGAGTTTTTGTTTGTACATACCTAATGGGTTATTGAATGCATTTTAATATTTAAAATTAACTTTTGTAAAATAAAATTTTCAAAAACAATAAAATTTTAAAATATGATTTTTTTTATACAAATTGCATAAGAATAAAAAAATTAAAACAATAAAAATGTATTTTCTTCTAGTAAATATTGAAAAAACTTATTTAATATAAGATATCTTAATTATAAGAACTGGAAATATATTAAAACTAATTCAAATCTAGAAACATAAATCAAGAGAAAAATGAAATATTCAGCATGTTTTGAAATTAAATATAGATATTGAGTCTATATGAAAGCTTCTATGTAAATTTAACATATACATTCATTATATAATGCATAAAGTACAGATAATAAAAATTTAAATACCAAATAAATTCAGTTAAATAATTAAAAAACTTTAAATAGAAAAAGTCATTTGTTGTATGAATTGAAATTTGAATACCGATTTTAAAAAAGAAAGAAAGTTCATTGAAATGGAATAATCTTAAAGCGTGTTATTTTTTTCAAAAATAATTTGCTTCCAAGAGTTCACCATTAGTGATAATTCTTCAACTGAAGCAAGAAATATTGAAAAATACTGAAAATATTACTTTAGAAACCATAATTTCTGGCTATTTAAATTAAAACAAGCAAAATTATCAATATAACTGAAAAATAATGTTTCATCATTAACCTCATAACATTAAATAACATAAATTTTTTAACAGAAACATTTTGATTAAATAATTTGTTGAGTTATTTCAGATCAAAATTGAATTTTTACCTAATTAATGAAGTTTATATCTCAAGAAATTACGCTACATATCCATTATACCTTGCAAATGAACCTAGAGAAATAGCAAGTTACTTATGGAGAACGAAAATAGTATAAAATAGAATTCATGACTTTAATGTATGTCTGGCTCAAAAATTTATTTTAAATTAAATATATTCCATTCAAATTGTTTTTCTTTTTTTGTTTAGAAATTTACTAAAGTGTTATGAACAAAGCTAAATGCTTAGTAAAGAATAAGCAAGTTAGTGCAAAAGATGGCTTAGTGATAATTTATTGGTTAAAAGGAACATCATTACGGTCACAAATCACCAAGGGCAATCAAATAGAGTAATATTTAATTTTGTTTTATTGAAAAAAGGTGCTATTACATAATACCTACACAACCAATCATTGATGTGATTGCTAAGCAGTTTTCATCAGAAATAAACATTGGAGTTTAAATAAGTTCTGTCAATAAGTGATAATTATTTAGTTTATAAAGTGTAAATTTAAATTTTATTTTATATTAACTATTATTTGCTAAAAATTTATTTTTGCAATCTTACATTTATGAAATAATAAATTTATCTTTAATCTAAAGTTGTACATTGATTATCAAAAATGAAAAAATATCATTAATGTAGTTCTAGTAAGATTAAGTTAGCTTTAAATACTAATACTTACATGATGCAATTAAAGTTTTCTCCTTTGATATATTAATGATTCTGCAAGCTAGATTAAAACTCTGATTTAAGCAATTTTGCTAAAATTGTATGACATGGATCAATTATTATTTTTTTTCTTTAAATAAAATAGTCAATTAAGTCTGTTTTTCTCATGCTACATTCATTTACACTTTATTACTTTAATTGCATACTTTCTTCATACTTTCTTAAAATTATGGAGAAAATCATTGATCAGCATATTAGAGATTACTTGGGTAGTAATAGTCACTTGAGCATGCTCTTCAATTTGCCTATCAACACGGCAAATCTACTGAAACTGCTTTACATCAGCTAGTTTCTAAGATTGAAACCACTCTGGATCAAAAAGAAATTGCCTTGGCAACTTTCCTCGACATCCAAGGTGCCTTTGATAATACTTCCCAAAATTATTAAATAGTATTATCAAGGTGCCTTTGATAATACTATCCATCCTCAATGCACTTAGAGAGGCAGGGATTAATCAGACCCTGTGTACTTGGATTAAGGCCTTGATTTTGGATAGATATATACAAAGGAGCATCTTCGGTGAATCATTTGAAAAAAATACTACTAAAGGTGGTCCTCAAGGAGGTGTTCTCTCACCATTACTTTGGAACCTAGTTGTAAATAGCCTTATAAAACATCTAAATGATAGGGGCTATTATACGCAAGGATATGCTGACAACATTGTTATTAATATCCTTGGCAAAGATTTCGACATAACTTGTCAACTCATGCAGCATGCTCTAAGTTATGTAAGTCAATGCGCATGAATAGGGACCTGATGGTTAATCCTCAGAAAACCTACCTTGTATCTTTTACAACACAAAAGGAAACAGGAGGGGTTTTTCATACCAAGACTTTTTGATGTTGAAATCAATGTGGCTTCAGAGGTGAAGTATCTGGTCATTTATTTAGACCAAAAACTCACCTGGAATAAGCCCATTGATGATAAAATTAACCGAGCAAAGAAAAGCATTATGATTTGCAGGCGAATGCTTGGTAAAAACTGGGGTCTACATCCAAAACAGATGTTTTGGATGTACACAGCTATTGTCAGGCCCATTATCACATATGCCTGTGTGATCTGGTGGCGTAAGGTGGATCAATCTGTGAAGAAGTCTGTGACTGACAGACTAAGAGGTCTACAAAGACTAGCCTGCCTTTGCATCACAGGAGCAATGTTCACCGCACCAACCAGAGCATTAGAAGTTATGTTGGATCTGACTCCCTTAGACATCTTCATCTGCAGCACTGCCAGAATGATTGCATACAGACTGAAGTTACAAAAGCAATAGTACGACCAGCATGTTGCCAAAGGGCACAGGGGTATTACCGGGAAAATTCAAGATCCTACTTTCCTGATGCCCTCGGACATCATGGAAAAGTCATACATGTTTGAAAGGACAGTTGAAATAGTTTTTCCAACTATAGACGAATGGAACAATAACATGTTTGAAACTAAAACAGGAGATCTAATCTGGTACACAGATGGATCCCTGAAAAACAGCCTCTCAGGACTGGGAGTATGTGGCGTGTCACCAAGAACCAGCCTATCTGTAAGCTTTGGGCGATACACTACGGTCTTCCAGGCAGAAATTTTGGCCATTATCCACTGTCTGCGACTAAATATGAGGAAGGGCTATCATGGTAACCAGATTCTCATTTTTAGTGACAGTCAAGCTGCTTTAAAAGAGCTTAGTTCTTTGGAAATCAAATCTAAAATGATTTTAGAATGTAGAAACCTTCTTACATAACTGGCAACTAGAAACAAGGTGATCCTTGTATGGGTGCCAGGGCACAAAGGTATCGAAGGTAATGAAAGGGCTGATGAACTTGCTAAACAAGGATCGTCTTTTGCTCCCATTGGTGCAGAAACTTTTCGTGGGATCAATTTGAAGACCATAAAAACGAATGATCTTAGATGGGAAAAACAGAAGATGTATGAAGCTTGGCTCAACACTCCTGATCAAACCCATGCTAAAAGTATGATCTGTGGATCATCAGCGAGGATTGCCTCTGAAATTCTAAGATACTCTAGGCAGAAGATACATTTAATCGTAGGCTTCATAACTGGGCACTACTATTTCAGAAAACACCTCCATAAAATGGGACTGTTTCAGCAAGACCCTATCTGCAGGAAATGTCATACGCAAGAGGAAACGGCCAAGCATATCATTTACGAATGCGAAGCCCTTGCCCTCCCTAGATTAGCTTCTTTAGGAATCATCCATACTAGAGAGTTACACCTAGACTCCATTAAAGGATTATCGGACTTTATTAATAAAGTGGGTGACTCGAGCAACTGGAACTAGGAAACATTGGGTTTGGATAGTACAAAATGCTGATAAAAGCAGAGGTGCCCAATGACATACAAACCCAACTCTAAAAAGAAGAAGAAGGGAATGAAAATTTATCTTGATGAAACCATATCATGCACACCATGCAAAATCTGCCCAGATGTCCAACAGCTCACACCAAAACACTTTTTTGAGCACCCTTCTTTTTTCCCTAGAGTAATAAAACTCTGTTTTTCTACCACTTATGGACCTTCTTCAAGGTATCCTCTACAGTCATGATGCTCTGGATTTTAACAGCCACTGTCGTTGCCATTTACGGTGATAACTAGTGATTTTTACCTTCTTTTGCTGGATCCACAGATAAAAGAACAACACTGCAAGACTTAACAATGATAAAAAACTGTGAATGTTTATTGTCTAAATTAAGAGAATTGTCAATTATGTAACCACTTAAAAGAATTGGCACAATTTGTCATGATGGCACAGTAATTGGATTTTTCATAGGTATACGCCTGAAGCAAAAATCATTTGAGTTAGATAATATGTTTAATTTGTTATATTAATTGTTCATAACAATTAACAAAATATTTAAAAAAATCAGTTAAAATTTTAAATATAAAAGATTGTTAATTTTATTTCACAATATTTTAAGTTGACAAAGAATTAACAAAATTTGTCATAATTACGTAGATGATATTACTGTGTTTTTTTATATAAGATCCACAGCAGCATATTTTATGCAATATCTTTTTTTAGGTAAAATGAATAAAACATTTCATAATCCATAGTGGCATACAATCAGCGGCAATTTTTCCGACAAATAATGTAAAATATATACTGCTGATAAAATGGTGCAAAATAAAATAAAAAATGCACAATATAATTAAAATTATAATAACTAGTACAGAAAAAATATTTATTATGAAAAAGATCTGTTTGGATCCATCTCAACATAAGGTGTGATAAAGTGAGATGAAAGCACGACATTGATCAAGATATGAAAAGATTCTAAGTAAAACTTATTGATTTTCAGTTTTTATTAACTTTTAAAAATGAGGTTAAAAATATTTTAAAAATGAAATATATTTGTTTCATTAATAATTGTTTGAAAGAAATGGAATATTTTCAAAGTGCGCATTGGATAAATTAATTCTTTTATAATGCTTTGTTTTTCACCTTACATTAACACATTTGTCACCATTTTTTATTTGTCTTCCCTATAACTTTTAGCTTAAAATTTGCTCTGCAACTTAATAGTTTTAGCTTCCACATGACGATATACAAATGTGAATGTTTTCAGAGTGAAACAGCTCAGATCAAAACAGAATGCAAAATGACACAAGCCAATTAAAACTGCAATATAGTTCAGTGGAACCAAATTCGTTCTTGAATGTAAGTGTGTAATGTTGATTATAGTTCAAATAAGTCAGTGGAGTCGTGGTGGCATCTGTTAATTATTTTATAAAACATAAAATAAATTTTTTTCAAAACTTTATTGTTACATTTTTTGATGACAAATGTTTTTTTTTTTATCAGATTATGCATGGCAGCCTATAATGTGCACAATAAAATCCAAAACCTTTTTAGGACATAATTCACGGATTATATACAGGAAAATATGGTATTTAAAAAAAGAATCAAGGTTAAATATTTGTTTTACCTTTTCTACCATTTTAGATAGTAGTGATAATGGCTCATCATGTGAATCAATATCAATTTTCAGAATTTTAAGAGATTCATCTAATAATGAAACAATACTCTCTGAATTGTCCTGGAAAAATATTAAAAAAAAGTTTATAAAATATCCTAATAAAATATATTTATACTGAAAAAAAAAACTTTAATGAAATGTTCGATATATTTTGAAATTAGAGAATGAAAACAAACAGAAGAAAATTAATATTATACACAATAAATATAAAGCTACATAAAATAAAACGAATTAATTATTCAAATAGAAGACAAAATAAACCATAACAATAAAATAATCAACATTTAAAAAAACTTAAAAAGGATAAAATATGAAAACTACAATTTTTGACTAAGTTTAAAAAAATTAAATGTTTAAATAGATAATTATAAATTTTTATTTTACCTTCCATTAATGACAAGTAAATTACATATCAATTCAGGGGGAAATTTTGGCCATATTTTATATTATTTTTTGATATATTGTATATTTGCTATACATTAAAAAAAGTGGGGTGATTGAAAAAAGGACAAATAGCATAATGCAAATGATTTTTTATAATATTATGTTACACAATGCATTATTATAAAACACATATAGATTATATATATATATATATATATATATATATATATATATATATATATATATATATATATATATATATATATATATTGAACTAACAATTTGGAAATATTCAAGGAAAAATCCTGAGCAAAAAGTTATTGAACTAATCCATCATTATTGCAGAGGTATTTATGGATTCTAATTGCTATATAACTGAACAAAATGACAGAAACATTACAATAAAATTTTGAGTAAAAAGTCTATTTTACTCATTTAAAATAATAATTACCATAAGAAAATCAACAAACACTTATTTCATATTTGACAGTTTAAAAAAGCATCAAAAGATCACAGATATATTTATTCCTTATTCAAAAATTAGCTGATTAAAAAATGGATTTTTGTTATTTTGAAACATTTGTTGAACTATTCCTCTCAGTAGAAAAGATCGCCATTTCCTTAGATAAAAAATATTAAAAAAATAACATATTGATCTTTTTGCAAGTTCTAATGACTAATTTCAAGTTTTCCATTCTATCAATGAAATGAATGACAGTGACAACCAAAAGATGGCGAGGAAGATACTTGTCTGGGATGCAGAAAAAAGTAGTATGTCAAAAGTGATCACATTATAAGAAAAATAACCAAGAGAGCTACATACCAATTCTGTATGTCCTAATACTTGAAGAATCATTTCATAGTAATATGGTTAATTGGCTGGATAGTAAAACAGAAGATATTAGGAGAAAGGCGATATAATTTGTAGGCTTAGTTTAAATTATGAATAAATTAGTTTCCTTAAATTAGTTTAAAGATTAATGCATTCAAATGAATACCACTATTTGCGATAATCAATTTATAGCACTCAATTCAAGAATGGCGTATAAAAATACTTAACACAAAATTTATAAAGTTTTGCTTTTTATTTTCCTTCTTATAATTGAAGTTATTATTGCTCTTTTTAAGTATTTCTCCTTTTTTTATGCATTATTTCATGCACTTAATTTTTATGTAAAATAATAAATGACTTATGCAAATTAATTAACAATATTAATAATAAAATTAACATAACTTTATAATATAAATTTTTTTCTGACAGCAAAAATAAGAAAACGGTAGTGTTAGAACTCTATAATACAAAAGTACTTTAGAATTCTAACATTACCATTTACTTATTTTTGGTTTCGTGAAAGACTTGATATTAGTAGCCTAAACACTAAGTGCTATTAATGACTAAACAGGTATGACTAGCATGAATCCAAAACAGTTTTAATGAATGTTGATCAAACTATTAGTGATCAACTTTTTTTAATGTTATTTGCAGCTCAATCCCCACTGTGTGTACAAGTCCTCATACTTTATTAGTTCAGAAATCTTAAGAATTTTAAATCATTAGTTTAATTATTTTGCAATAGATTATTATAAATAACACTGATTTTAAGACTGTAGAAATAGTACACTTTTATAGAGCAAATTTTATCTGATATTTTTCAATAACTATTTTGATTTTCCACATTTGGTCATATTTTAAATTAAAGCATATTTGATTTTTTTTGTTAACATAATTTATTTCATTTCATTTTATTTTATTTTTGCTATATAATCCTCAATGCATGTTACATTTATGTGTGTGTTTTGACACATAATGTTATTGCGATTTCATGTGTAACATTGCTTAACCACCAAGATAAAAAATAGCGATCTTAGCAATTTATTTAAGCTCCTTAATTTTCATTTTGCAAAAAATTTACAGTCAAAAATACACTCAAAAATTAAATTTTTATATAACATTGCTTGAACAAAAAAAAAATCTAAATTCAGTCTTGTATTTACTGGCTGGATAATTTTTGTAAGTTAAAAATATAATAAATTTTTTCCTTGACCAGAGATCTTTTATACTTCATTCTTTCATAAGATTCTATCCTTTATTATTTCCATATCCCACTCTTAGGAAGTGGACAGCACTAGCACAGGACTTGTTGAAACAAGTTTTAGAGAAATTAATCTTCAAAACTGAAGACAGTAATAGGCTTAGGACAGAGGGAGGCACGTATAGAAAAGGCAAAAATGAGGGCCTAAAGAGAAACGTTAAAATTTAAGTCATTGCAAAAAGCTTAGACACTGCTCAATATTCAAGTTTGACTTGGGTACGCTAAATCCTCCAGACTGCTAAATCACAGGTTTGAAGTAATGAAATCCTGCGAGCTGTGTACAATGTAAAAGATTTTACATTCTACAGAGTTAATTTTTCACAGTCAGGTTTCATATTATAAAATACTTTTTTATAATATGAAACCTGACTGTGAAAAAATAACTCTGTAGGAATCAGGGAAACATGCTGATCAAATTAGGCTGGCCTAAAATTAAATTTGTCTTCCATCAGTCATTGATTTTTTTACATTTTATTTTTCCAGTCAGTAATTTTATTAAGTAGTACCTCTTATTTTTTTATATTAATTTGTGTAAACGATAAATATTACATAGATACTAACCGCAATTTAAAATACTATGTAAATAATACAATACTTGTACTTATATGCAAGTAAATGGATTGACAATTTATTGATTTAATAAAAATCATTTCCAAAAGAAATTCAATTTTTAGAACTATTTTCTAGTTTGAATCTGGAAAGTAAAATAATAAATATGCAATGCAATGTCCAAAAAAGAGAGAGACTATATAAACATTATCTTAATGATAACAACTTTAAAAAATGGTGCTGTATAAATTAGATTTTGAAAAACTAAAATTGGAATAAGATTCTGGTTTCTTTTTTTAAACATAATCAGTCATTAAATGGTACCAGATGGTACATTTCCTTAGTTACATACATTATTTTAATCTGTTTATATTAAGTGCATTAGTATAAGTAATATTAATTGTTATAAATAATTATTACTAAATTTCATATATTTTTTAACTATTATAAAGAAAAATTGTTTTCTTAAGTTATTTTTTCAACTAATGTAATTATGAATAATGAGACTTAAATCGTTTTATATGTTGTGTCATTAGGTACTCCTAATATTGGTAAATTTCTTAATAATATTCATATATTTGATGTTTATTGTAAAGTTTTCTCATTGTCACAATATTTATAGATAAAATTATTGAAATTGGTGACCATTGTTCAAAGTGCCAAAGATATTAATAATTAACTTTATAATTAAGAATTTCTGGAGAAGCTTTTGTCAGGTCAGGGTGACCTTAAGAAATAAGATTCACATGTAGGTATTTGTCATGCCCTTCGTGAAAGGTTTAGTTGCAATCATTCTATGGAGATTGATATTTCTTGCTTAGCCACAAGTTATTAGTTACCTTCATAATCAGCCCGAAGATATTTTTCTCTAATCAAAAGTTTATTATGTACATGCAATTCTAGTGAAAGTAGTCTCCATTTCAAACAATATAGAATGATATGGAGCTTAGTATTGTCCACAGCAAACACCTCAAGCCTGAACATTTAAGATGAACAAAACCTTTAGCTCTTATGGACTATAATGAATTTAAGAACAAGTCATTCTTTTGGTGGAATGCATACCTTTTATTTAAGCATTTTTTCACACAATATGAAATAACTCATGCTGTCATTCAAATAAATTACATAAGAGAACTAAATCATTAATTAAACATAACACCAAAAAAAATCAGAAATGCAGCTCATATTTATGCAACAAATAAATGATTTATAAGTTCAAATAGCTAAATAAAAATAAATCAAAAACCAATACAACATAGAAGTCAAAGAACACCTAATTTGTTTTGCAACAGATGTCAAAAATGTGGGCCATGGCGTATGCAGAATATACTTTTGTTCATTTTACTGTAAAATTGAACATGAAACACAAGGATGTGTTGGTATTCTAAAATACAAACAAAACAATTCTCAACAGGGTAGGAGAAAAAAAATCAGTCAAACTAGAATTGAGTCGAGAGAAGGTCTCCTGTCTGTCTGGTCTTGTCTGTCTGTACATCTGTCTGTTTGTTTTAGAATTTTCTTAAATTTTTTTGTAAGGTTTTCTTTAAGAACTAAATGTAAGAAAAATTAATAAAATTATTTAAATATTTTAAATATGAAGATAAAAATAAGCATGTATAATGTTTAATTTAAATGAGAAAATATTTAAGTTTCAATACTGATTTTGAAATATTATTGGTTATTGATATTTGTTCATTAATATTCAGAAAAGTTTTTTTTTTCTCTAACTGGTGATATTATTAGAAAAATATATAATTTTGATTTATAAAGAAAAAAAGTATTTTTAGAATTTGTTTATGAAAAAAAATTTATGTCGAATAATAATGTTGCTGCTAATTGTTTATTTCTTGAGTTATGTGCATTAATTTAAAAGCTGCTGTGTTATTGAATAATAAGATGATGAAACGCATGGTTTAATGTGATATAATAGGATATAAATGTTTTTGCTTAGAATTTTCATGATCATTCTGTTGTTTATTATGTAAATGATATAAGCTTATGGAATAAAAAACTATTTCAAGAAAGTTTAAATGCTTTTTAATTGTTTATTGATTTGGATTATTAAATAACGTGTTCAGAATTATTGAGTGTTATAAGTTTTATTAATTATTTACTATGATTGTATGTAATATTTACGTAAAGTAACTAAGTTTAGATTTTAAATTTTGATCCCAAACCAAAAGTGTGAAGCATTTTTAAGAGGGAAAATTTTTAATTATTTTATATTTCGAAAGTATTTGTGCTTGCAATGGTGAATATTTTTTTGGTTCTTTCGATAGCTCTGATTCTTATTATTTTATTTAAAGTAACACACAACAGGTCTGCGGTACTATAGTCCTCCTCCCCTCAAATGTATGGCAACAGTTTTTTGGGTGATCTGCTTTCCTGAGGCAGCAAGAAACTGATTTGCCACCTGCTGAGCTGTAGTGTGCCTGTTCCTTTTTGCTGATAGGACGATATATCTGCCTTCTGCAGGTGTCGTACTTCTAACATGACCTCCCCTGTGCCGCCTACTACACATTCCAGTAGTTTTAAATGACTTCCACAGCCATGAAACAATGCTGTGAGTGATGTCAAACTCCCAGGCAACATCTGTTATTTTTCCCCCTACTTCGATCTTTCCAATAAGTCGGCCACACATAAAATCATCTAAGTGATGTCGGAAAGACATGCCAAAAATTTCAAGTTCGTCTATTAAATCTTTCCTGTAAAACTTTGACTTGAAACAATACCTGTCCACATGCGTCAAAATCTTTAAAGCTGTTATGAACGCTATCATGTGATGAACAAACGTGGAAAAAATTTGCGTACGCATACTTCTTCTTACTATATCCCGCACTTATTCTAATTTTCCACATTTTGCTTCCTTTCATTTTGTGGTTGCTATGGATAATAGCGTTATTCGTCCTTAGCAATTGTCCAGCAGCGTATTATGTCATCTAATTTTACATTTTAATTAACAATGGAACAATTACTTTATTCAGATATAAATTCTGAAAACAAATATAAATAACAAAAGGTTATGAGTTTTTATATTAAATGAAATCTGTTTAAGAAAATTCATAAGTTCAAAATTTTTCTTTGAAAAACCATTTGCAGAGGGAATAACTTATATTCCTCATACTAGAAATTAAAGCATACAGAAGAAAAAAAATTAATTAATAAAATGTAAAATAATTAATAAAATAATTTTTTATAGATTATCACATAAATTCTTTTCATTAACATTAGCTTAATTAATTTTATGGAATTATAAAAAATATTGTAGATTTAATTATTTAGTTTTAGTTAGTTATTATTTTATTTATTATTAATTTAGTTTTTATTCAATTTATTTATAAAACTTAAAAAATCTGTCATTTTTAAATCCAATAGATGGCAGCACAAAACAAAATGCATAACTGGTAAAATATTTATTACTTTAAATGTACCTGTAATTAGAACAAACCAAGTACAGGAAAAATATCAAGTTCCCATCCCTAATTATCATTAACCAATGATGCTTAATTGGAAAGAGAACTTTATACTTTCAGACAAACTTCCATCTATATAATTTTATCATACAGCTTTAAGATATTACCAAGATCATCCAAAAACTGCACAAATTAACGACTGTGAATTAGCGAAAATGGTTCGCAGCTTGTTTATAGAAGTTGAGTTAGACACAGTGCAAAACCTTATTTAGCATAACATCTTTAAAACAAATCAGTTAAATGCAAAAAAAAATTAGAGAAAAACTTAGATTAGTCTAAACTTATGTTGATAAAAAACACAAATTACAAATAAATAGGTTTGCATAAATGATGTAATACGAAAAATGAATGACTATATTGCTACATAACATTTTTGATATTAAAATATAAGAAAAGTTTTGATAAAAGACATCAGAAAATAATTTTCATAAGATTAATTTTGCTCAAAAATAATATTGTATTTCACATTGTTCTATTTCAGGTTTATTAAATTTAATGATGTAATTCAAGAACTATAAAATCTTCAAAAAGAACATGATGAAAAGAAAATTACAATGAGTTACACTTATTGTTTCCTCTTGATAGACGTGATAACAAATAAATTGGTTGGAAATGAATTTGAAAAAAATTAAAAAAGGTATGTTTTATAAAAAAATTATTTAAGGTATATTTTATATAAAAAAAGTATATTATAATGAGAACACTAAAAAATGATTATACAAATTTATCTAAAACAAATTTTAAAAAAGAAGAATCATACCACTTTAGCATTACAAATTTCCATTTTCCTTGCTGCCTGTCTTTTATGCTGAAGTAAACGCGCAGCTTGCAACTCAGTACATAGGAAATCTAGTAGTAAAACAAAGAATTGAAAATTAAACCATATATAATTAAAAATTTCAACAGTTAAAAACTTATTTTATTGCATATCAATTTACCAAACTTTGAAGAAAATAACATACATTTAAAGAATATAATCATAGTTTAACTAAAACTAAAACTCTGGCATGACAACCCACATGGGCCAAGGCCTACAGTAGCCATCTCTGTTTTTCTGGCCAAAAAGGCCTGGGCTGTGAAGCATATGTCCTGATTAGGTTGTCAGCCTAATGTGAAACCCCCAGCGTTTAGTTCCCAAGCATGCTTAGTACTCAATTTATCGACATACTGAAGAGATGCAAGGCCAAGCGCAGCCTGAGGATTGAACCTCGGAAGAATCCTAGTTTATCAATCCAAAACATTAATAACTAATAAAACATTTATAATTGTATCAGTATAAACAGTATACTCAACAGTTTCCATTAAAATATATTTTTTATGAATAGGCATCATACAAGCAAAACCAAATTACAGGAACTTTAAGGAGTTTTCAGGAGTCATTACAGATATTCTTAAGTTAAATAAATGTTATTATTTTAACTAAACATATTTGTAATCATGGGCATATCCTATTTTTCTTTATAATTTGAAAGAATGGAGTTGTAAAAACTAAAATATGAATATATTAGATTTAAAATTAATGATTTTAAAAGTATTAAAGATATAACTTTGATTATTTTCATTTAAATATTTAAAATTCTTGATGTTAATGTCAGTCTATACTACTTTTTAAATATCTGTGGGCAGATGTCTTTTTACCAATACCCACCATTAGGCTAATTGCCAAATTAATTACCGTGATAAGCATAGCTGCAAATATTAAACTTTAATGCAGTTAAAGAAACGCTAGCTATAAATTATTTCATTCTATTAATAAATAAGAAACTAATAACATGCCGATAATTAGACTTGCTTAAAAGTAACAAGTTTAATTTATTGATACTAAACAAAAAATAATTACATAACATAAATTAAGTTTAAAATTTGAGAATAGATAAAGATATTCCAATTAAATAATTCATTACTAACAAAATAAGTAAAATTATAATACCGATGAACATAAAAGTTTCCAACCAAAACCATCAGACACCAGAGTTTGATTTTCTGAAACCAGTGTTTTTAAAACACCTGGGATACGCCCCATTTGACGAACTGGCATGCGTATACAGTAAGTTAATTTAATCATGAAATTCGAAATGCCAGATCGGCAAAGTAAAATTTTAGGTGTTTGTAATAAATGGTATAGGAGTATGCCAGTAAGGCATAGCAGAAAATAAAGTTGAAAATAATGCACAAGTATTTTAAATGTATGACAAATATGGTGATAAGAAAATTAAATAGAACCGTACTAGATTAAAACTTAAAAGCACTGAATATATGAATTTAAGTTTGTACTAGGGTAACAATGCCCCCCTCTTATCACCATCAACTCTAGATTTACAAGAAATTACTAACTCTGGTATCTGATTACAAAATAATTCCATTGAAGACAACATATCCAAATTTTATAGTTTAACATTATAAACATGTGCAATGCTTTACACTTAGTTCAAATAAACATATCACATAAACATCTGTTAATTCATTAAGTTTACAACTTTATACAATATTCACATTTCCCTTGTAAAAAGTTCATAAACAGCATGTTATATAACACAATACTTTATTCACAACTATGGCTGTGTGTTGCGGATGTGATTAAAATAATACATTATAGTACATAATATGCATTCACACAATACAAAAGCATTCACACACGGGGCCCCGATACACAACATACAACGTACTCTAAATAATGCACACACACACAATATTTTTATTTCAATTCAAATCAACCAAAATATTCCTAATAAATTAAAATTACAAAAAATATCAACTTTGTTGTTTAATGATAAAAAAAAATACATGAATAAATATCTTTCAATCATTTCTTAAAGATATTTGAAATGAACTTCTGCAGTTCAAATTTTGTTAGTGGCTTGGTGAAAGCGTCAGCTAAGTTTAATTTACTTCGTACAAAACTAAGTTTAAATTTTTGTGTATTATACATATCGCGAACGAAAAATAACTTCACATCTATATGTTTTGACCGATAGTTTTCAATTGGAGATTTTATAAAATCTATAGCAGCTTGATTATCCACAAACAAAATTGGGATTTCTGGTTCACTTGTTACAATACCTTTATCATGACACTCATTTAGTATACCACTGAACCAAACTATTTCTTTAGCAGCCTCAGTCATAGCAACAAACTCTGCTTCCATAGTTGATAAGGTGACACTTTTCTCTTTAAATGTACGCCAACTTAGGGAGAATTTCCTAGTAAAACGAGTTTACCTCCTAGAGACGTTCTGTCATCTCGGTTTGCAGCGAAATCAGCATCTGAATAAACTCTAATTTGGGATTGCTTCTAAGAAATTTTTAAGCAAAAATCTTCCGTGTTGATAACATAACCTAAAAGTCTTAATAAACCATCCCAATGATTCATCCCTGGGTTGGACTGAAATTGGCTGAATATATTAACAGCATAAGCGATGTCAGGGCGAGTTCTATTAGCCAAAAAGGATAGACAACCTAATACACTTCTATAGGGGTATTTTAGCATTTCTCTTTCTTCCTCCGCTGTAGAGGGACAGGAAGTTTTAGAATAAATTGAACCTTTAGATATGGGTAGTGATGAAATTGGTATTTTAAATCGTTGGAAACGCTCACATACGTCTTTAATGTATGAGCGTTGATGAATCAAGACACTAGCATTTTCCTCACCAAACTGTACGCCTAAAAGGGTACGAGTCTTACCTAGTACTTTTATGTCAAAATGGTTTTTCAAATTATTAATAGTTTTATCGATTGTCCTTTGGTCTCTGCCAAATATAGCAAAATCATCAACATACAATATCAAAACTAAGTAATCTCCTAATAAATAAGCACAGTTACCCCACTGAAATTTACAAAAACCCATTTTTAACAAAACATTATGGATCTCATAGAACCATTGGCGACCACTTTATCCTAATCCATATATAGCTCGATCTAAATGACAGAATTTTCTCTTTTGACTAGTTTCTTCAAAACCTGGAGGCTGTGTCATATAAATTCGCTCTTCCAAAGGGGCATAAAGGTAAGCTCCTGTTATATCACATTGAAGGTGGTACCAACCTTTACATGATACGAGTAACGAAAAGAAAAATCTGATTAAAGTTGACCACAGGGGAAAAAGTTTCATCATATGAGATACCCTTCTCCTGTTTATAACCCTGTGCTACTAGTTGAGATTTAAATCTTACAATTTTTCCTGTATCATCTCTTTTTACGGTGAATACCCACCTACACCCAATAGGTGTGGTATTTTCTGGTAATTCTTCCAAATGCCACACTCCCGGTTCTTCATGATACAGAGTTCTTCTTTCATAGCATTTAACTACTCGTCCTTATATTCCGATTCAATTGCCTGCTTATAAGTCTTTGGTATAGGAATGCGATCTAGTCAGCTAGATATGCTAAGATTATTGGTGGTCCCATTATCTTTATTACCTGTTAAAACTGCATCACGACTGCTCAAAACAAGACTTTGTGTCCGATTTGTTCCTTTAAAATCAAATAAATTAGGATTGAAAACAATATTATTTTTACTGCAGTATTTTGCAACATCATTCAGGGATCTTAACCTTTCCTTCTTGTCTTCTTCATAATGATAGACATCTGTACGCGATCTATCTTTCCTCTGAATAGCCTTTCTTTCCCAGTTTACTGATCTAGGTTCTGATATAGGGCTTGGAATATCGTCTATGGAGACTTCAGGATCACTGTCGTCACTTTCAGAATCACGAGGTACAATGTGGTATCCAATATCATCGTCACTTCCTACGTCATACTCATTAGAGACAGTCGAAATCCTGTTATTAGGGCCCAGCACTGCTGCACTTAAAGTGTCTTTGTACACAACTTTCTCATTAAAAGAAACATTAATAGTTTCAATTATTTTGTTTGTTTTTGGCATCCAAATCCGGCATCCTTTTGTACGAAATGCGTAACCAACGAGGAAACCTTTTCGGGTTCTGGTATCTAGCTTTTTTCTATGTTGTCGGGGTACACCTATATATGCTACAGTACCAAAAGGCTTTAAGTGTTTGACAGAGGGTCTGGACCCTGAGAATAATTCGCAAGGCGTCTTGTTCAGCTTATTGTGGCACACTCTATTCCAAGTATATGTAAAATATAGCATGGCTTCAGGCCAAAAACACTTAGGAGGACCAGATTCCTGCAGAACTGCTCTAGCACCACTTGCGACAGTTTGGTTATATCTTTCACTAACACCGTTTTGTTCCGGGGTGAATATATTCGTTAATTCATGAGCGATCCCTTTTTCAGCAAAATAATTTTGTATCTGTTTATTCACAAATTCTGTCCCATTATCTGTTCTAAATGCCTTAACCTTTTTATTTAAAATATTTTCAACTCTGGTAATATATGTTTTAATTATACCAAAAACCTCAGATTTCTCAGACATAGGAAATAATGAAACTTTATGTGAGTAATCATCAATTATGGTAATAAAATATCTTTCTCCCATTCTTCCTTTGACAAATTGAGGACCCCAAACATCAGCATATAATAGCTCTAACGGAGCCTTGGATCTCACTTCTCTCAGAGATTTAAATGAAACTCTTCGATATTTACTAATTTTACGTGGTTCGCAAAAGACTGTCTTATCGCTTAAGAGTGGTAAGCCAATCACTCCCCTTTCCTACTGGTATGCGAAATAGTGGACGTGCTGATATGTCCTAAACGTCTATGCCATAGTTCAAGAGCTCTGCTATCTTTTAAGTTGGTTGTAAATGAAACGTTTTTGTCAGTTTTAACTATACGGGGTGAAACTTGGTAAATACCTTCTTTTAATATGGCCTTAAATACCGTTTTCCCCCTTTTTTCTGAGACTTTCACTGCACTGTTACCGCCATGATACACAAAACCCTGAATATCTAGTTTTGGACCTGAAATAAGATTTCTCCGTAAATTTGGAGAGTACATCACATCATTTAATGTATACTTTTGTAAACCAAATAACAATTTAACAGTTCCTTTTCCCTCAATAGGAAAGTCAACACCGTCAATGGCAACTGATATCTTCTCATTGATTAAGGGTACAAAACTAATGAAGAGGTCTCTTTCTTTACAAAAGTGATGTGAAGCTGCTGTATCAAAAACCCAATTCACTCTTTCTTTAGTTTGATTAAATAAACTTGTAATAGAAAAGTTTGACTTACATGGCGAATGTCCGTCTTTGTTTGTCGAAGTGATGTTTCTAGATACAGTACCACGTTTATGTTTGTCCTTACACCTGGAGAAACGAGGCTGATTTTGATAAGTGGAATTTGAACTACGTGACTGGTTCCTTTCTGCCACAAAGTCAGATCTGGGTTCTCTGTACGGACCTTTGGACTCTGAATTGAAACGTCTGGTTTGGCTCCTACATTCTGGACTAGAACATCTGGAATGGCTCCTGTATTTTTGCCTAAAACATCTGGATACTTTCAGTGATAGTACTTTAAGAGGACATGAATTTCTATAATGCCCAGGCTCTTTACAACCATAACAGAGAATTTGTTTCTTCACAGACGTTACTGCACTAGCCTGCGTTAGAGAGTCTTTTTCTCGTAACTGAAGACGAACCTCTTCTGCATTCAGGGCGTCTGTAATAGCTTTGTAGTTAAAATTTTCATCCGGCCAACCAAGAATAACTTGCATTATTCTGTCGAAATGCATAGGAAGATATCTCAGAAGTTGAAAACTAGCATATTTTTCATTAAAAGTAGGATCTATAGTTTTCATTCTGTTGTAGACTTTTAATAATCTTGTTGAAAACATGAGAATAGTTTCCTCAAGTAACATTTTAGTATCACATAATTCTGAAAATATAGTCATGTGATTTGCTCTGGTATCTGGATGGAAGTATTTCAACAATGTTTCCCAAGCAACTACTGGATCTTCTATTCCATCTATTATACGTCGATGATCTTCATCAATATTCAAATATATCAGAGATAAAGCGATGTTTTTGTTGTTGTTGAATTCTTTAAGACTTTTGAGAAACGCAGTATCATTCAAATCTTCGAATGAACCAGTTTCAGTTTTTAATATCGGTGGAATGGGAGCTTTTTCAGCTCCTTTTACAACCTCCCACACATTTCTCTCCATCAGAATGAACTTTATGTCTGAAGTCCATGTCTCATAGTTTTGGTTGCTTAACTTATTAATTGCGTAAGAAGCCATAGCAAATAAATTAACAAAATCACAATTATTTTTTGGAGAAAAAGATTAATTTATAAAATTTGATTATAATTATTTTTTTTAAATTGAAAATCTATATCAATATAGCCTCCCCCATCTTAAATAATCTATTACATTTTAAGATGGGTAAAAATTTGCTTAAAGTATTATAACTGACTAATTATCCCGAGATAATATTCAATATATTTAATACATAACCTAGGCCCATAACCTATTTGTCAGTCTATACTACTTTTTAAATATCTGTGGGCAGATGTCTTTTTACCAATACCCACCATTAGGCTAATTGCCAAATTAATTACCATGATAAGCAAAGCTGCAAATATTAAACTTTAATGCTGTTAAAGAAACGCTAGCTATAAATTATTTCATTCTATTAATAAATAAGAAACTAATAACATGCCGATAATTAGACTTGCTTAAAAGTAACAAGTTTAATTTATTGATACTAAACAAAAAAATAATTACATAACATAAATTAAGTTTAAAATTTGAGAATAGATAAAGATATTCCAATTAAATAATTCATTACTAACAAAATAAGTAAATTTATAATACCGATGAACATAAAAGTTTCCAACCAAAACCATCAGACACCAGAGTTTGATTTTCTGAAATCAGTGTTTTTAAAACACCTGGGATACGCCTCCATTTGACCAACTGGCATGTGTATACAGTAAGTTAATTTAATCATGAAGTTCGAAATGCCAGATCGGCAAAGTAAAATTTTAAGTGTTTGTAATAAATGGTATAGGAGTATGCCAGTAAGACATAGCAGAAAATAAAGTTGAAAATAATGCACAAGTATTTTAAATGTATGATAAATATGGTGATAAGAAAATTAAATAGAACCGTACTAGGCTAAAACTTAAAAGCACTGAATATATGAATTTAAGTTTGTACTAGGGTAACAGTTAATTACTTAAATATTATATATAACAGACATTTTTAGTTTTCAATTTTTTAAAAAGCTAATTTCTATCAGCTTATTGTGCACTTAAAATAGGCATAAAAGTAATTTCATTTAATATAAAAACATTTAAATAAAATTCTGGTGATAAAAGTGAGTTATTCCATATTTTGCAGGAGTTAGCTTAAAATTCCAGGATTCTGGGGGTAAAACCAACCTTAGAAGTTTCAAATAATTTACAGGACATGTAGCTGATGAAAATACAATTTTGAGAGTAATCCAGTATTCAAAATGTATTTGACAGAACTCTGATAGAGTTGCTTTACAGGTGGAAGTTTTCTTCTTGGCAAAGGGAGAGAAGCATTTGATGTACCTATTTGTAAGCCATGTGAACACCGTTGTTAGGAGTCTCTACCACATGTGACACTTAGAACACACACAAACTTCAACCTTTTATCAATGATGTTTTGGAGGATGCCAGCTAGCTTTATTGTTTGACAAGGCCATTTTGTTTTTTAATTTGGAGTGGATGCAAATCAGCCTCAAAAAGAACAATTTACAATAGACATTTAAATTCCAATTCTAAAAATTATAAAAGCTATATTCAATTTATTTCTTGATGCTATTGTTAGAACCTCCAAAATATATTGGGAAACAATAATGAAGAATGGCCAAATGCAAACCAAATGTGATTCTAAGGATTACTGCATCAGCGCATCCCAGAATCTGACACTTATATTTCAGAATGTTTAGCCATTTTCTGCTCACAATTCTGAACATATTCATTACAAATTAACTCAGGCTCTGAGATAAAACTCAAATATTTGGGGATTTTCATAAGAAAACAAATTGACTACACTTAATTTGGTATTTAAACCAGCAATTGTTGGATATGAAAGTGACAATAAATTTAAAAAGATTAAAACACAAATTTAGATCTGAAATGAAATTTGATAAGAGTCATTGAATCAAAGTTTGAATTAATTTATGTTAGTGTTAGAACACAAGAAAACAATCAGGAACTATATCTGTATCACAAGTATGTTTGTGTATACATATATACACATACATACATACTTGTGTAGCATGATACAACTCTCTAACTCTTTAACCCCTTAACCGTATGGGGTTCTGTGAAGAAAGTGCTTCATTTTTGCTTTGCGGTGGCAACATAGTTTTGGCTTTCACTGCAATGCAAGTTCCCCCCCCCTTAGCACTTGTCAAGAATACAAATGCCTCTAATTCTTGATGAGACGTATTTCCTCTGTACTCTGGACCACCTCACAATAATTACATTCTAATGACTTACAGCGGGGAAGCCCATCAATCGCTGTCAGTTGACGAAACCAACAGCAGTTTGCTTTGCGAATGTTCTGATCGAACATTTCTTCAATCCCTATTATAATTTTTTATTACACTAAATATGAATTTTATTTAATTATTTTGTAAATTATTATCAGGAAATTTAATTTATTTCGAAGCAGATTTCGTATTTAAAATCTTAAATATTTAAAAGAATATAAGATAGCTTATCGCAATGAATATCATGTTATAATTTTTAAATATCATTTTGCTATATATATATATATATATATATATATATATATATATATATATATATATATATATATATATATATATATATATATATATATATATTCTTATCAATATATATTTTCTATATATAAAATTTCATATAAAAATTTTCTGATTTTTAATAAAAAGAAATGAATTAAATAATTATATATACATGTATATATATTTCAATCATTTCCTTTTATTAAAAATCAGAAATTTTTTTTAATTTCCCAGATAGTTAAAAATGTAATGATTTTAAATAGCTGTTATAATTAGTTAATTTGCTGTTTAATTGTTAACTGGTAATCATTGCAGATACTTTTCAAATCAATACTATATTTTTAAAATCATGAAATAATTTTCAAAAGCATTTAAAGAAACGACTCTGTTGCTTTAATGTATACAAATTGAAGAATTTAGACATTGTATATTTTTAATATTTAAAAAAAATAAAAAGTGAACTTAATTGCCAAACAATAGATTTCATAGTATATAGAAAGCTACTGACAACAGATGAAATTTAGGTGAAAAATTTTGAATGCCAATTTTTCATATTAATTTCCTTGTACCTAATTATGTAAATATCCATTTCTAATTATGCAAAAAATATCACTACATACAAGAACCTGTGTGGTTATTATATATCTTTTAATATTTCTTCAATTGTTTTACACAAATATTAAAATAAATGAGTATTTGGTATGAATATGTTTTTTAAAAGATGAAAAATGGCAAAAATATAAAAACAGGGAAATCTTAACGCTATTGTTTACAATAGTATTCTAATAATTGAATATTTAATAAAGAATTTATCAATATCACATTTTTTCACATATTCAAATTAGTCTTACATTAAATATTTTTCCTATCACAGAATTATAGCTGCTTTGACATGAAAATCATTATAAGCCGTAAATTTAGAGAAAGATTTTTTTAAAAAGTACTTTAGTAAAATAATGATTTAACTTCCTTCATCTTTTAATGGTTATTAAATAAAAATATTTAGCAAATATTAATTTGATTAATCAAATATTTTTAAATAGTTTTGATTAAAGAAGTAAATATTCACAAAATTTATTTTTTAAGTATAAATTCACTAACCAGAAATGAATATTTTATCCAATTTCGACAGTATTAATTTTGCATTAAAGTTAACCTATTAAAAATACATATCATAATTTATTAATATATCACAAAAATAAAATTTATTTCTTATGTTAGAAACATCTTATTGAAGGTCAAATTATTTAGCTTTATATTAGAATTAACTCATTGAACTTTGTTTTCGAAAACACATGAAAAGAATAAAAAAAAGCCATAGGATAGAGCTTATTTGAAATATTCTGTTTCAAGAAGGTATAAGTATAATCTTAGAAAAGCTGTTAGATTTTGAAGTATATGAGATACAAAGCATAATACTTAAAATGTAACCATTAAATTAGTATATGGAAATATTTCTTTTGCATGATAAAGGAAATTTCCTTTTTTCTGGAATTTATAAGTAACTTTAACTTTAATTCAATGATTATAAATTATATTTATCAAATATAAGTTTTAAATATCCGTAATTTTACAAAAAAAATTATTAAAATAATTTTAAATCTCAAAATAAAAAGACATTAAAAAATTTAACATTCTCTCTGCTGATTTCTTGTATGGAAAAATGTTTCCGATTACTAAATTTAAACATTTTTTAAATATTTAAATTTCATCATTAGTTTATGGTGAAATCATATTATAATGCCTCTGGAACAGATATGCATTTCTTAAACAAACATTTAAGAGAATATTTCTCATAATTTTCCTGAAATTAGCAATTCTTGATGTATTTTAATATTTGCCAGTCCTATACCAAAAGGTAAATTTAGTGAAAGTTTGAATCAAAATTAAAATTTTCTTGCTAAAAATAATAGCTTGTTTTTAAAATTATAAACCTTAATTGTAACATAATATAATTTTATGTGGAATAGTCACAAGTCCAATTCTAAAATTCGAAAATACTAATGTAATAGGATTTATTAATTCATTTTTTGTAATTACCTTGATCTTGGTATTTTAAATAATGGTTGAAATATCTGCACTGAAAATTTGAGTAGTGTGAAGATAATAACAATATGAAAATTTTCAAAACATGTTTAGTCGTTTAAACAGGAAATTAATGCACATGTAGTTAATTTAAAAATTATTTACAAGCAGAATGAAGATAGCAGAAAGATCGATTGGTGTTTCTGATAATATCAATTTGACATTAGGATTGACAGTATTGATAAATTCCTAACTAATGAACTTGCAAATTTTTAAATTCCGTGGAAAACCGTTAAATGTAAAATTAATCAAATGCAGCATTGATGTAGAGAATGCACATTTCTAATCAAGTTATCTTGGAAACATCTGTCAAATGAATCGCTTTCAGCTGGCCAGAACAAATTATTGAAATGTAATATTGTCATTCCACTATTCTTGTTTTCATATATATAAATATATATATAAAGTGCTGTTTCACTCTCAGAAGTTATTCTAATAGCCAATTGTATAAGTTAAAGTATTACCAGTATATAAACATTATGTCTGATTCAAGCAGTGAAGGAGAGTTTTACTTTTATGATGAAGATAACTCTTCAGGCACTGACTGTGAATTTGATGATCTTTCTGGAGCTTGTAATTGGTACCCAGTCGACAGTTCAGCAGTTCCCATTTTTTTACTTTCTTTTATAAATCATATAAGCATTTAAAATGATAATTCTCGTAACAAGTTTTTTAATAAGACATTTTTTTACATTGAGAATTTACTACATTCAACAGATGAATTATTGGCACTATTACCGCCATATTCATGCCATAAGAAAATAAGAGGCAGAATATAAAATATCAAAACTCGTGATATTGTTTATTATATTTATCTTTTGTGAGGCAGGTATCAGTGTAATTTAATAAATCTATCTCAAAATATGTATATATGAAATTAAAATGTTGGCATTAAAATGTTGGTCCCGACAGTACAACTGTTGTACCATGGATTTTTAGCCCTTTCAAGTATCCGACTTTTTCCAGCTCAAATTTCTTCGCGCAGTTGAGGGTGATTCAATTGCTGCTCTTTTGTGTGTGAAAATCGTAAAAATTGGAGACGTGTCTGAGTAGGGAATTTTGGTGATAAACGGTTTTCATTGGCTCCTCTTTTTAAAAGGGAAGCATATTCATCCTCACTTAAAATTTTTTCATTGTAATCAGTTACTTTTTTCGTCGCTAGAAAAACTATTTTTGATGACTGCACGTCGTGAAGGGTTGACTGATGAAGAAATTAAAAATTTATTGGAAGAATTAGAAGAAGAAAATTTTGCAGACAGTAATTTTGATTGCTGTGGTGAATCTGAATGCAAGAATATTAGTTTTTTTGACGGCAATAATGATGCAAATTCCTCTGTGTCATTTGATTTTGATTGGCGTAAGGCTAAAGCAGATGATAAGCCTATCGTTTTTAAATTTACGGTAGGTTGTGGTATTTCTGAGACAATAAAGAATTTAGTTGAGGAACACTAAGTTTTTTATTTATTTTTTTCAGAAGAAATTTTAAACTTTATTGCAGATGAAATAAATATATATGCTTCCCAAATATTAGAATTACATCCGGGAAGTAATAAAAGAAAACATTTGACTAAGTGGAGAAACAATGATGAACCAAAGTCAAAAAAAAATTCTTACGACTTATTCTTTTAATGGGTCATATAGATAAAGATAACCTCAAAGATCATTGTTCGATAGATGAATTGATTGAAACTCCTGTTTTTAGAAAAATTATGTCCCGTGATAGATTTTTTAATGTATTGGGATTTTTACATTTTACAGACAATAAGAATAAACCAAAACTTGATGAAGAATATGACAGATTGTGAAAATTACGAATGATTTTTGATTTTTTAAATAAATCTTTTAAGGAGCACTATCATCCGTCTGAAGAACTTGCAGTTAATGAAGTCATTATAAAATTCAAAGGAAGAGTGATATTCAAACAATATATTTCTAAAAAAAGAAAACAGTGGGAAATTAAACTTTATAAATTCCAGGACCACATTGTATTTTTTAATCTCACAACAAAAACATGCAGGTAGAAATAAAACTAATATAAAAATGAAAATACTTCCAATCATAAATTGAGACGACGGTACATATTTAAAAAAGTTGCATTTTAGTTGTTCCAGTCTTTCTTCTACGTAGTTTTAATTTCTGTGTAAAATTAAACTAATCACGGTATTGGTTTTTAAAAATAATTTAATAAGCATAGTTTTATAAAAGCTTAAAACACTGAAGATAAGAATTTATTCCCAATATAAAGCTAATGTTTTCTTGCTAATGTTCTGATAAGAATTTTATAAAAATATTTTCTGAGACTAATATGAGTATATTTTGGAATGTACTATTTGAATCAACATTTTCATATTCTCAGTCATTGAGAAATGAACCGAATATTACTATTTATTGTATGACAAATGTAGTTTTATTAAACAATCAACTTGAATGCTACATATAAAGGAGAAACTCAAGATTCGTCTGGCTACATTCATTGTGCAAAACGTTTCATACTTAGTTAAGAAACACGCATAAAAGAAAATTCCATTTTTATGCTTTTACCTTAAAGGTTAAAGATAAAAAAGCATACATTTTAATCCATTCAATATAGAAATTTGTTATAAATAAAAATACTTAAATCAAAAAAAAACTGAAATCATTAATGTGTTTAACACAGATTACCTTTAATCTTTTTCAAATGCAACTTCGGCAATTTGCTTGTATTTACTCACAAAAGGAAATATTTGTTCAAAATATCTTTATTTACATATTTTAATATCAGGCAGGCTGCTTTTAGGAATGTTTTTGAAATATTCAGTTAGTTTATTGCTTATAAATTTTTATTATAACTAATTGCAAATTCATTACTTTACAGAAGTCTGTAATTATTTTAAATGATTATTTCAGAAAATTTTCTGTAATAAATTAATATACGCCTTATAGTTTTTGAAATAGACTAAATTTGTTTCACAAATGCATGTATATAATCTTAAAATTCTTATAACATTTCTTATTGTGGTATGTAAAACAACGAATAGAAAAAATCGATAGTTTGTCGATAAGTATAGTATTTATGGTAAACACACATTTTCAAGAGAATTACGGCAGACATAGCGCGGCGTATCTCCCTCAAAAGATAAAGATTTGTCACGGTGAAAACTTCAGCACTTAAATGGGGTGAAAATTACCCTCTCCTTTCGGTCAAGGGGATAGGAAATGTCATCTTCTCGCACCGTCCAAGGAGCAGTTTTTTGAAACGGTGATGCCGGATTCAAAAGATTAAAGAACTGAAGAAAAAGAATTCTCAGAGGAGTTTGTATTCTTTTCAGACTTAAACAAAATCATACATCTGTACTGGCATATTTGCTAGACAAGAATATTAAACAGGTATTTTCTTTTTTATGCATTTTTTAAAGTAAAATTTCAAAAGTAGAGAGTATTGTGAGATATTAAATCTCATTTTTCCTAATCTAGCTGATGAAAAATGAAAGGGTGAAAATGAATGATGGTAAAACTTTTTTTATACTTAAAGGAATTTTATTTAAAAATTTATATATCTACATTTAATTAACACCACTTCATACCAACATTTGAGAATTTAAAACACTTAAATACATTATTTCAATCATGAAACAAATTTCTTTATTTTAACTTTATGTTTTATTATGAATGCATTTTTACTAAAGTATAATTAATTTTAACTTTAAAATTAAGAAAGTTTTCTGTTTATTTTCTTTGTAATTAAAATTAACTTTAGATTAATACTTATTTCTGGATTATTTCCTATTTACCTATTAATGTAAATACTAGGATAAACATGAATGGTTCCAGACCTCATTTTTCAAAATATTGATATATTAGAAATTTTAAAATATGAAATAAAATAGCTTTAAACTTTTAAGAAGTTACTAATATTCAAATTAATTATATTAATAAATAATAAAGTAAAAGTTTATAAAACTTTAAAGTTGATATATATATATATATATATATATATATATATATATATATATATATATATATATATATATATGTATGTATAATAAGCCCTTACTGCTTTTCTTGGGATTTTCTTTTCTTCAAGAATTTTTTGTAAAAAAAATTCTTGAAATAGTAGAAGGATTGATGTAGTATATCATGTACCTCAATTTTCCTATGTCATAATAAAAGGAAATAAATCTCATTTATGAAATGGAAAATAATTTTATGAAATAAACCATTTTTCCAAATTGAGAAAAGAATCTTAGTTTTTTAAAAATAAATCAAAAACATTGGAAAGTATACCATAGAAGCATCTTGAATACAATAGATTTAGTTCCACATTGTTTATCATTTAAATATTTACACAATAATAATAATCAAATATTGCAGTATAATTATTAAATATGTGAATTCTAATAATGTTCACATTTATGTTTTATATTGAATCAATTTTTAACTTTCTAAAAATTATATCTTTTGACTTTAAATATTTTTTATAAAATATTTCCACATTTCCCTTAGAAATTCTCTGCATATATTTCTGTTTTGTAAAATATATGTACATAAGCATATTTACATGAATATAGATATGATTGTTTTGTTGAAAACAATAAACTATGATTACACATAACAAGCAGCTGAACACAGTTGAAAAGCATCTGCTGCATGCAGACTTCTATAATCAGAGATCAAGTATCTACTCCCAAGGCTCAGCATGACCTAGAGACAGGACACTGCTCTTTATAGTAAAAGGTCTAAGGTTTGATCCAAGCCACTGTTGAACAACATGCGATGGTTGCTGCACTTCTGTTTTATGAGTGTTAGGGAGTTTTCTGGGTTTCTCTCTTGCAATATGTGAATACAGCCCATTATTTATAAAAAGTCACTCCCAGAGAAAAGAATTAAAAGTCAACATTAAAATGCAGCAACCTTATATAAGCAATCCCTCAAAAGATCTATTCTGACAGAACCACTGAATTACAAGATTAATTATACTTACAATTAAACCATTATTTACAAAAAATGGAATAAAATCATTAAATCTGTAATTTTTTATCATTTCCATTTTTTATTTATTTATTTTTTGCCAATAGTATCTAATTTTAAGGTTTAGTCCATATTAAAAAATACAAATAACAATAATTGTTAAACTTAAGCATTATTTCCTTTGAGAATAAGTTGGAAACTAAATAAAAACAATATTATGATGATAAATATTGAAAGAAAATTTTAGAATCAGCAGGTCATCAATACCATCATTTAATATGCACATAAGCTGATTTAAAGAGAGTCTATGGATTTAAGAAATTTCCAAACTGCATGCTTGAAGTAAGAATCAAGCCATTGACCTATTGAACTGAAAACCATAACTTTTCACTTTACAGCTTAAAGACAAAGATCAGATAACATACTTGTCAAAATAAAGGAAATCATATTGTGTACTGCTTTAAATATGGAGTATTAGGTGGCTGTGTAAGTTATTTTCAAATTATAAATATTGATATTTTTTGAAAAAGCTCATATTATGCATAGTGTTAAAATTTTTCAACATCAGATTTTGTGGATGTTAATGTAAACTTTTATAGCACATGATATCTTAAAATGGGTATGGCAACAGGTGGTAATAAACAGGAACAGTTCTCTCATTGGCCAACATTAAAATCAAACAGCAGACTGAAACAGGATTTTGTAGGAAACAGATGTCTGCCCTAAGTTTTGTATTATTTTTTAATAAAATTAAAATTTTTTAGACATAATGTATGTTTATGCAATCTATTAGAGCATAATATTATTAAAGAATTTGAATTGCCCTTTAAGATTTTAGTAGTAATTGTACCTAAACCAAATGGGTATGCCATGCCTTTGTATAGATTACAGGCGTCTGAGCTCTGTTACAAAACCTGATACTTAGCAATCTGCTAGAATGGACAATCTTTAGAATAAATCTATGCTGACATCTTTCATGTCAACTTAATCTTTAATCTGGTTATCATCAAGTGAAAGTAAATGAGACCAACTGCCTTTGTTTGTCCCCTTGGTACTCATTGTTACCTACACATGATTGACATTATTACCTCCACTCCACACATCATTTGGGTTGCACAATAAACTTGAAACTTTGGCAGTATTGTGGGCCTTAGAAAAAATTCAAGGATATACAGAAAATCAAAAAATTTTCCTGACATCAAACACCAACATTTTAAGTGGTTGCTAGACATCAAATCACCTTCTAGCCACTTAGATAGTTAAGATTCAGTCCTTCAACCTGAAGACAGAATATACTCCTGGTAAAACAAATGTAATAACTGATATGCTATTATGACTTTATTACACGGTTGTTGTTAATTTAACATCCAGATAAAAACAGCTGAAGGGTCCAGACTTAAAAATAATAGACTGCTTTAAAAGTGACTCAAAATATGAAAATCATTGAATGCATTGGACTGGCTGTGGTTACATCATGTCTCAAAAATGTTACACCATTATGCTCCTGAATTTGAAACTGAAGAGGTTCACTTGGTAATTCTTGTCTAGGAACGCAGAATTTTTTTAAAAGAACACCACAATGTTGGACATTTTGATGATGAAGGCACTTTTCCCAAAATTCTCTCTGGTTATTATTTCACAGGAATGCATTCATAAATAAATAATTATGTGAAAAACTGTTGAAATTATAACCGCTAATTTATTTAAAAGATAGTTTACAGATGTAAATATATACAAAAAAAGAAGAATTATAGACAGAAAAAAAGTTTGAAATTTAGAGAATGTATACTTTGGAAATATTTTATTTTTCTCAATTATTAAAAT
The DNA here is from genome assembly GCA_037975125.1 of Latrodectus hesperus. NCBI lineage: Eukaryota > Metazoa > Arthropoda > Arachnida > Araneae > Theridiidae > Latrodectus > Latrodectus hesperus. Next base: position 10,083,081 of record CM075855.1, read on the forward strand.
TTCAACTATATTGCAATATTTTTAAATGATAATTTAACATTACTACTAAAAAAATTTTTAATAAAATTGGTTATAAGGTTATTTTTCTTTCTAAATAGTTCCTTTTTAAAAATGCTAAAAATACAAAAATAAATATATACCAAATGTAATTTACTTTTATATGACCAATGATATTTATTTAATAATGAAACAAAATTAGAAATTAGAGTTGAATGTAACTTAAAGAGATTAAGTATTATAAATAAAGCTATATTTCAAACCCTTTAGACAATTTGAAAGGAACTTTTGAATAGAAATTATTATTTATTTATAACTAAAAACAATCACAAAATAGTACTCACACTATCAGAAAGAAAAATTTAGAGTAGAATCTATATTACTGAAATTACCACTTCTGAAAATTGCTTGATGACAAAAAAGTAAGAAAAAGAAACATGTAAAACTTAAAAAAAAGTTTAGATTCAATAGTTTTATTACAATAAAAGTATTTTTAAATCCTTTGTATGAATTTTATTCAATTAAATATTTTTATAATTAAAAATTTTTTGATTTTCTTTTTTAAATTTTTAACTTAAGCAACTTTTTAATGCAAAACTAAATACTATATTCAGTTTGTCTAACACAAGAATATCTCCCACCAAGTAGTCTGATAGGCAGAAGTTGCTATAGTAACAAGTACCGTCCACTTCAAATAGGAGTTAGGATTTTATGACTTGTGATAGTATTTAGCATTATTCTCTGAAACCCTAAATATCACTAAAACCTCAAGTTATTCTTGGATTTAAAGTTCCAAGCATTGAGCATGAATTTTTAATTTTAGAAGTAGTTTTATTGTTGATTTAATTTCGCTTTGCTTTTGGCTCATTGGAGAATGGAGAGTGTAATGAGATATATAGAAAACATTGAAAATGATTACTGGGAAAAAGATGATATGTTAGAGGATCTAGTGGATGACCTTTCATTTCACATTAATGGTAAGATTCTTATTCAGATGGTATGGAAACTTCTGGGAGTAATTTAGAAGACTACCAAATTCTTGGATCTTTTAAGCATTTAAAAGGTATTTTTTTTTAAAAATATATATCTTCTATTATAAAATAACTTTTTTACTCTTGCAAATAAGTTGAAAAGTTAATGTTCAATCTTATAATAAACATTGAAATTTGGTTATTATATTAATAATTTAGTTAGTAATCATGAGAAACGTTATGAAATTAGACTGGAAAAATTTTTATCAATTAATTTAATTTTCTTTGTTTATTAATTTTTTATATTAAATTTATACATATTTAAATTTAACAGTTAAAATACAAATATAATTTATAAATAAAAAATTATTTTTGAAAATAACAAAAAAGAATGTCACCAAAACCATCACCTAAGTATTTAGTACACAAAAATAGGCATCGTTCTTCTGGCTCCTCCTGTCAAAAATGGAGCAAGTTTTGCTTACCCAGCAATGGACAGGCGCCTATGTAGAGGGAGCTATTCTTATGTTAAACACAGACAATAATACATACGTAAACTTTAATTTTAATTGCAATTTGTCATTTACAAGTTTAATATTAAAATTACACAATAATAAATATTTACCAAGGAGAGTTAATCTGCTTTTAACATCCAAAAATCTTTGACTAATACTGCCAGTTATAAGAGATCTATATGGACATTCTAAAAATGTAAAAAATAAACAATTAATAATAAAAAAAAACTTTTGGAATAAAATTTGAGATATTAGTAATGAATAATTCACAAAACAATAAAAAATATAAAAAGTAAAAAATATAAATATTACAATGTCATTAAAATTCCTTTTTCAGTTTTTGCTTTTAAAATGTCATTTTATGCTTTTAAAATGATTTTTTATTTTTAATTTATGTAATTTTTTTAATTTATGGTTAGAATTCTATATGAATTCTAAACATAAATTTAAAAAAATTAATTAATAAAATCATATTCTTTAATTCTCTGCACTGATTCATTAATGTTTTAATGAATGAATTAAATACAACTAAAGGATATTATGATATAGATGCAAATTCCAATACAATTTGGAATTGTTTAAATTTAGTAAGAAAAACACATTACCCAGGGTAATTTATGTTTACAAATTTACCATAAAAGATGTAAAAAATGTAAAATAATTTAGTAAAAGAAATATTATCAACAATTGTGTTAATACTATAATAGGAAAAAACGTTTTGTATTTATCTAAACAAACTTGACAAATTTCAGTATAAATCAAATGCCAACATTTTAATTTCATATATACATATTTTGAGATAGATTTATTAAATTACACTGATACCTGCCTCACAAAAGAGCAATTGTTTCTGGAAATAAATATTGATGACCTAAATTCTTTTTAAATTAACAAAATTAATGTTTTTTTTCACAAAAATTTCAAGCCCTTTTTCATTATTCATCAAAGAAAATTTATGTTTGATACCAGTAAAACAACTTCAGCTTTTTCAGATGTTGGTGTATATTTTTTTCCTCTTGCACAACAAAAAGATCATATTCAGTATTTGCCTCCATTTTTACTGTTTATATACTGCATATATATATATATATATATATATATATATATATATATATATATATATATATATATATATATATATATATACAAACTTCCAATTTGAAAATTTGTAGAAAACAATCACTCTTAAGAAAGATTAATGATCAAAATATGAAGAAATAGATGTTTGGAAAAAATAACATACCTATAAGCATGACTTGTTATAATAAATTAATAATGATAAGACATACACAAAATACGTGACAGATCCCTTTACACTGCATCAGAAACATTCATCTCATGAATCTGTTATAGAATCTCATTAGAAATCTCACAGAATACAAAGTTTTTATAAGACATGTAATGCCCTACATTCACAAGATTATCATCAATACAATTCCATTTGTTGTAGAAAACACTATTTTGATTGTGTAATTCCAGGGAAAAAAAGAACTGACACTACATTAAGCATTTCTTAAAGATAACCAATGTTGTGCCAATGCTTCTTTTTATGAAGTTTTTGGTAAAGGGAGAGTTAAAAATAATAAAAATTTTTTTCATTAAACAAGTAAATAATTTTCTTCTTATTTTTTTTAAATTAAAAAACTTATTCACTAAAAAATTTTTAAAAATCAATTTCCCTACTTATTACTTTTTGTCCTGATAGAAGTTCTGAACAAAGATACCACTACTGATGAATGATTTGCAAATCATTTATTTCTCTGAAGCTTTTTTTTTATAAGATCATAAGAGTAAATTGTAGCATAGGTAAAGTATACTCAAAATTTAATTTATTAAACTTCTGGTGGGGTTATTTAAAACCTGAAAGTTGTACTGAGAATTTATCAAACAGAATATGGAGCTCAATATAATCTGTACAATAGAGTATGGAGTTGAACTGTGCTTCTAAGGTCTTGAGAAACTTTCCATTTTCAATACATTTGTAAAATTGAATGATTCAGAATGATCTGAGTATCAGTGGTTGGAAATTTGAAGCAATATTGTTTCAAATCTAATATTAATACTTAAAGTTTGTCAGAAGCTTATAACAATCCAGCTGTTCCTGAATTCCAATAAAAATAAAGGACAATTCCTTAAAGTTGGCTTGCATGCTCACATTGAACAGAAAAGGAAATAATACAGCAGTTCAAGCTTTTTCAAGCTTTAAATAAAAAAGGAAAAATGTATAATTCATTCAAAGCAATGCAAACAATAACAGAACTGATGGTAAAATCCAAAAAGACCTCACACAGTAGCAAAAATAAAATAAAAATTCAAACAGCAGCAATTAGAAACATGAATGCTTATTTCACATGAAAAGCTAGGAGTCTGCTAGATTACATTTTGTTTTTCCCTCACAGCTGGTAAAATTACCAAAAAAGGTATACAAAAATCTGAAAGTCAAGATATTAAGTTCAGTTCATGGATAATGAACAATTACTATCTAGTTATAGGGATGGGAAGAAATACCTCTGTAACCAGTATTTTGAAATCAGTATTTTTTTTCCAAATACTCAGTACTTTCAGTAACAAAATCAGTGTGAGTTCGAGTATCCTCAGACAGTTGCAGGTACAATGTACTTGACCAGTTTCAAAGACAAAGCGAGTATGTGCCTAGTACAAAGTAATCAGCGAGTACGTGAGCATGTGCTTGTTACAAAGTAATCGCGAGTATGTGCCTGTTTCAAAGTAATCATTGTAGTTACAGTGTACTTGACTGAATGTAACAAGTACAGAAGAACTAATGACAGAGTGAGTACAAGTAACAATGTCATCGATATAGACGGATGAATTATGAGATTGTGGTAGCTTCTTATGGTAGGGAAGCTGGGTGGGAGAAGGGAAATGACAGTTGGTTTAGCTGTTAAATAGAAGTGGGATACTTGGGAATTGAAAGATCTCTTTCGATTGGAGAGGGAGACATTAGAAATGTATACTGCGAAATAAAATACGCATGTACATTTATTTTATTTCGGTTGATAAAATAAATGAGTTGAGAAAACCAATATTCATGGCACATCTCTTTAGTGATTATCGTTTTTTTTTTTTTTTCAAATATATCATGTTTTTTTAAATATAAGAAAAGCATGATATTGTTATGTATTTAGAAATTTTTTATTAACTTTTATTTTTGTAATTATTTCTTTTAAAAATTTAATTTTATTTTATGAACATATACAACATATTTATTTGAACCTTAAATTAGGTCAGATTTCTTAAATTAAAAAAAATATTTAAATTAAATCTGCTTATATACTTCCATTGTTATTTTTACTATGCATATTTTTTATTATAATTTCGTATAAATATGTTTATTTTTTATTCAACCATGTTTTAGTTTCACTATATTTTACTGTAAATATTTAGAATTTAAACTTTTAGAAATAATGTTCTTTTATATTTTTTATCAAACGATTTATTTTTATTCAGATAATGAAAATGTTGATTTAAACCTAATAAAGGTAGTTTATTCAATTTAGTTTAAAGTTTCGAAATGAAAAAAAAGCTTTAATTAAGTTAATTTTTACCTTATTTTTATTCATACCATCATGTGTTACAGTCATGTTTATTTCTTAAATTATGGATTGATGTAAATAAAATATATGTATTTCTGTTCCTCCATTTTGTATTAAACATTATTTCTCAATATTTTATCTTAAAACATTATAACATTTAGATTATTGGTAAAACTGTTTTATATTTTTTTATAGTTATTGAAATTTTATGCAACTATACCTAATATAAAATGATTATGTTTACTTAAACATTATTAATACAGTTTTAATTGCAAAGCTACTTTATTTAACCATAAATTTATTAAGTTTCAGGAAAGTGAAACAAAATATGTGTTAATGCAATTTTTATTTTAGAAAAAAACTGGTTTATCTACTACATAAAAATATAAACAAATAAGCGTCTTTTATAATAAAAGTTTATGTATGATACATAAAAATTTTTTACTATGTTTGTCGCGTTAATGTTTAATTATAGAAAAAAAAGGAAATTTAATTTAAGTTGATTTTTTTGATTAATTGCAGTATTTTTGTAAGCAAACTTGAAATAAAATCTCTTTGTAATTGATTAAACCTCCCACTTAACAATTCTTCGCACACTATTAACCAGTTAATTTTAAAAATTCATTTATATAATTGGAAAGTCTTTGAATAAATTCTAATAAAAAATTAAGCTGATTAAGTTGAAAAATTGAAATTATATTATCTTATCTAATTTTATATTTTAATTAACATTGGAAGTCTTTGAAAATTACTATTGAGTAATTGGAAAATTTACTAAGAACAGATATAAATTCTGAAAACAAATGTAAATAACAAAATGTCATAATTGTTATATTGATTGAAATATGTTTAAGAAAATTTAGAAGTTTAAAATTTTTTACAAAAAAACGGTTTGTAGATAAATAACTTATATTTCTTTGCCTCATACTAGAAATTAAAGCATTACAGGAAGAACAAAAACTTGCAATTAATGAAATGTTGCATAAATAATAATTATTTTTTATAGATCTTTTTATTAATATTTAAGTGAATGCCTATTTATAAATAATAATAATTTAAATTAATATTATATTAATTAATTTCATGGAGTAATATAAAATATTATTGATCTATTTATTTAGTTTTAATTAATTATTAATTTATTTATTATTAATTTAGTTTTTACCCAATTTATTTATAAAATTTTAAAAACTTTGTCATTATATTTTAATCTGATAGATGGTAGTGCAAAAGCAATTGTAACAAGTACAAAATGTAATCGGTAAAATACTTATTACTTTAAAAGTAACTGTACTCAGTACATGCTAAGTACAGAAAAAGTAACAAGGTCCCATCCCAATCTAGTTATCACTGAAAATTGTTTCAGCTTAAAGTGTAAAATCCTTATCATTATTCTCAAATGCTGTTTTTCAAGATTCTCATTTTCCTAATGACTTCAAGCTTTAACTTAAGTAAGATATATTTAATAATTAAATGCATTCTACATATGGTTGTTATTTAACATAACTGTTATTCTATAACAGTTATCAGTTTATAAACATCATTAAAATAGCATGTTTCTTTGAAAACAGCGTTATTTAATAACAACCTTTTAAATATGGATGGAAGTTTCTGTAAAGCGTGGAATAGAGGGCGCTACTACCGTGGAGATCTAGAAAACTTCCGGCACGAAACTTCCTGCTTACTATTTCATTATTGTCTTATACCATCGTGCTTGTTTTCTGTAGTTTCCATTGCTTTTGAGAAATATTCATTTAAAAGTAATTATCCTATAAAATTTTTTGAAATGCAGGAAACACAGGTAGTAGTTGTTGCGAAGCATTTGGTTGCAATATGCGAGCTGGAACAAATTTACTTTCGCAAGTGAAAATGTTCACATTTCCAATGGAACCCGATTTACAATCCTTAATTTAATTATCTGTGTATTAAATCAACTCTTAAAAATAAGACTTAAATTTTAATTGCAATAAAAACCAAGACTTGTTTAAAATATTAATAAACAAGAAGTAAATAAACACATGATAACAATTTTGTTCTACTCATTATTGATACCAATCCATATATTCTAGCATCATCAAGAAAATTTTAATTAAATTTATAATACTATAAATGAAATCATAAATAATACCTTGCTTAATATTTGAAATGATTTATAGTTCAATCGCGCTCAAAATATATTTCCTGAAATTTTGGAATAAATGCATAAAATTAAAAATTAGTTAAAGAAGAAAATTATTAGCAATTGAGATTAATAATAGCAAGAGTTAGAATGTGGGTTACAATATATCAGTCATCAACAATTGAGAATCATTGTTACAACTCCCGAGAAATATGGTAATCCATCAGGATTATTTAAGTAAAAATTAAAATTTTTTAAAAATTTACGGGATCACCACTGATTACACTCTTATTAAAAATTATGGTTTTAACAGATAAAATAAAAAAAAAATTTCAAAAACAGAAATAAATACCTAAAAATATTTAAATAAAAATTTTTGCGATTGCATTGATTTTCAATGGGAAGAGAGAAAACTGGAAATATTTGAGATGGCTTCCGGTCAACTGAGGTTTGTTTTTGTTTACACTGAAAACTCCATCCATATCATAGATATTGTAAAACTTGGCTATTTATTGATTTAGTTCACTAATTAGTTTTAAATTTCCTTTATAATCTGATGGAGCATAACAGCAGGTTGCTTGGAACAAAGTTTAGTCAGAAAATAGTTTGATATTTAAAGAAACTTCTTTTAAGGAAGAATGAAATATTTGACAACAGCTTGCTATTTAAAGAATGCCTGCTATGTCATAAAAAATGTTATTGGATAAAAAATTTTTAAGAAATTTTCTGTAAATAAAATATTTTCACTAGACATAAGTTGCATTGTTTTGGAAATATTGAAATGCTGGAAATAATGTGAAATTAAAGAAATTCAATTGCTAAGATTATAAGATTTTTAAAAATAAATAATATTGAACTCATTTTTTAAACATTAAAAATTGTTTGCCAAATAATCATGACTAAATGAATTTACATTGAAAAAAAATTATAGTATATACATACAGTAAGACCCCGCTTAACGCTGTTTCGTTTAGCGCTCTTTTTATTTCATCCTGGTGACTCCACGAAATCGCTCGTAGCATACGGAATTCCCCGAAATATTATGCAGCGATAGGTTTCAAATACATATCGGAAAGAGTGTACTTGTGTTTCTTGTTTGGTGCGGTATTGTATAGACATATTTTTATTATTGGAAACATTTGTTGACATTTATTGTAAGAAGGTATTAATTTACATATTTAATACTATATTACAGTGTCAAATATTTTGATCTTTAGTTTTTACTGTGGGTGATAATGAAAAAGAAAAGAAAGCAACCAGAAAAAGCATTTCACTCAAAACTAAAATGGAAGTGATTAGAAGATTAGATTCTTGTGAACGTTAAACTCTAATTAGTGCTTGATTGAATTTGCCAACTTCAACAATAAGGACCATCATGAAGAATAAAGAAAAAATTATTGTCATCGGCAACTACAACTACGTCAAGCTCTGCAACTAGAATTACCCGTTTTAGAAATAATATCATAGAGGAAATGGAAAAACGATTGTCTATATGGATTGACGACCTAAATTGACCGCAATATGCCATTAAGCCAATCTATCATAATAGAAAAAGCTAGAAGAATTTTTAATTACATTCAGGCTGAGACAATTGATACAAGTGAAACTTTCGTTGCTAGTCAAGGATGGTTTAATAGATTTAAACATGGAAATAACCTTCACAACATAAAGATTACAGGAGAAGCAGCAAGTGGTGATACAAAAGCGGCGGCTGAATTTCCAGCGATATTAAAAAAATAATTGAAGAAAGAAACTATCCTCCAGAATTGGTTTTTAATGTTGATGAAACAGGCTTGTTTTGGAAAAGAATGCCAAAACGAACATTTCTATCCCGTGAAGAGAAACGGGCACCAGGATTTATAGCTGCAAAAGATCGATTAACCCTTCTACTAGGTGTTAATGCAAGCGGATATTTTAAATCAAAACCATTACTAATTTACCATTCCAAAAACCCAAGAGTGATGAAAGGCATATCTAAATCAACTTTACCTGTAATTTGGGAGTCTAATAAAAAATCATAGATAACTGCGAAAATTTTCCAGGATTGGTTCACTGAACATTTCTGCCCGTCTGTTAAACGTTATTGTGAAATTAAAAAACTTGAACAAAAAGCACTTCTGTTAATTGATAATGCTCCAAGTCACCCAACAAATTTATTCGACTTAACAACATGTATTCCAGTCGAAGTGGTTTTCTTGCCGCCTAACACAACTGCCTTAATTCAACCAATGGACCAAGGCGTTATATCAACTTTTAAGTCTTATTATTTGCTTTGCGGCGAACCTTTAAGCAAATGTTTGAAAAAACAGACGAAGAAAAAAACCAGTCCATAAGAGAATTTTGGGAAAACTACAACATCGTGGATGTTGTAGAAAACATAGGCCTTTCTTGGAATGAGGTAACAGAAAGATCTTTGAAAAGAGTATGGAAGAATATTTGGCCGGATTTAAGTAAGAGCGATGACGTTGGACACTTTGTCGATGTGGATGAAATAATGGAAGAAATAGTGAAGTTAACGAAGCAAACTGGTTTTGAAGGGGTAAATATGGAAGATGTCGAAGAAATAATTCAAGAAGCAGTGGCTAGTCTTTCTAATGATGAGTTCAAGGAATTAACTGAACAAGAAGAAAACATCAATGTTGACAGCAGTGATTCAGAAGAAGATCAAAAAGAACTTTCGATTGCGTTCGTAAAAAGGAGTTTGTCTACCATAACTGAAATAATGGATCAATTCATTGAAAATGATCCGAATTTTGACAGGAGCTCAAAAGTAAGGCGTGGTGTTAGAGATGCTATATCCGTTTATGAAGAACTTTTAAGAGAACGACGCAAAAGAAAAAGGCAAACAACATTAGATGCTTTTGTCACAAAAAGGCAGAACACTGAAAACGTGGAAAGCTAACTAAATATGACTGACTTAGAATTTTATTTCTTTAAAATATTCGTTTTGTTATTTATATTTTGTTTTTATTTTTGCAAGAAATAATAATGTGGTATTAATTTAGGCTTTAAGAAATAAATGTTTGGTTTTATTTTTATTAAAAAAACATACTTTTCAAATTTAATACCTAACCAATTTCCTAGCCATCTTCCCCTAACCCCAATATTTACATGTAAAGATAGCCTCGTTTAGCGCTGTTTCGCATTACGCTCTACTTTGATGGAACGTATCCCCAGCGTTAAGCGGGGTCTTACTGTATTTAATAAATGTAAAGATAAATGAGACCATATATCCAAATGTGTGTGTATAAAATATTTTACATTTAATATGGTATTTTCATGGAAATTCAAAAGCAAAATCATACATTTTAATTAGCATAATAATATCAGTACTTTGAACTAATAAATAATCAAGTTAGCCTGGAGGTAGGTATATGTAATTTTTTTAACATACTTTATTTTCAAATATTCATGAACAATTATTTTAATCATTCTAACTATTATAAATATTTGCACATAAAAAAGTTTACCACTGAAAAACTTGGATAGTGAAATAATTTTTTGAAATTTGTAATATATATTTTGCAGTAAAAACAATCATAATGTACCTGATAAAAGATTAATTAAGTAGAGTAAGAATGAAATTAAAATTCAAGAAAAAAATAATAATTTATTTCAAATGCCTAGATATAAAATATCTATATATCAAATATTTAGCTACTTATGCACAAAAATATACATAGATAAATATTTACAGAAAAATGTTTTAAGAAAAAATTTTACTAAAAAGCTAGCTATACATAACAAAGCTTTCATATATTTAGATGCAAACTATTACTCATAAATTAGAGAAAGCATAAAAAAATTATTCTCATTCTACACACACAATAAAACAAAATAGATGTTAATTGACACAAAAAATTTCCTGATAATCCTTTCTTATAGTATGATTATAATGGTACTATTTTGTATTTCCTTTTTTAGAATTTAATTAAATTTGAAATATCTCGAAAAATTTTCCAAACTGTTATTATATAATTTTATCTAGACTGTATTAAATTATGCCATCATGAGTTTTATCTATATATAAATTTTAATAAAAATTATATACATAAAAATTTTTATAATGATACATAAAAATTACATATTGCTAATTTTTAGAAACAAAGAATAATGTGTATAATGCTGCTTAAGAGACTCTTTTTTACATCCTATATAATTATCTAATTAAAAACAAAGTCAATTTTTATGCAGGTTTGAAGTTTAGTTTATGCAGGGTTTGAAGAGCAATGAACATTTCCAGTTCCTGAACAACAACACAACTACAAGTACATATGAGGTATCCAGATCAAGTATAATTCATATTGTAATATAATATTAGATATACATCACATTCCTGAGATATCTAAAATTCAAATGTCCATGAAATTCAGAACTTGGATGTCTAGTAGATATCATAAAATTAGCATAATTTAGACATTAATATTTGTGTGATGTCTTCATGAACCTGTCGTTTCCAGGATCATTCAATAACACAAAATACCTTCATTTTAGACGACACATTTATTTCCCATTAATTATTAGCACAAACATAAATTCAGACGTTATTTCTACATTATTCAAAACACATGTATTTTCCACTGCCTTAAAGCGGGACGGGACCACCGCTACCACTCGTATTCACACAACCACACTGTTCCTCTCATTCTGACATGACTCCATCTAACCTGTCTCTTCCATCGGCACATAACAAAATTGAAAGTTCTTGTTTCCATTAAGTACTTGATTTTCATACCTTCCCTCCAGTTTTCACTGCTGGACCTTGTCCTGCAAATGGAAACTATGAAGAACCCTAGAATGTTTCTTTTACCTTTCATCACCATTACATCAAGAGCCAAACAATAGCAAAATTCTAAATGTAACTTAATGTTTAACATATTTGCTGACATGCTTCAGCTTACACTTTTTCTTCTATTGTTATGTTTTATGGAAAATTATTCTATATTATGCTACTGCTATATCCATTATATTTATTACAACACAATATTGCAGGGTTCATACTTATTTCCAAGAATCAAATTCCAGGAGGTATCGACATTCAAGTTAAATATTTTATTTTATTTTAAAATTTTTTCTTAACCAAACATGCATTTAATTATGTTAAAAGCCATCAATGAATTTATAGCTATAACAGCTAATTTTTATTTAAATAATACACATTCTACATAAAACTGGATTATACACTGTATAAAATAATGAGTTGTTTTAGAGTTTTTAGACATTTCCAATAGATTCCTGTCTATTAATTTATTAAGTATTTCAAAATGTGTATGACAATTTATTTTCTAATATAAATACAGTTACTCAAAACAAATACAACGATTATAAATAGTTTCAAGAGTCCATTGGTCATTAAAAGACACTTTCCACCAGGCATATTAAATAATTTTTATTTCAGTTTCATAATAATAAAATTTATGTCGATTCAATTGAATTATACGTTTATCAAGGGAAACCTGGAAAATATGTTTTAACTCAAAAATTTTATATTTAAATATTAATATTCAAAGAATTTTAAAACAGCCACAAATAGAAAAAGAATCAATTAAAATTGCCGATCTTAGTTGCACAATACATTTATTTTTGTTTGGTTATTACTTCTCATGTTTCACTTCCCTTTACATAAATCTAAATACTACTAAACCAAGTTATCATGAAATTGTTGTAGCTGAATTAGATCCTGAAAACATTTATAGATGGAAGTTTCAGTAAAGCGTGGAATAGAGGGCGTTACTACCGTGGAGATCTAGAAAATTTCCGGCACACAACTTCCAGCTATTCCATTATTGTCTTATACCATTGTGCTTGTTTTCTGTAATTTCCATTGCTTTTGAGAAATATTCATTTAAAAGTAACTATCCTATAAAAATTTTTTAAATGCAGAAAGCAAATAAAGGTAGTAGTTGTTGCGTAGGATTTGGTTACAATATGTGAGCTGGAAGATATTTACTTTTCTAAGTGAAAATGTTCAAATTTCCAATGGAACCCAATTTACAATCCTTAATTTAACTAGCTATATATTAAATCAACTCTTAAAAATAAGACTTATATTTTAATTGCAATAAAAAACAAGATTTGTATAAAATATTAATAAACAAGAAGTAAATAAACACATCATAACCATTTTATTCTACTCATTATTGATACCAATTCATATATTCTAGCATGTTCAAGAAAATTTTAATAAAATAAATACTATAAATGAAAGCATAAATAATACCTTGCTTAATATTTGAAATGATTTATAGTTCAATTGTGCGCAAAATATATTTCCTGAAATTTTGGAATAAATGCATAAAATTAAAAATTAGTTAAAGAAGAAAATGATTAACAATTGAGATAAATAATAACAATAGTAAGAATGTGGGTTACAATATATCATTCATCAACAATTGATTCTAATATCGCCAATAAGAGCGATTCCCGCAAAATATGATAATCCATCAGGATTATTTAAGTAAAAATTTAAAAATTTTTTTAAATTTACGGTATCACCTCTGATTGCACTTTTATTAAAAATTATGATTTTAATGGATAAAATAAAAAAAATTTCAAAAACAGAAATAAATACCTAAAAATATTTAAATAAAAATTTTGGGATTGCGTTGGTTTTAATTGGGAAGAGAGACCGGAAGTATTTGACATGGCTTCCTGTCAACTAAAGTTAGTTTTTGTTTACATTGAAAATTTCATTCATACAAATTAATAGTTAAGAATACAAAAAATTTAATATCGATCGTACAGCCCTCTAATGTCAACATTAAAACTAATATTGAATTAAGTTTTTCTACAATTTCTTTGAAAATTTTAAAATATTAAAACAAAAAAATTCAAAAATAATAATATTTTGTAGAAAAAAACAAATGCATCAAGGTAAGAAAAAAATCCAGGAGTTTCAAGGGTCCTTAAAAAAATTTTTTTTCTTGTAATTTAAGGAGTTTCCAGGAGTTGTACGAACCCTGATATTATAAAGTAAGAAAATAAGATCAATATTAACATAAACAAATTCAAGTATGCTAATACTATTCACACAACCCTTATGAAAATTAACAACCAAAAAACAAATAGAAATAATTATATTATATTATATAAGGTTATGTATAAATATTATAATATATCAGAAATTACTTTCTATTTCTAACTAGATTCATAATGAGAGAAAAACATTTAATCATCCCCATAGACCCCTGATAAAATCTGCAATAGCATTATTATTACGGACTTATGAGCTATTGTGACCCGATAGCAAGACTGATTTGACAATTCTGTCTTTTCTTCAAGCTGTTTCCAACATTCCTTTACTTCTTCACAGCCTCCTAGAGGTACAGGTTGAACTTTCCCAAAATCTTCATCAGCTTCATAAATTATGCCCACTGTATTCATTGGCTGGATATATTTCCTTAGCATGTTCTGATGCAGATGACGGATGCTTCCAACCGGTAATTTAACTGCATGAAACTGGTGATTTCTGTTCTAAAATTTCCTCTGTACTTTCCACTTAGAACAAAGTTTGTTTGTAGAGTCTGGAATTAGTACAATAACTTCACCCAATAGATAATTCTTTTGATTTGGATCTCAAATTTTGATAATGTACATATTTTTTATGTTGATTTTTAGTATGTTCATCGGCATATTCCACAGCGTTCTGCAATCTATTTCGAACCTTCTGAAGATAATCATTGATTGATTCACCAATACCTTGAGGCAGAAGAACTTCATCTTCCCATGTAGATTTTAAAATAGCTAAAGATCCAACTGGGGGGCTTCCATGAACTAATAAGTATGGTGAGACCCCAGTGGTTGCTTTTGGCACTTCACGATTTGCCCACAAGACAAGGCAACTGTTTGTCCCATCCTTTACCTTAGACCTTATAGAATTATGCAATATTGACTTCATTGTTCCAATCCTTCTTTCTATCAATCCGTTACTCTGTGGGTAACTGGTGTAGATAATTTTGGTACAGTCCCTAATCTTTTAAGAAATTCCTGCATTAGCTTGGTAGCAAAACTTGTTCCATTGTCCATAGCAATGATTCGAGGAATGCCAGACTTCATAAAAATTTCCATAAAGGCATCGCATGTTGCTTTTGCAGTCAAAAATTTAGAAGGAATTGCCTCTGGCCACCGACTGTGCTGATCCATAACGCATAATACATACTGATGTCCCCTAGAAGACTTAGGTTCAATAGGCCCTAAAATGTCAGCATTCACTATTTGGAAGGGTAATTCTGGTCTACCAACAGCTTCTATAGGTCCTGTCTTTCAGTTTGGTTTTCCTCCCCAATTGACAATCGTGACAAGATTCACATCAACGTTTTACATCTCTTGGCATACCTGCAATTATCTTTTTGGTGTTCCCACCAAAAAGATATTGCACCTAAATAGACACTCTTTCCTTGGTTTTTCTAGAAGCAAGATGTCTTCCTGTAGGTGTTTCGTGAGCTAATTTTAAATTTTTTTTTCTTCTGCATTCTGGAATTACAAGCTGAACATATTTCTGTCCTGCCACATTGCCTGTGTGGTATAGTAAATCTGACTCCAGCCAGTAATTGTTCTTAAGCTGTCTGGTATCTTCAAAACACCGATTTAATTTAGCACAGGACAACTGTCCTTTTCTTAACATCTTTGCTTGCGAAATTAGAGTATTTTCTTCATCCTTAATAGCGATTATTTCTTCATTTAACAAGTTACTTTCCACTGGAGTAGTTGAAACTCTACTTCAGAATTTTCTAAATCAAGTGTTTCTTGATATGCTTCTATTTCGTATTAAGCTTCTATTTTCCTTCCCTCCACATTGAAAGTATTAGAAACTATTTCTTTCCCGTATATATTTATTATTTCAACATTTCTTCTGGTACCACTGACTTCCGCAGTACTGTAATTTCCGCACCACTATCAATGATTCCTTGAAACTAATTATCTCCTTTATTTAAATCAACTTGTGCAAGCTCACCACCATTTTTTTCACCGATTGGAATTTCCCAATCGAAATTTGCATTACCTATTTTAATGCAGAAATCATTTAACCCTTTCTTGCTTACTTCTTCTGTTTCACTCTTACTAGAAACTTGAGATACTGTATTCATTTGCGGGCAAAGTTTCTTCAAGCGACCTTCTTGTCATTTGAAACTTTTTATTTTGACTTTTTATCTGGAGCACCACTTGCAGTATTACTTCTGAAATAATTCTGTCTTCGTAAATCTGTATTTTTTTTTTTTTTTTTTTTTTTTAATAATTATAATATTTTTTTTCACAAAAACTCTGATTTCTAGCTTCAGCTAGAAAAGGTTCCCTTACAATTTCGTTCCACTTTGTTCCATGTGGGGCTAGAAAAAATTCGGTATAATTATGGGAATTACTATGAAACTTTTTAGTATCAAAACTAAGAAATTATCAATTTCCCTCCCCAATGCCAGAACCGGAAGCCAATTTTCAGTCTCTTTCAATAATATTTGGGATCTTACATAAGTAGGCAGAGTCTCCTATTTTGTAAGCTACAATAAGCTCTTTAAGTTTAGCAAATGTTTCTACATCTCTAGATTTTAAATACAGAGCTAATGCAGCTTCCACTCGAGATGCATACTGACCATAACTTTCATTGTGAAATTTATAACAAGAATCAAAATTCTTATGTTGTAAGGGAGTTATCCTATGTTCCCTTAAAATGAAATTTTTGATTTTGTCATACTGATCTAAATCTCTTCTTCAGATAACATAGCATTTATTCCTTTGGCACAACCCTGTAAACACTAAAATAATTTTCCCTTCAAACTGTTTGGGTACTTCATAAAGCTTGAACCTCCTTTCTGCATAATGGAAAAAGAAAGGCGATTCTTCTGCTTGTTCCAGGGAATCTAAAAACCCCTTTCATTATATTTAAATAACCTAGAAAATTGTTTCCTAATTTATTTCGCTCATATTCAACTGTGCTTACTGAATACTCTCATCTTCATTTTCTTTTAATTCTAATTCACGCATTTTAAGTTCATGCTCACATTCTCTTTGTTTCTTTTCTAATTCATATTGCCTTCCTGCAACAAAATCAAATATAATAAGACCTGGCGTCTCGTATGCGAGAGTTACATCCCCCACACCTACTCAAGATAAAGAACAGACTCCTCTGTTGACCTCTTCAGGATTGCCTGATGACTTCTCTCATTTTTTCTTTCTCATGAATGAAATTAAAGCTATCTTTAAAGGTATTCCAATAAAAATGCTTATTAAAGAACTCAAAGAAATCAAGTCCCCTATGGACAAGCTTTTCAAACTGACCCAATATTTTCAAGGTATAGAATAACCTACTTTCATCTATGTAACTAATAAAAACACCTCATTATTACTTTTACACAATTAAATCAATCTTGTAATTATCTTACTATCCTTATTTTATTCATAATAACTACTATAATTATTAAAAAATTTAAAGAATAATAATTTAAAAGTTTTCATTAAGCTCCTCCCACTCAAGTTTTTTCAACCAATAATATGCCAGTCAGTTACAGCTATAGCTCACCAGGTCATTTCCAGCTCCAGATGAGGGTGAGGTCCTTCGTGCCTAGGTACCTTGTGAATCTGGAGCAGCCAGCCGAAATTGTCCTACAGTTTTGGCTTTCTCTCTCTCTATCGGATCGGAAATTATAGTATTCATTAACTCTCGAATAAATGACTCTTCATAATGTTTAGATTGTGTAATAACATTTTTTAAATCTATTATTTTTGTGACCAGAGAAATCTGTTCTCCTAACTCACTGGCCAATATTAACTGATCCTCCTTTCGAGCTTTACCCAAGAATGCATAGGCCATTTTAACAATTAATGTTATCGCAAATTACCAAACCTTAAATCATCAATTAATCAAAATAAAACATTTAAAAATCACACAGATTACCTTTCATTTGTTGAATCAATACAAACACTTTTGTTTAATTAGTGCACAAAAAAAGAAGACTTAAATAATTTATTCTAATACTAAATTGAAAAATTTATAGTTTCGGTTTTCATTTCAACACACTATTAAACCTTAATTATTTAATGCACATTAATGAATGAAAACAATTCAAAACAAGCTAAAAGAATATACATATATGAATCATAATCCCAATTTAAGCAATCTAAATTAAATAAATCCTTATCACAGAAGATCATTAAACATAGCAACATAATTCAATAAAAGGTTAAAATAATTTTTAGTAATATGCATTTATGTTCATCATTATTTATATACATTATTTTACCTTAAAACAATATTAATCAGTGCTATCAAAACAACCAAAAAAATATTATTCACCATTGCAAGCACAAATGCTTTCGAAATATAAAATAATTCAAATTTTCCCTCTTAAAAATGTTTCACATTTTTGGTTTTGAATCAAAATTTAAAATCTTAGTTACTTTATATAGATATTAAATACAATCATAGTAAATAATTAATATAACTTATAACACTGAATAATTCTGAACACATTTTTAATAATGCAAATCAATAAACAATTAAAAAACATTTAAACTTTCTTGAAATAGTTTATTCCATAAGCTTATATCATTTACATAATAAACAACAGAATGATCAAGAAAATTCTAAGTAAAAACATTTATATCCTATTATATCACATTAGACCAAAAATATGTTTAATCAATTTACTATTCAATACAGCAGCTTTTAAATTAATGCACATAGCTCAAGAAATTGACAATTAGCAACAACATTATTATTCGACATAAATTTGTTTAAATAAACAAATTTCAAAAATATTTTTTTCTCAATAAATTAAAATTATGTATATATTTCTAATTTCACCAGTTAGTGAAAAAAAAAACTTTTCTGATTATTAACGAACAAACAACAATAACCAATAATATTTTGAAATCAGTATCGAACCTTAAATATTTTCTCATTTAAATTAAACGTTATACATGTTTATTTTTATCTTGATACTTCAAACATTTAAACAATTTTTTTAATTTATTACATTTACTTCTTAAGTAAAACACTACAAAGAAATTTAAGAAAATTTTAGAACACAAAAGTAACATAACTAAAACAAATATTGGCTCTTAATGGAATGAGAAGCAATGAAAATATAGAGACTCACTACTTTGTAGACACTTTTCTATAACTCATATCCTATCATTTTGTATTAATCTGGAACACATCCTGGAGATGATGTGCCAAATGAGATGTTTTCATGAACCTATCGTTTCCAGAATCGTTCAATAAAACAAAATATCTTCATTTTTAAATAACATAAAATATCTTCATTTTGGACGACACATTCATTTTGCATTAATATACAACATTAATTATTAGCACAAACATAAATTTAGACATTTCTTTCTACATCATTCAAAACACATGTATTTTCCATTGCTGGAAGCGGGACCTCTGCTACCACTCGTAGTCACACAACAACACCATTCCTCTCGCTCCGACACGACTCCGTCTAACCTGTCTCTTTCATCAGCACATAACAAAATCAAAAGTTCTCGTTTCTGTTAAGTACTTGATTTTCACAATTTGGATATTGCAGAGATATTTTATGGCTATCTAAAACTCTAACCAATTGGATATCCAAATTTCTTAAAAGCTAGATATTTCTCAGACATTAGAAATCTAGATACCTTTAGATATCTACATTTTGGATATTTATAGGGTATGAAGAACTAGATGTCAACTATACATTCATAGAAAGATACTTTCATAAACAAAACTAATGAATTTTTGAAAACAGCATTAATACAAATTATATATGCTCATTTTAAATTAAAACAAAGTGTCAACAATCCAGCTAATTAATCAATCTCTATTTTGATGTTTATTATTAAAGATTACAGATAAAGTAAGAAGATTTAAAAACTTTTTTGGAAGTGTTTGCTGAGTTTTCCAGTATTTGAATAATTTACTTCATTATGTTTTGAATCTTATAATTACTGATTAAATTGATTGTTAGCTTTTACTTCAATATGATTTATTATTAAGAACAAAATACTAATTGAAAAACCTTGTAATATTTACGCTATAAAATTGGTATTACTCCTTAAAAAATAATGCTTTATTACTAAAGCTAAAATAAGTACTATATAAGTGTTACATTAAGTTTTTAATTAGAAAGATTCTTTTAATGAAAAGTGCCAATTTTTATTGTTTGTTTTAGTAGGCATATACTATTACAAAATATAGCATGTTTTTCCAAATTTGTTTATGTTTGGTCATCTATTATTAAAGGTCAATGAATAAAAATGTCAAAAAACTTTTAAGGAATATAAAAAAACTTTTAAATTACAAATTCTGTATATTAGTTATTATAGAAAAATGTTCTTAAACTTTTTTGTTGCTATTATTTTTTCCTCATAAATTAAGGTGTACATTTGAAAATTTTAATTTGCTTGCTAAAGAAATTATAACTATAATCATTCTCAGAGAGGAAAATAATTTTTATATTATTTTTATCTAGTTTTAAAATCAATATCTAAATGTATCTCAAAATGTAGTTGATTATAAGTATAAAAGCTGTAAAAAATTATTTTAAAGACTTGTTATCAAAACTGCAGAACTAAAATTATTACCATTAATATTCTCTATCACTGTTTTCATAATAGTAATTCTATGCTTACTATTAAATCAATGTTTTAAGTATACGTGTAAATACTATTTGGAAAATTGATGCAAATTTTGTCAAGTTGACATCAAACCATTTCCTTTTGTTCCTCTGTGCATATTTAATAAAAACTAAAAAAGTAATTGCAAAATAAATGTTTTAAAAGACATGATTAAAAAAATTTTCGCAGCTGTTTATTTGCTAAAATAACTAATGGATATTAAACTCATTTTAACAACCAAAAAAATCTATTTAAATCGGAGATAATAATATCATACTGGCAACCAAAACAGTTGTATTCAGCTTTTTTAAAGTAGTAAATGTCTTAAATGTTCATTATTTTGTTTGTATTATTTTTTCTTTGGTCACCAGGACTTACCCTGCTGTTTTGTACAGCAAAATTACCCTGTTGTTTTGTAACATTTAGGGAATTTTCTAAAGTACAGAGCTACTTGTATGCTCATATTTCTAGGTTCTGTAGTTTCAAATATGGTAAATAGAAGCAAATGTTAAAATTATATTGAGTATCATTCATCAAAAACATTGCCAGAGAATTCACAATACACTGCACTTTTCTTTCTAATACTGAATTTCTATTTGAAATAGAAATTTACTAATAATTATTATTTACCAAATATATCTAAAAAGTTCAGGCTATATGGTAATCTTGTGTTGCTAAATTTCTATTTGAAATTAAAAATTTTTGATATTCACAAACAGTAAATAATTAAAAGTATTATAAAACAGGGTTTTATTTGTTAAAACATTTTGTGGCATTTAAGCATTAAAGTTATTTACATAAGAAAATTAAAAAAAATTTTCATTTTTAAAATTGAGTTTTCACTGGTCAAATGAAAACTCAAGTTTTAAATTTTGGCACATTTTACAGAATTGAGTGACATTCTAGAAAGTTGATGATTTTTCATTAGAATTTTAAAATTCTAAACATACAAAAAAATTAATGATATTTTGCAAAGTAATTTTAATGGAAAGATTTTAATAAAAAAATACACATAAACTAGAATTATAGGTAAAGATATAATTGTTGCCATATATAAGCACAAAAAATAGTTGTTTCAACAATTTAGTACATGCTTCTCTCACACATGCATGTATACGTATTATATATTTCAATTTTAAATTTAGTTATGATAAAGAAAAGACTTATAAATTTAAACAATAAAAACCATTAAACTTTAAAAAAAATCTAAAAGTTATTTTATGTGAATGAATTTTAACAAATCAAACTTCTGCAATAGGTCAATCAATAACAAAATATTTTCAATGGAAGAAAGAATCTCAAATTAATGATAACTTTGGAGTTTATTTCTTTTGCAAAGGTAGGGGGAGCATTAAAGTAATTAGAAATATTTTCTGCAGGATTTTCTAAGAATACATCAAAAACCCTGACAAAAAAATTTGGTCTAATAATCTTTCTAAAAAACCTACTCTCCAGATGATTTCTACAATTTTCATAGAAAGGGACAAATATTTTCGGAAAAGCAGTCCTAAATGAACTGGTTTAAAAAATATGACTACTTCTCTCCAATATCATCAACAGTACATTATTACTTACCAAAAATATTTTTAAATCAATGTAAATGCTGGTTTGTTGTTATAACAGTTAGTAATGTTTATAACAGTTATTTATAACTGTTAGGAGCTTGAAATATAACAGTAGTAATAGGTTATTGAAAATATGTATTTAGCACATATTTAACACATTTAAAAAAAATTTTCACAAATAAATATTCCTTTTTCACTAAACAAAAACTTGAAAATTAGCCATTACTTACGCAATTCTTTCAGAAATGAACTGACTTCCATTAAAAAAGAGCTTGAATCCTCAGAATCTAGAAAGAAAATACATATTATCTTGTATATATGTAAATATATATAAATTCCTATTATTCAAAAATTTATTAAATTTGATAAATGATAATAGAACACAAGAAAGTTCTTGCCGTTTTCACATTGCCATTAAATGAAGTGAAAATAAGTATGCAAATTAATGTATGACGTGTTTGAGATACCAGTCGGTCAAGAGTAGGAATATCAGTCATTATAAAAGCAGGTACACCAACCACATTCATCAATCATAATTCATACAGCAGAAAAGAGAAATGGATGTGTCAAATGCGCTCATTCAAAGTTGTTTGCTTTACAATTTCAAAGTGAGCTTATCAACTGCTGCATCCAATCACCAAATATGTCAAGCGTTTGGGGATAGTGCTGTGAATATGCATTGGATTCACAAATTAAAGCTGTGAGATTTGTCCTTCTGTGATGAAGGTCGCTGTGGACGACCACAGGCCTTGGATGATTAAGCCCTGCAGGCAACCATTAAGAATTGGTTTAGTTTGTATTCAATTGTAATTTTTTACACACAAAGGATAATTAGAAAAGAACCTATATAGTCATTGAAGAAAATGGTAGTCAAACATGTGGTGAACTTACCAGACAATTTATCATTTTCAATGAAATGATTAGACTTCACCTGCACTGCTTAGGTAAGACGTACAAGCTGAATAAGTAGGTTCCTCAAAGGCTGTAGAAAGTAATAAGTGACAGCCTGTTTATTGTTGCTTACTTGCCACTGTAGTGCATCCATATTCAATCAAGTGCTGACCAGTGATTAAAAGTGGGTCCTGTATGACACTTCCAAGCATTCTAAACATTGGTTGTCCCTCCAAGATACTATCCCACACAGTGCAAGACCACCTATGCCAGATTGTGCTTTGTGTCTGATGGATTAGTCACCAAATGGTTCACTATGAGCCATTACCAATGGGCTAAAAGGTAATTGCGAACCTGTACTCCCAGCAATTGGAATGTGAGCAACAGGCATTGCAAAAGAAGCAACCAGCACTGGGACCTTTTTGTCAACCTTTTGGTTAATAACAGGGTGTACTGTTCTTGGCCGATAATGTGAGACTGCATATCACGCAGGTGGCCAAAAATACCGATTTGGTTGGGAGATTCTGTGTTATGGTGTAAGTTAGTTGATATTTAACTTTTTAAAAGGGTATTTTTTAAAATAAATAACATTTATTGTAGACAACACAACTTACATAGAAACAAAGAAATTTAGGAGGACTGAAACAGCGCATCCTCTTAGCATGAGATTTAGAGAGAAAGTGTTCTGGGTTCGGTTCAGATCTCACTGAGAGAATGTATAAACCGCGCCTACAAAATGTGCTGATTGTTTGGTTACATTTCATGAAGTTAATACCATTGGCACAGAAATTTCAAAGAAAAGTTTTTAGTTTTACTTTGCGAATTCAAGTGTTATGTAAAAGGTCAAGATTTTCTTAGAAAAGATGTGATAGTCACTTCAATTTCTTAGAGAAGTCGTGATGAGTCACCAAAGAGTATCCCCCCAGTGAGGGAACCAAACGATACAGAATATGTGTTAAGAGCAATGAGAATAAATTGAGAAATTATAATTTAAAAAAAAGAAAAATGTGTGTATACATATATTTGTTATAAAACGTAGAGACATAATCATAAGTAAAATTTTCACAATGTCATAATTATGATAAATTTGAAGATTACATATGATGGGAATAATATAGTGAATACTATTAAATATAAAATACAATACTTGATACAATATACCATTGGCCACTATGCCATGGAATGTATTTTAAAATTGTGAATGATGAATAATAAGTTGTGAAAATTATTAAATATGAAATACAATACTTAATATAATATATAGTTGATCGCTATTCAATAAAATATAATATTTCATAATTATGCATGATGAATAGTGTATTCAAATTTAAACATATAATACAGTATTTAATATGATATATTATAATTCACACTATGTGTGTGTGCAATAAAATAATATATGATTGTATTAATTAATTGATACATTTATGATTGTATTAATTAATACATTTAAGAATATGCAAGTCCATCAGGAAAATGCACTCTTCTACCACTTTTAGTCATGATAGGTTACTTGATATTCTTGCTTGCTGTATTATTCACATTTGAATCACTGTCATCTATTTTGGATTTCTTTAAAATATATGCTAGTTTTACTCAATCTAAGGAAACTTTTGTTGACCGATTTTTCACCTGGATGATGATTGGTTTTGATGATTGCTGAAGTACCTTGTGTGGTCTGGTGTATGGCTGGCTTAAAGGTGGTTGTAGATGGTCAGTGTGCAGAAAAATATGAGTGCACTGTTGCAAATCTGGATGCACAAAAGTTGGATTTTGTCCATGCCTACAAACACTGATAGGATTGAGCTTGTTCATCTGTTCCCTCAAATTTGTTTCAAATATCTTGTCTAACGATTGTTTACTGTCGAATTCATTGAACATATCCGCTGGCAAAACAAGAGATTTTCCGTAGACAAGTTCGGCACTACTTGACTGTAAATCATTCTTAAAGTCAGTTCTAATAACTAGTAAAATGATGGATGATGTATCTGTCCATCTAGGATTTTTATGGACCTTTAAAAAAACTTTTCAAATGGTGGTGAAACTTTTCGATGATACCATTTGATATCGGATGAAATGCTGTAGTGCATATCCGATTGGTACCAATTAGAATTAGTAATTCATGGAAAAGTGCAGATTCTAGTTGTCTTCTTTGGTCACTAGTGATTTGGGAAGGACATCCAAATATCGAGATCCATACATTGAAAAGAGCTTTGCATACGGTTGAAGCTTTGGCATCTGGAATTGGAACAACCTCTGGCCATCTGGTGAAACGATAGATACTTGTGAAACAATATATATTACCATCACTTGGAGGGGTCCTATTAGGTCACAATGAATTTACGAAAATCAAGAATCTGGTAAGTTGAATGTACGTAATGGAGTTTTTGTATGCTTGTGAATTTTAGAGCGTTTACAGGGTTCATAACATCTTATTTGCTCTGATATGTATTTATACATGTTGGGCCAAATGTATCGTGAACTAATCAACTTTTTACTTGTGGATATTACCGGATGAGAAAGTTTGTGTAGTTGATTGAAAATGATTTGGCGATATATTTTTGGGACAAATGGTCCAGGTTTGCCTGTTGACATATCACAATATAAATGAAAATTTAAAATAGTAATAAATGTTTTCTCCATTTTAAAAGTAGATGGATTTTGAAGAAGTGATTTTAATTCTGGATCATTTTCTTGTGTGAGAATAAATTCCTCAAAATTTAAAGGAATAGATGGTTGGTTGGTTTTAATGGTGCAAGGTCTTAAATGATTAGAAGAGATATTGTCTATTTTTATGCAGGAAAGTGTATCTGCCACTTGATTGTTTGTGCCTTTGGTGTGACAAATATTAGTTGAAAATTGTGAAATATAGTCTAGGTGTCTCAGCTGACGTGGGTAACATTTATCAGGTTTCTCTTTGAAGGCATAAATAAGTGGCTTTTGATCTGTGTAGATTGGAAAGTCACAACCTTCAAGTAAATGTCTAAATTTTTTATTGCTGTGTAAATTGCTAATAATTTGCGATCATAGGTAGACTAATTTTTTTTTTTTTGATTTTTACTGAGTTTCACTAACATAAAAGCGATTGGTTCCCATGTATTATTGTTTAACTGCATGACAAAACCACCAGCTGCAACTTCACTAGCATCAACGTGAACACATATTTTTGCTCCTAAAATGGGGTGTCTAAGCAAAGTTGCTTTTGAAAGTATTTTTGGCCTCAGAAAATGCACATTCTGTTATTTCATTCCATTGCTGAATTTCGCAAGATTTTATTTATGTAGAATGTTTAGATTCTTTTTTTTAATACCTTCCAGAAATGTATTTAAAGGAGGTAAAATGTCTGCAGCTTTAAGTATAAAACGTCTATAAAAATTAATTAATCCCAAAAAACGACTGAGTTGAGTAATTTAAGTTGGTTTTGGAAATTTTAAAATGCAATCTATGCGGTGGAAAAGAGGTTCAATACCGAATTCAGAAACTTTAAATCCTGAAAATTCCATTGTAGGAATGCCAAAAATGTATTTAGAAGTTTTTATATTCAATCCATAATGATCTAAACATTGAAATAAAATCTTTAAGTGTTCTAAGTGTTCTTCAGGTGAGTAGGAAGCAACTAAAATATCATCCACAAAGGCATATACAAAACGCAGATAACGCGCACGAGTCACTTCATCTACAAATCTTTGAAATGTTGATGCAGCATTACGAAGTCCAAATTGCATTCTAGTACTTTCATATAATCTGAAGGGGGTAATTATTGCGGTTTTATGTATGTCATCAGTATTTATAGGAATTTGATGATAAGCTTTCACTAAATCTAGACGTGAATAAATTTTGGTTCCATTTAACTCAGAAGTAAAATCTAGAATATTTGGAATACTGTAATTATCTTTAATTGTATCAGCATTGAGGTTTCTAAAATCTTTGCTAGGGTGCCATTCAGTAGAATCTTTTTATATTTGTCAGGAAATTTTCTTAACAGATTGTGATATATGGTGTCACCTGATACTGTTTTCATTGAATGAATGTTATTTGTACTTAATTTACAAAGAGTAATTAAATTTGTTTTGAAATCAATGAGTTTCTTTCTATTTAAATCGGGTAAAAGATTAAAATTGTACAAAAAATCTGTGCCGATAATTAGAGTAGAAACACTTCCTACCAAAAATGTCCACTTGAATATTCTTTTCAACCCAAAATTCAAGTTTAGAGTTTGAATTGAGTAAACCTGAATTGCTGAACCATTAGCTGCAGAAAGGGTCATTTGCACAGGATTATGTCTTAGTAATTGTGTTGCTGGGCAAATATTAATTTCTGAACCAGTTTCAATTAACAATGGTGTGTTTGTACGCTTATCATATACAAAAAGGCGACGGAAAGATGTGGGCCAGGTGACAGCTGCCTCTACTCTTGCTTGCTCTCGTTTTTTGTATTAAATTTGAAAAGCTGAACGCATCTTTTTGCTTTGTTGCCAAATTTAAAATGGTACCAACAAAAATCATAATTTTTAGATTTACTGCGATGACAATTTTGGGAGGTTTTATTCCTCGATAGACTTCTACTTCAACAAATATTGTCAATTTGAATATATAATTTTCAATATCAGACAACAAATTTCTTTTGTTTGAATTAAAAGGAGAAGCACTTACTGTTATTAGTGTCTATTCTATGATATAGTCTGCAATTTCCGTTGCTTTTTCCAGTGTCAGTGGCATTATAGCTGTGACAACAGTTTGCACAGAAGTCGGCAAGTGTTGCAGGAAAAGTTCCAACATTTGTTGCTCAGGGACTTGTTATGTTTATGCACATTGTTTGAGCAAACGGATAAGCTCTGTTGGTTTTCTATCTCTGATTTGTTCGCCTTATATAAATTTCCATATCTCTTGGTAGGGAGATTCTCCACTGTGCTTTATCAACTCCTTTTTCAACTGTATATATGGTTCCTCCTTGTCTGGATTCATGAGAACATCTCTCACCAGTGATGCCGTCTTAGGTGGGAAGTGGGAAATGCAGTAATTGTATTTCCTCCTACTCTCTGTGATGGGTTTTAGAATTCCCAATTCAAATGTTGATTCACATATTGTGAACCATAGAGCTGGATCTGCATGGTTGTAGACAGGCATTTTTATTCCTGTCACTCCTGGAACAGTTTCTGTCATTTTTTTAAACCAGCAAAAGATGAATGGGAAATATGATGCGCAAAAACATTTTCCCGCGGAGTAGTAAGTGGGTCTTCTTACGCAGAAAGTAGGTCGACGAGTGAGGGAAGCAGATCCGTGGGGAATATCAGCTCTTTTCGTCTCTTCTTATTCAGTAAATACTCCTCCAGAATAGATGTGAGTCAGCGCTTACTAAAATTCGCCTCCTTAAGCAGCATTCCCCAAATCTTATTTATTGCTGTGTTGACGCCGGGTCACAATTATGGTGTAAGTTAATTGATATTTAACTTTTTCAGAAGGCATTTTTTAAAATAAATAATATTTATTGCAGACAACACAACTTACATAGAAACAAAGAAATTTAGGAGGACTGAAACAGCGCGTCCTCTTAGCATATGATTTAGAGAGCAAGTGTTCTGGGTTCGGTGTAGATCTCACTGAGAGAATGTATAAACTATGCCTACAAAGTGTGCTGATTGGTTTGGTACATTTCATGAAGTTAATACCATTGGCACAAAAATTTGATAGACAAGTTTTTAGTTTCACTTTGCAATTTTCAGTTTTACTTCACGAATTCAAGTGTTTTGCAAAAGGTCAAGAGCTTCTCAGAAAAGATGTGATGTCACCTCAATTTCTCAGAGAAGTAGTGATGAATCACTACAGTGCCTTACTCCCTATTCACCTGACCATGCACGCCTCATAGCCATATTCACATGTTTTAAAGAAGAATTCCATTCCCTGAACAATCATCTTTGTGGAAAATCCTTCACCAATGAAGCTAGCTGACTTGAGTCAAGCACTCATGGACTTCTTTGCATACAAAACCTCTGAGTTTTACCACAAGGGAATTGCACAGCTGGAGATATATTAAATGAAGTGCTGGATGGCAATAGTGATTACTTCAAGGACTAAAAATTGGTAACATTTTCTATAGGTCATGTTCTTTTGGGTCATTAAAAACAGCAAGAACTTTCTTGTTTACCTTATAATTTAAAAATAAATCAAGAAATAAATATTTAAGATTCAAGAGGTAACCCCATATTTATTAAATATAAAAATTGCTAGTACTTTTATTGCTTATTCTAGTAGATATCATTCTAAATAATCAAAAGGAATTAAAAAAATTTCAATTACCCTAAGTAATAATGAATTATGTATTTTTGGTAATACTTGGGATAAAAATTAAACATTTCCTCAAAAGCTTGCTTTAATTAAAAATTTACATTGTTAGTTTATTAAATATTTTATATTGCTTTCCCATTACACCATACTTATCATTTATAATTTAAAATAATCAAGCATCTATAATTCCTTTTTCCAAATATCAGTTTTAAAACAAGTATTTCAAATATAGAAATGAATGAATAAAAATATATTATTTTTGCATTATAAAACTGAAATCTTATTTGACAATCTTAATCAGAATTAAAATTCACTGCAAAAGTATTAAATATGGCAAAAAAGACAATCATTTAAAAAATTGCATAGTTTTTAAAAACAATTTTTTTTATTTTGTTAATTAAAACAATTGCAAAATATCTAACCATTAACAAAAACATTAAAACATTAAATCAGTGTTCATCCATCCAGCACTTGAGACATGCTTTCACGTGTCTTTGTATGACTCAATAGTGTGAGGAAAGTTTTACAACAGCCCTTTCAAAATGTAGGAACAAACTCCCAAGCACTTTACTTTGCTCATTAGAGACCAGAAGAAAGTCATTGGAATAGACCAGCTCAAACCAGCTTTCTTCTGTCAAATGACAAAACACTGATGGTTACTTCATCTTCTCCAGCACCCACAGATGATACCTCCACAAAGGCATCATTTCTGACATCATCAGATAATGTTCTAGTAACAACACTTTCATGTCATCATGTCAGATTCAATCCATTGTACCTCTAGCTTTTCATACCTCTGGTACTTGAGGGAGTACTGTAAGGAACTCCAGCTACAGTCTAGGGATGGCAACACCTGCTTGCCAATTGAACCTTTGCCAGACTGAAATCAGAACCAGCAGAAAGGAACCATGCATGTTGAATGCTAATCTAATCATCTTAAAGTTAGTTTATAATAATGTGTTGTTCATTAAATTATAAGTTAAACTTACATTGTTTAATTAGTGATCTATTTATTTAGTAACTGTTAAGAATAAATTATATTATTCAGTAACTAACGGATGATTTTAATTTGCAAACAGGAAAAAAAAGTAGGGCTGTTCTTGACTAAAACCAAAAGTCTCAATCAGAAACCATGATGCAATTTTTTTTATTTTAATTATGTTTGGTGCATAAGAAAAATCAAGCAAAAAAAATTAAGAATTAACTCTATGTTAACTGCTCTTGAGTTATTATGTTTGGTAAAAGCATTGTCAAATGTGTAAAAACAAAGTTTTTAATTGGTTTCAACTTTATTTTCAGATACAAATACTTAATAATAAAATAGAAACTAAACATTTTTAAACCAAATTATGAATGAGAAAACACTTTGAAATATAATTTGTAATTCTTTAAAGAATCAGCAGAAAGGAACCATGTGTGTTGAATGTTAATCTAATCATCCTAAAGTTAGTTGAATAATGTGTTGTTCAATAAATTATTAATTAAACTTATGTTGTTTAATTAGTGATCTATATATATAGTAACTGTTAAGAATTAATTATATTATTCAGTAACTGAAGGGTACTTTTAAATTACAGATTAAAATAAAATTTCAAACATTTCAATAAAAACATTAGAATTGTAAAGATAAAACATAAGAATATGAAACACACAGTTAATTAGGTTTCATTTTTATTTAGGTTTGTAAATATTTTGTATTTTTGTTAATATTTTTCAAATATCTTAAGAAAAATTGCCAATTATAAAATAATATTTTAATGCCAAAAAGTAAATAAATATTTATATAAAGTTAAAAAAATATGATAAAATACCATTTTAAGACAGATTTTGAAATTAAAATTATACTCATGAAGCATATCTAAAAATACAAAAACATAATAACAATATTCTAATAATTAAATACACAGCATAAATACCTGTTATTGAATTGATGCAGGACTCTAATCCACAAAGGTTTTGCAATTCTTTCGATAGCCATTCTATTAACAGGGTAAAATCGATGGACTTTGTTCCAAATTTTATTACCTCATTAGCTTTATCACTGTTCGGATAACTGCATTTGGAAAAACAGATTTATATTTTAAAACCAAATACAAATCACTGGGAATAAAAAATAATATGTAGATCAACTGAAAAAAATTTATGCATTTTAAAAGATTTTCAAAGAAAAACTAACAGAATTACAGGATTATTTTAAGCATGTTATAATAGTTTCCATAAGTTTATTAATGGAACTAAACAACACACGGTTTATACTGCTAGAAAAAATTTAATCAAATTATTCCTATTAGAAGTCATTCAACCCAAATGTTTTAAAAATTTCAATGAAACCACTTAAGATAACTCTCCTTGATAAAATAAATAAGAACTTATTTTCATAATTTTACACACATGAAAATTGATTTTAGAATTTTGAAAATTAAGAAATTTCTGAACAGCATGAACTTTTCTCCACACAAATGTTTCAGTACTTATTGATAAATCATAGAAGTCTAAGAGAGATTATTTTTAGATTATATTCATAATAAATATTTTTGAAATTTAAAAGGAAATTTTTTAAGTTAGCATTTCCTAAAAACATTTTAATCAAAAGTTTCTATTTACAAAAAAAAAGTGCAAATTAAATTTGTTTTAAAATACAGCATCTTTAAATATAAAATAACTTGGGGAATCAAGATGATTAAAATTTCTGTTAAATTTTAAAACTTTAAAGATGCCATAGTAATAAAGAATCTAGGATGATCAGGTTGAAAATCAAGATTTATTGATTCGTTGGCATGAAATGATTCCAAAGTTAAAGAATACTGCTGAAATCTTCAAAGCTGATAACATAATTGATTTTAAGGGGACTAAAATATTTTTTTCGTGTATTTATACACTATAAGAAATCTAAATTCATGTTGGTTTTGTTTGCCCCTCTATAGTTATTTTTTGCAAGCAAGAGTTGGTTTGAATGTGGAAAGACAAAAATGCATAAAGGTATTGAAAACATTTTAAATTTTTTTGAATGGATTTTAATGTGAACTAAATATTATAAATTTTATTTTACTAGTATTTTACCTAAAATCAGTCTAATAAAAGAATATATAAAAATATACTTTGTAGAGAAAAATAATTTTATTGCTGTACAATTTGGAAAATATTTTCCAATTCTAATGTTTGTTTCTAAGCTTCCTAATATCATACTGTTAAAATGTTTTCAATTTATAGAATCATTTGAAACCATTACACTACCATTAATATTTAATAAGTGTTATATATTTAATTTAAATTAAAATATAACACTTATTAAATATTAAGAAAATTGTATTAACATATCATAGGACTAAATATATTTATATTAGATATCACTTTTTAAGAAATTTAGTATATGATAAAAAATGTTTAATTGAAAGTACAGTAAGTCTGAAAATGATTTAGCTGGCATATTTACAAAACTACTTACCAGAAAACAGTTACAAAAGTTTCTAAAGCAATTTTTTAAATGAAACTTTCCCTGGATTAATTAATTTCAGTTTTAAGAAGTAATTAGACTTTTAAATACATAATCATAAATATGAGAATTTTTTCATTTGAATTTTTATACTTAGCTAAGTAGTTGGAATTCATGTAATTTTTAATTAAAAGTTTTAGCTTTGTTCTAATGAACAGTATTTTTTAAGATATAGGAATAATGATTGTAACTGCTTTTTGGAGTTTTGCTGAAGGGGCCCAATTGTAGGCTATATTAATTATTTCTTAGATTTAATATTACTTTTCATATTAAATTAAAAAATATACTTGTATGGTCAACTTCCACTTGTTCAGCAATCTCCAAACACAGAAATAATTTCAAAAGTCACACTAAAATTATTTACAGACTCTTATGTAAAAATCAAACTTGAATTTATGTTTTCCCCATTACCAATAACAGAGGAGAAAGTTTAAATTTTCTTGTTCTGCTTCAACAAAAACTTGTGTTTTGTCAGTCTTTCATGAAGCCAGAGATTTTAGCCACTAAGTGGCTTCTTTTTTTTAAGAAATATTTAAATTTTAGGTTTTAACATCGACTAATAAACTAATTATTGAAAGTGGGCGATGCTTAAACTATATATTTAAGCTAATAACTAGAGGCGAGTATACATTAAACATCAATGACGAGAATTCGTGTTCTTGCTAGATGACTTGTGTCAGAAAGCTCTGATGGGCACATGGCTTGCTTAGTATTAAATTTTCTTAATTGTAATTACTCATCATCTGTCTGATTGTGAAGATGCTGTTACATATAAGTGTTTAATGAAGTGCAATGAATCTCCAGTATAGTAAAAGTTTCTATTATTTTTCATCACTCACTTTAAACATCAAATCTTTAAAGTCAAATTTTTAGATGTCTACAATAATGAAGACTTTGTCCAAGAACACACTTTGTGCTTCTCTGCTAAAGTTGAAACATGAAAATGTGAAAAAATCAGCATTTGCTAATATAAACTTGCAAATTGTGTAAATATTACAATTCATTCTCATCAAAAAAATTGGTTTAATTTAAATTAAAATTGTCATAAATGGCATCCAATGTAGCTATAACTTTAAATAATGACAGATCAAAGTTTACCAAATAATTCTGAAGAATTGTGCATAATGAGTGATTCTGTCAGTTAAATCTGAAACTGAGAAGTG
Organism: Latrodectus hesperus; assembly: GCA_037975125.1. Taxonomy (NCBI): domain Eukaryota; kingdom Metazoa; phylum Arthropoda; class Arachnida; order Araneae; family Theridiidae; genus Latrodectus; species Latrodectus hesperus. The sequence goes on from CM075855.1 coordinate 10,117,229, forward strand.
TTGTTATCCCAACAACTGAAAGAAATAATAGCAACTTGTTTAAGATATTGGTAGAGTTCAATTTTATAGTTTCAATTCCAACCTTTAGAATCAAAAGAACTTAACTTCCCACTATCTTGGTGTGATAAAAAGTGTTAACAGTTTTGCTTAATTCCAGCCTTGGAACAAGAATTCAGCACCCTGCAATCTTAATGAGGAAAAAAAGTATTTCCCATTTTGTTTAAATTCCAATTTGTGGAATAAAAGGAACACATCGATTTAATCCAACCCTTCTTGGAATAATAATATAGCATTTTGTTCATACTTTAATTCCAGTCACTGGAATTGAAGGAATATTACAGTATTGAGCTACTTCTGATTTGAAAATTCATCTAGGATTGTGGGTACTGTTATGGAATCTATGAATATGCGCTTAAAATTTCTAGTTCCTAAAATCAAGAAAAGTGTAATTATCAAATAATGTTGCTGTGTAAATCATTTTTTCCAGTGAAATCAAAAAAAATAATAAAAAAATAAAAAAAAGTTTATTGAAAAGTGCTAAAATTTGCATATGATTCGTAAGTAAAATTTCAAATATTATGATTGGATGAAATCAAAGATACCTCAGAGAGGAAGTATAATTATTTCCTTTTAAATATTAAAGTAATCTAATGAAATTTGGGTTGTGATTATAAAATAATCAAAGTGTTTTTGATTGAAGTTTTGTTTTGAATGTGAACAAGTTTTGTTTTGAATGATTAAATGGAATCTTTCTAATGTTTACAATGGCATTTAGAGTAATATAGTGTAAATGATACAATTAATTATATGTATGAATTATTTAAATTTTTAGAACAATTGCAAATATTTTACGTTACTATTATTTTTATATTGGGTAGCCTATCCAAGTTTAGTTTTGTGTGTGATTTATGACGCTATAAATGAAAATTTGTGTTCTATAAAAGTATTTTCGTTTAATAAACAATAAATAAATTATGAGTAAATTTAATAGCTATTATACAAGTGATATATATTTGCTTGTAATTAGTTTTAAATTTTAATATCAAATTTCTTTATTTCTCAAACTCATGTATTTAAATTGTTTTTATGCTTGTATGCAAGTATTTTACTCTATTTCATGTGTTAGGCGTATCAAGGACAAACAATACAGGTTTGTACCAATTCTTGTAGAATTTTGTTTGCTAGTTTTGTTAAGAGAAAAGAATTTGATGTTTAATGTATGGGATATATTTAAACTATTTATGTTTCCAAAATGGAAATAAAATTTCAATACTTATAATAATTGTATATCTTAAGTTTAAATATAATATTAAAGAGAAATATTTTAAGTCAAATATTATGTTTTATTGTTGATATATTAATGTTTGATATATTTTATTTGCAAAATAATAGTAAACTATCTATTTCCAAAATGAAAACAAAAAATTAATTTATCAAATATTTAAAATCAGTTTAAACAAAGTCATTGTTACTTCAATATTTCGATTCTGTTTACAGTTTTGTTAGGACACAAGTAAAATTAGGCATAGGATAACTATTAACTATGTCATTCTTGGGAAAAGGTTGCTAGTTTTAGCTTCAGAACTGGAAATAAATGTTGATGCAAATTCTCTGATTATACCAATTAAACAAGCTATTATCATGAGCTCTAATTATAAAGAGGAGTTTGTCAAAGAATTGCTTCTTTTTATAAATGAAGAAAGAACAAAACAAAAGCAAACTGAGAAAGAGAAAATTCAAATTGAAGCTGAAGAGCAAAGAAAACCTGAAACTGAATCTGAAGAACAGAGAAGAAAAGTTGAAATAGAGACTAAAGAAACAAAATGGGAACATGAATTAGAAAAGCTCAGATTAGCAGATTCGGCAAATGGATCCCACAGAGAAAATGGACAACATACTCATAAAGATTTTCATGTACTAATCTACAAATACAATGTCAAAGAAGATATCAGTCTATACTTAATTTTTTTGAACACCAGGCACATCGTACTCAAATACTAAAGAGATGTGGGTTTCTTATTTGTTAGACTTATAGCCATATGGAATCCCATAAATAATTGCACATGAACCAGAAAAAGAAGAACAGAATTATGATTATATAAAGAAAGTTTTTTAAAAAAGAGTTAAATTAGCACCAGACACCAAAAAGAAAATGATAATACATGGATAAATTATTATCATGAACTTTATCATTATATTAATGGATGGATCAATGGTCTTAAAATTGATATTTTTGAAAAATTAAGCTATTTAATCCTGTCAGACCACATTAAAAAGAGAATAAGAATTTAAAGCAATTTGTAAAAGTAAAACTATTTAAATGAATGAGGTAGTATTAGAGCAATCTACTTAATTAGGAAGATAAATTACAAAACTTTGAAGATATTACTAAATAATGAAAACTATTACATTAAAAGCTAATTATAATGTAATAAAGAATAAAACTATTCAACATCAAAGGTCATACAGCCCACCTCACAGGTATGTAAAACATCATAACAATCATAGGAATGAAAAAAATTAAAATAGAAAAGAAAGACTTTAAGGAAGGATTTAAAGATAAAAGTTTTGAAAAAAGAAGACTATTGAGATGTCTCGAATGTGATTCAACTAATCATTTAACATCATAATGCCCTTTTATTAAAAGACATTCTAATTCTCTAAATAATGAAGGGGGAGTATTTAAAAACTTACTCAAACCTTATAAAATTGTTGAGGGATTTAATGGAATTAAATTGAAATTTTGAGAGATACTGGAGCAACAAGCAATATTGTTAGCAGGAAATAAATTTTGCGTGATGATATGACTGGATAACATGTTTGGCTACAATCCCCCTTAGATTTGACTCTTGCATGTTTGCCAATTGCATGAACTATCCAGGAATCAGAATTAAGAAAGTAATTACAAAGGTTGATATTATTGCAAATGAGCTGGATCATGCTAGATACCTTTTAGGAAAATGTACTGTAAGAATTTGACTGATCAGATAAATAGTGCACAGACAGGAAGCATAGAAGAAAAACTCAAGCAAACCAGTAGATAATACAAAAAAAATTCCAATGAAGAGGTTGAGGATATAAAAGAATTAACAGTTTTACCAGAACAACAGTCTGATTTCGTATCTAAGACCGATAAAGAAAAATTCAAAGAATGTCAAACAAGTGAAGTTTGAACAAGTTGAGAAAGTACAGCTGGGAGAAGTCAACAAATAATAAAAAATAATAAACAAATAATAAAAACAAAATATAACAAATAATAAAAAATGGACTTTTACTTTAAAAAATTGATAAATTACGACAAAAGAAAATTTCTATTAGTTACCTAAAAGAGTTCAAAGAAAACTTAAAATAGCTTGTCATAAAGGTACATCTGTTCGTTTTAGAGATAGCAAAACAAAAGATGGACATAATATCTGAAATTTATAGAAAGATAAATATACATAAATGCCAGTCACACCCTTCTGGAAAAAAGTACAATCTTACATCCATATATCCAGATGTTGTGACTTTAAAAAATATACTATCCACAACAGTTGTGGATGTTCAAATGTTTAGCCAAATAGGCTTCTCTAGAGATCAATGAATTTTGTTTATGATAATTGTAAAATATATTGAGAGGTTTTGGACAAAAATAATACATAGTTGAGTTTATCATTCACAAAGTAATCAAGTTAAAAGACTCCATAGAACTACACAATTTTGGAATATGGTTTTCCTATTTATTTCTGTGCCTCTGAAGCTAATCTTGACAAACTTGAACATGTACAACTTACAACTTACAACGTACAACTGCAAGAATAATCTCTGGTCTTCGTAACAGCTGCCCTAGGGATATTGTGCTTTTCGAGAGTGACTTACCACCTCTTTCTTTGAGAAGAGGCTATTGTCTCTCAAAATATTTTAATAAGCTACTTAGCTACTATGATCATCACAGAACTTCTGCTTACCTTCACTCTTGGCACAATAATAGGCACCTAAAGAGACACAGTCCTTTCTCCTTGGCAAATGAGATGCAGTTGCTTACTGCCGATGTGGAACCTCATCCCTTGAAACGCGTCCCCTATTATATGTTGGATACTGATCGAGTTCGCTTTCGGACTGGGCTTCTATCTAAGGTGTGTAAAGGTACAGACGTCCCAGAACTGACTAGGTAGATAGCCCTGGAGATGATACATAACATTCCAGTCTCAGATTTAAGAGTGTATACTGATGGCAGTAGGGGCGACGGAGGTATTTCTGGTAGTGGCATACATATTATGACACCAAATAATATAATAGACATAAAGATTAAGAATGCCGACAACTGCTCTGTGTTCAGGTCGGAACTCATTGCTATTTATGAGGGATTAAATTTTATTGACATGACTACTGAACTCGATTTTAATGACTTATGGATTTTAACAGATAGCCGTGCCTCTATACAGCACCTCTCTCGTTGGACGTCTGTTGGGGATAAGATAAGCCTGAAAATCCTGGAACTTGTCAGTCGACTTTCTTCAGGACACACTATCTACTTCCAATGGGTTCCTTCCCATGTTGGTTTGGAGGAGAATGAAATTGCTGATACCTTGGCCAAATCTGCCTCTGCGGCTGCCTTGCATAATAATACTTGTCTAACTTTTTCTGAAATCTCCTCAATAAAGAAAATGGAAACCAATACCCTTTGGAGAACCCCTCCAGTTCACACTTGGTACTTTGGAGTGCGACCACATTGGACTCACAGTCTAAATATTTCTAGGAAGCAGCAGACAGCTCTTTCTCGCTTTTTGAGTGGTCACATTAATTCCCTCACCTTCCAGCAGGGTCAGAAACTCTTTACTGAGTGTCACTGGTGTAAGGCCGTACAGGCTTCCCCCAACCATATTCTCGAGTGCCTAAATTTTACTGCTCGTGAGATTTTGAAGGACCTTTTACTGTTTTTAGACTTTTTGGAGATTTTTGGTTTTATGGAGTTGGTGTAGCAGAGCTACACCAACTGGGATTAGTAACAACAGAACTACACTCATGTCCATAAATTAAAGAAAACTCAGAACCACACAGAAATTGAACTCTAAAATAAAAATTTTACATGTAGAATTATCACACACATCTTGAAGAATATGCAAATTACAAGAAACCACCAGATGGAGCCAACAGAATGTCACAATGAGGAGAGTGTAAGAGAGGAGTATATAAGGAACGGTTGCAAAGCAAAATTGTTCACAAGCACCTTAAAAGCCTTTCAGTGCAATACTCACATAGTTATAGCACACAGGAAGCATTTAGATGATGTTTTATGTGGTAGAATTATCAGTCATCTGGAATGTAGACGTACCCAGCAGGAAGCATCCGAGGAACTTGAAATCGCCCAGAGTGTCATCTCCAGGGTTTGGGAACAGTTCCAAGATGATGGTAATGTGAGTAGACGTTACAGCAAAGGTCGCCCCCGACTTACAATGACGAATGAAGACTATATTTGGCAGTTACTGCCAAAAGAAACAGACATAGCACATCATCAGACCTGTCTTATCAGCTTTCATCAGCTACCGGTACAACAGTTTTAAGCAGACCGCATACAGACGCTTAGGGCACAATGGTCTATATGCTCGTAGGCCTGTCAGATGTGTTCCACTTACCTCAACTCACTATCGCCTATGGTTAGCCTGGAGTAGAGAACATGCATTGGAGACACCGTAACAGTGGTCTTGTGTGATCTTTTCCGACAAGTCCAGGTTTAGCTTTCAGTCTGATTCTCGCCGGACTTTCATGTGGAGAGGGTCAGGTACTCCTTGGACAGGAGTGTATAAAACAAAGACTTAGAGGATTATGTTTAGAATCTTTCCCAGATAGGGAACCACATATGTATGCAATTTTGTATGCTTTACAAACTATAACTAAGGAGTCAACTAGATTCAGTTTTGCAGAATTAGTTCATGGAAAAAATTTTAAAGCACCAATCACCTGATTTTCTGAACATTGGTTAAAGCCTGAAGAAGAGCAAAATTCTGTTGTTGAATATGTTTTAAATCTTATTAGTAGATTGAAACAATGCAAAGTTAAGCAGAGAAAAAAAATGGAAGAGTTTCATGAAAAGCCAAAAATTTACTATGACAGAAGGAGTGTTAAATGAGAATTTAAAAGAAGCCAAGTTCTTGTATTGTTCTTCTCTGGCCAATAAGTTACTGTTCAATGACATGGCCCAGAAACAACTGAATCTAAGATCTTTAATACCAACTATATTTTTTTAACTAATAAGAAAGAGAAATCCCAAATTTATCATGTGAATCTATTAAAGCCTATTACAGTAGATCCAGTGTTATAAATCTTGTTGAATTAGACCAAATGGAAGATCCTCTAGATAAAAAATAGAATTCCCTTTCACTGAAAACTAAATGCTTTTAATTGTTCTGAATTAGTTCAAAAGAATAATTTAGAGGAGATTAAAGAACAGATTCATGTAAATATTCAGACATATTTTCTAATAAGTCTGTATTAACAAATATTGGAGAACATAATTTTAAACCGATTTCAAATAAAACAAAATGAGATTTTAAAAACTGAAATATAAATAAAATATTACCTAATAAAAATTATTGATTGGTTGGTTTGCCAGACAGCGGTCATTTTTTGGACACGAGAACTAATTAGACCATTACCTATTGTTTAAAGTGGAATCCAAACCGCTGAAAACATGCAAGTCCATGGCAGGATTCGAATGCACAAGTTGTTGAACCAAAGGGAAGAACACTAACTATTCGCCTACCATCTCAGTAATAAAATTATTGAAGTGGGAACATCACAAATTTTACCTCACCTATGATATTAGTAGAAATCCCTGGAAAAGAGCTAAGATTTGGTATTGATTATAGAAAATGAAATGAAATAACAAAAACAGAATATTTTCAACTGTTGTTTCTCCTCCCCTTGAACAACAGAGTAAGATCAGGTCCATAAGCCCAATCACTCTTAAAAAATCCATTACGATTCCATATTTAGATAACATTACCACTTGAGCATGATATAACTTTAAATATATGAGAAAAAATTTCATTCAGAAGTTTCGTATCTTGTTAAATTCTAAATCCTACTTTTAATTGTAACAAAAATTTAACTTTGCAAATATTTTTTTCCTGTTCTTTTATAATTATATGACTAAGGTTATAATGTTTCATGTTTTGCAATTAAATATTTGTTTGAGTATTGAGAGACTTTTATTCATGTAAAGGAAAGTTAAGATCAGAATAATGCTTGTATCTTGAAAACATTAGCCTTTCTCTTCCCTTCCAATTACATTTTGTCAATTATTTTTTGAATTTTTGTTGGAAGTTCTTTGAGAGGCAACCTTCTTGAAGTGCGTCTATGGCGGTTGGTTGGGGTTTTTGGTGCAAGGTCCAAAAATGGACATGCTGTGCCATATGTCTATGATGGAGTTCATCGATGTTACTGTCAAGTTTGTTAATTTCAAACTTGTAAGTAAGGTAAATATTAAAATTTATTCTCAACAATAAATTTATTTAATATAAATTAACAACAATGTTACAAGTCATACACTTTTCAGTAGTCTGATATTATAATAGAACCCAGAGCTTTATAAAATCAAAAGAACATTAAAAAATAAAATCGTTTCACACATTACATATTTTCAAAATATAAATTCAAATTTTACTTTAAAATAATTTTCACATGATAAACAAATATGAAATCAATACTTTTAAGCTAAATTAACCAGTTCACATACATAAATTGTAGTCAAATGAAAAAATTAAACACCCCATGCCAATTGCTTCAAAGATTACTAGTACTCTAAACAAATTTCATGCAGGTACACAATCATGCTATTTCACAGAACTAAATTTATATCATACAAATGCAAGAAAACATTCTGATGCTGTAAACCACATTTGGCATATTTATTACCATGCTGGCACCTAAGATTTAGCAGCTATTTTCTTAGAAACACTCTATTAGTATTGCTACCCTAATTCTGGTAATGGCACAGCTGTTTTTTTTTTTTTTTTTTTTTTTTTAATGTAATTGACATGCAATAAATTCTTTCCTGAAAAAAGCTCACACATCTATATAATAAATCTAAACCTGATAAATAAAAAGTGTAAATATATATTTTGAAATATTAAGATTTAAAAAAAGATAAAAATTAATTTTGTTAATAGAAAAACAAATAAGGAAAATTTAGGAACAATAGTTTTAAAAATGTAAATACAAATTCTAAAAAAATAGGAAACATGAATTTAAATGTAAATGTAAGAACATTCACAATAAGATAAATTATAAGATCAGTTTAAATGAATAATTAATTAAAAATATTTTATTTTAATATAAATAATAAAAATGCTATACAAAAACTAAAGAAAGGAAACATCCACATAATTTTAAACAATAACTTTAAAATTAATTAAAAAAATAATTATTTTAAATAATGATACAACAATACAACCTGGAATTTAAGTACACAAAAGGTTAAGAAATCTGCAAAACACACTAAAAGAATTCAGATTAACTAACCTTGGAAAAATTCTTTTAATAAAATATGAAAATAGAATAAATTTCCTTGTGATGATACGAACACTAGGGTTGTCAAAATAGAATTTTCTTCATAATTCTTATTATTCATTATCTCTGATTTAATCAAAAAACACAAAAGTAAAAGTTTTATAAATGGGAACTTCTTGATTTTTTGCCACCAAGATAGAAGCCAAGAAAGGAGTGACAAAATGGGAGCCCTAAAATTATGTTAGTAAAAACATTGAAAATACTACATTTGCCAGAAACTTAATTTTAATCGCTAAATCAAGGTGTACATGTTTTTATACTGAACCTAACCAAATTGCCAAATAAACAAGAAAACAGAAAAAAATCACAAAGTTCAAAAATTTAATTTTGGATTATACAGCAGTTATGACCCAATACCTAACTTCAGCCTCATCTTGGTGAAAAAAGACGTCAAAATTTGTCATAATCTAATGTTTATCTTTATCTATGTTTATTCAATTGTATTAAGATTATCATCGATTAACGATGTTTACTATTTAAAGAAAATTTATACTAAAGATATAGATAATACATATAGTAGATAGATATTTTGATGTTGTCACAAACCTGTCGTCTTCAGGATAGTTCAATAACACAAAATACCCTCATATCTGACTACACATTTATTCAATATTAACATCTATAAATATTAATTATTAACACAAACATAAATTGTAGACATTCTATCCACTTATTCAAAGATACATATATTACATATATTTTTCATCGCCCCAAGAGCTGGATCTCCGCTAACGCTGATAATCACAACAACCCACCATTTCTTTTGCTTTAACACGACTCAGTCTCTCATATCTCTGTGCCTCTTCCATCGGCAGACAACAAAATAAAAATTCTTTTTTCCGTTAACTGTTAGATTTTTACAAATATTTCAACTAAAGTGAATCATATGGTCACAGTTTGCCAAGGGCAAAAAAGCAGCCAAATGTGGTAAAATTTGGCATTTTTCTTTTTTCCTTATCAAATTAACTCACCAAAAGCAATCAAACACTAAATGTAGGTATGGTGAATCAACACTTCACTGTAATTCAATTTTGCACTATTTTCAAATTTAATTTTGTCGATTTCTATAAATTGTTTTTATTGTAAATGTGGTGAGCAAATGAAATTCAATGCATGAAAAGATCATTTATGATTGGAATAATATCTTTAAGGGATTTTGTAATGTTTACTTTTACCATTTGTTTAATTTCTATAGATTATTTTTGTTGTAAATATGGTGGGCAAACGAAACTGATCAAAAGAATATATATTTTAGCTGGATCTTTAGTAATTGATGTAATATCTTTAAAGAATGATATTAATAAAGATTTTATCACCATAATAGAAATTTATCTGCCTGAAAATTATAATCCAATTAGAGATGAAGGTAGGAGTTTTATTGTAATTATTTTCTGCAGGCATAGAATTGTATTTAAAATATTTAAATTTTCAATTATAAGAAAAACTAGACTTATTCTATTTTCCAAATTTTTTACTATTCTTTTCTGTGATATGTTTCCATTATTCTGCTATAGGATACATTAAATGAATATTTTTAAAATTTATTCCACATTACTTTTAAATTACTCACTATTACAGAAATTCTTAACCTTCAGGAATTGCATAAAACAATATTTTTGTATAAATGTGTATGTGTGAACATTTTTCCGTTTAAATTAAAGACTCGCATTTCTCAGTATAAATGTTTGACAGAATAATATTATATAAAATTATTAAATGGAATATGAAAATTGGAAATTTTATGTTCTAATGACTTGCTGATTTTTATCTAAAATTATACTCTAAAATAGTTAAATAAAAGTTATAATTTTATATCTTAATGACTTGCAGAATTCTGTCTAAAATCATAAAAGGAAATTTCAAAATTTGAACTTTTATCTTGTACAAACTTACAGAATTCTATCTAAAATCATTGGATTTATCAAAGTTATTTTATGATATATAAAAAAATTTCCTTTATCAATTCTGAAATTCTTCATTTTATTTTTAACTAGTTATTATTAAATTTAATTTTCACTAAGATATTTTTATAATTTGCTTTTTTCATTATTTTTGCTACTTTTTCATCATATTCCTTTCAATTTTATTTCTGAAATATTTTTAAAAAGAAAACTTTAATCCATTTTAATACTATTACTGTGTTTTAATATATCTTTAGATTAGCAATTTAAAAATGGCAACCATATAAAAAATCTGGAAAAAACCCAATTTCTTATGTTTCTTATCTTTTTCGGCACAGATATTGCATAATCCAGGGTCTCCAATTCTGAATTTTTTGATGGCGACGAAATGTTGCCAAAATGATGTAATGCTGCACGAACATGTTGTAAATGTGATGTTATAAATTTGTTCCAGAAAAACTTTATGTATCTAAATATTAAATTTATGTCTGGTAAATAAAAGAGTAAATATATATTTTTGAGATAAAAAGATATAAAAAAAAGAAACATTAGAACAGTATTTTTATTAATGAATACAGAAAATATATAGGAACTTTGAAAATGTAAAAACGAATTCTAGAAAAATCAGTATGTGAATTTTAGTGAAAATATAGAAACATTCAAAAGAATAAATATAGCTGATGAACTTTTGGGAATAACAAGACTTTCTTTAAAAACTTCTACTGGAACAAAAAACATCCATCTGAGAGGTTTTTCTTAGCTAAAGTTCTCATTTGACTTCCGCATTTTAAACAGACCAAATCTGACTTCATACTCCAATTTCACGCAAAAACTCCAATAGAATTTTCTTTTCCTCACACAATTTAAAATAGAAAAAACAATTTGTTTCTCTATCTTGAACTAAAATCTGCTTACCACAGGAGAAATTTGACATCAATCCAGAACTAAGGAATACCTTGGTAGATTAAAACAATATTTTGAGCTATAGACATAATTAATCATTACACTATTGACAAATGCTGAAAAAAATTAATGCAGAACAAAAAAAATTATTTAAAGTAATGGAAAAAAATACAACTTGGAATTTAAATATCCTACCGAAAAGTAATCTGTATAACATACTAAAAAAATTCAGATGAATTATCCCCACAAAAATTTCTAATAAAATGCAAAAATGGAACATATTCTAAATCTTTTCACAATGATGTAAATACTAGAACTGCCAAAATTGAATTTTCTACATATTTCTTACTGGTCTCCAACTGTATGATGTAATAAAAAGCCAGGATGCCAGATAAACAAGGAAATCCGCCATAAAATTAAAAATTCTGGCAAGATGGATTATATGGCATCTGTGCCTCCTTTACAAAGAACTGATTGGCAACCATTATGGGTTGCAAATCAAATTCCAATACCAACGTCTCCTCCGTTTGGCAAAAATTATTTCAATACAAATACAAATTTCAATACTTTAAAGTTGATTAACATAAAAGTTCTTAAGGCTATAAAAAATGCTGCAAATGAGAAGTGAACATGATATATATATATATATATATATATATATATATATATATATATATATATATATATATATATATATATATATATATAAGTTATTATTCAATTTACCCCAATTCATCAAGAGAATCGAGCACATCAAAATCCATGATGAAATTTCTAAAGTTGATAATTTGTTTGGACGCTTTTAAGAATGACTTTAGGGAATATACTTAAATATATGTTAACCAAGGGGTATATTAGAGATGGTCGTTATTTAATGGAACTGTTATTTAAGAACCGTTATCAACTAATAACCATTTTATAAATAACGCGTTCTTCAAAAATTATGTTATTAAGATAACGTTTTTTTTTTTCTCGGTAACTGCTGAAATCGTTCCTGTAAAATTCTCGTCGTTGTAGAACCATGGAGGAAGTAACTTAAGTGGAGCAGCCCTTTTGCTCAGTGCTTGACGTATGTGCCATATCCCCTCTTCCAAAACATTACACTAAAACCTGTTGTTTACTATTAAGCCTCTTGTTGAATTGAAATATTTGAAAGAAAATATACTTATTTAAACTTCATTGCTTAAACAGAAATTATTTTAGTGAATGTTTATTGAATAATCATTATAAAAGAAAAATTTCATCTGTAAAAAAATTATTTAAAGGAAATTAATTTTATAAGTTTAGGAATATATTTATTTATTTTGCTAGTGAATAAATTCCAAATTTTTAAAACAAAAGTGCTGAGTTGATAACATTACATTAATTTTAAAATATCATACTTCTTGAGAATATATTTTTATCTTATATAAAGTTTATTAAATATAATAAATCAAGATTTTTTAAAATTCTGTTAAGATAAGAAAAAATATATTTTATTTAGTTTCTAGGTTTCTTATAGTTGACTTTATATTACAATTTTTTTTTTACTTTACATTATTCAACGAAATTTATTTACAAATTCTTGATAATAAAAACTTTTTAGCTATATTGGACTAAAAATAAACCAAAAGAAAAATAGTTTTACTAGATAGATACAAATAAATTTACATACGGAAATATAATTCTTTCTTATAAAAGAAAAAATTACAACCATATAGCAGAACATTGCATGCATGAATAAAATCACAGTGAATAACATGAGTATTAAACTTTGCCACTGAATATCAACAAAGAAAAGAAAAATCGACAATTTCCTCTTGATTATAACTATAATAATATGATATTTAATTTAATTCATAATATTCAAGTGCTTATCTCATAGTCAATAAGGTCAATAACTCGCTTAAAATTTCTTTATTGAAATACATAATATTAATAATTAACAAAAATACAAAATAAGTACTTGACTGTCAATAAAAATAACTGTTTTCAAAAATATAAGTAAGTTATATCACTTTTATTTCGATATGTGCAATTTGAATGAAAATAAAGCTTGCCTATACTGCGTCCTCAATTAGAAAGTACTGTTTCTCTTGAAAGACAGAGTGGGCGTGGTACCGTCTGCTAGCTACTTCACTGGCGCTCATGATATTTCGCGGTTAGAACTTCTCTTATATTCCTTCCACCATGTGTAGAAAGTTTCTACTTTACGTTATTTTGTAACTTCCGGAACTTTAAAGACGTTATCGTTGTTTCGCAACTGAATTTTGAAGTCGTTATTACGCTGTTTTGGCATCTAACATTGACGTTGAGTTTTCTCGGGAACACATTCCAAGCTTTCGCTGGGCGCTCCGTGGCTGAGTGGTCTAAAGCATCACCGCTAATCGCTTGAGAACGTAGGAGTGTGGGTTCGATTCCCACCATGGCCCTGGGTGTTTTCTTCGTTATTCTTCTGTGGTTGTAAATCTGTCATTGTGCTATTTGTCCTATTATCGACGAAGACTTACAAGCGGATCTCAAGAATCAAGCATACAAGTCTGAATATATGTAATGTAATAAATAAAAAAATAAGCTTTCGCTTGGCTCATTGCGTTGCTCAGCAACTAACAATGAATACTTTTCTGTTCCTCACGTTGACGAAGGAAAATTAATTGAAAAGCGGATACATGAATAAATATATTTCATTTTAAAAAAGATGAAAACATTTGTAAAAATGGGAATTTTTAAAAATACATTTTATGTTATTATTGCGGGGGAATTTTATTTTCAGCCTTTATTTATTATTATTATTTTTTATGAATTTTAGCGAAATTTTTATTAAGATAATGCATTTTTTAGATACTTCAAGTAATGCTCGCATATCAAAGCAACTATTAAATATTTTTTAATTTAATATCAAATTTCGGGTGTTAATTTTTATAAATTAAAAAAGATTAAAAGAAGAAGCTAACGTACCATTTGATAAAATTTGAAATTTACTTTAAGAATTTATACATTGTAAAAATAATTTTTGACAGTTATAATATTTTTTATTTATTGAGAAAGCATCATAATAATTTATTAACATTAATTTATATAAATAAAATTTTAATTACTTTAAATGATAATATAATTAATTATTTTAAAATAATAATTTTAATGTAATAATTTTACAGTCCTAAAAATGTATTTGATGTCTTGCAATAAAAGAATTGGATCATATTTTTTGCAGAAAGCCATTTATAAAATTTGTGTTGAAATAAAAAGTATTATTTTTGTAAAGTTATGAACACAATTATTAAGAATCATGAAAATTAATGTTGTAATATATAATTATATTAAATTAATTATTTTAAATTTGTAAATGCAGTCGTAATTATTTAGTATTTGAAAAATCAATAAATATCCTACGCATTACAGCTGCAAATTCTAAATTTTCATCATTTATCTTTCAAATTAAGTTATAATCATGATGGAAAAAAATATTTCATTAAAAGATTTTTTTATAGTTTCTTCCTCTTTAATTTCAATACAAATCTATGAATATAATTAGCTCTACTTATAACATGTTTAATTTTATGTAACTCTAAAATAAATTACCAGATATTAAACTGCATATTTACGAAAAACATTCTGAAGTATCAGCTTGTAATATTGAATTACCTTCAGACACTTTGAAGAAATGTGAAGAAAAGGTTGGATTAGTAAGAATTGAAGATATTTCATAATTATATTAATTTTATTTCACATTTGTATTAAGAAGAATTGAAGATATTCATACAGTATTTATAAGAAGCGTTATATTGAACACATTTTCAAGTTAAAATAACTTTTCTTCATTAAATCTTAGACCCGTAAAATTACAACTATCCAAATGTTTACATACATACATATATATATGCATCTTACAATTCATTCTCTACAGATTCTAATTATTTATTAAATGTAGACAACTGTACTTTTCAAAAAAGTTTTAATAAATGAATTTTAACCGAGTATTAAAATTGCTTAGTTAAATACAATTACTTTAGTTTATTTTATTTGCAATTATTAAAATGTATATTGAAATATATTGTGATCACTATAAATAATAATTTAAACTTCAGTATAAGATTATTTATTAACTGCTTTTTTGTATTATTCCTTTTCTCTACGTAATTGGAAAATATAGAAATAAATTTTACTAAAATAAAAATACTAAAAAAAATTTCATTATTCAACTCAATCGATCTGATGGAATCTGAAGGATCAAAGAATCTGAAGGACATGACTCAATATTATGACTATAAATCTTCAAAATTCATGGGGAGGAGGAGATTATATAATAATTATTTGTAGGCAATTGTATTACTCCAAATATAGAAACTTCTATTCATAAATATTTCATTCATATAATTTTTAATCATTTTCATTTGAAATCTCTGGTGTAATGAAAATCTTATTACAGTTTAAACTATTAAAATAATTATATTGAAAATTTGTAATTTCTGAGCGAATTAAGGATCATCAATATAATGGCTATTTAATTTTGTGAATTTATTTTATTTATTGTTCAAATTATTTTTTTATTTAGCAAATATTCCTCCAGCTTTATAAATGTATAGAATCTCAATTCTTTCTGCTTATATTTTACTCTTAAATTGCAATTATTTATTAAATTAGTATAATAATAACTATGGAGAGTCAAGCATTCGCTTATTTTGGCCCTATGGAGGCACATGTAAAAAGTGATTGAAAATACTCTGTTATAATTAAAAAATCCCTGTATGACTATTTTACAATATATTAATATATTTTCAGTAACAGCACAGTAGTGCATTATTTTTCATTGCATATTTTAAGCTAAATTAATTATTAAACATCTAAAAATAAAAATCATTTTAGACAGTCATATATAAGTGCAATGTTGTATAAAAATTCGTGAAACTCTCAAACTTAAAACTTAATTCACTATAATTCTTTTTAAAGTTTTCTTGTACATTTTCCCATCAACTAGACAATGGCATAGCAAAATCTGATGGTATCGGATGTGGAACTTTATTTTGTCACCCCTAAAAATCAGAAAAATTTTCATTTTAAAGTAAGACATGAAAGCAAAAACTAAAAACAAAAACTTCATTTTAAAAAAAAATGAAGGGATCGAGGCAAGGATCTGTTCCAAAAAACATGTCTTGCCATTTAGTTATCATGGTGAACCCTATGGAAAGTACTTTGACATCGCAGTTGTTGAAAGGCTAGTCAAAGATACTCTGCTTATTGATATAAAAATAAACTTAGACTGATGTTTCTGATCCTATTTTTCTAATTTTGATGTATCTAACTGCACTTTTTTGTTTTCAAAACCAATTTTCACAATGTAATTCAATATGATGTTTATAAGATGCGTGATTTATAAAGCTCTTTGGCTTCGCTAATCTCACTATATTCCAATTTTATTCTTAAATAAATTATATCTTTTTTCCGTAATAAATGAGAATAAATATTTGATATTCTTAAAATCCTTGAAAAACGTATTCGAAAAAGAAAAAAAGAGTTCATATACAAATCCAACTATTTTACGCAAATAAAAAATAAAAATTTTTACGGTGAATACTGTTGAATTCCTTGAAAAAAAAGAGGATAATAATTTAATTCCATTCTCACACAATAATTTAAATTCATTTATAATTAAAAGTAACTTATGAGAACAGCATTTTGCTTGTACTTTGTGATAAAGATGGGTTTTTTTAATGTAAATGCAATAAGTTTATTTTTAAACGATGCCATTTTGACCATGATTCAACGGATAAATTTAAATAATTTTATTGTTCCCTTATTTTACCAAAACATATTTCACTTTTTGAATTGCCGACCAACTTGTCTAGTGGTCAGCATGTCTGACTACCGATAAAAGGAGGTCCTGGGTTCAAATCCCGGTTCGGGCATGGATGTACTTTCTCTCTCTATCTATCCTGTCTTTGTCCTGTCCTTGTATGAATGAGGTGTGAATGGTTGTCTACTCTATAAACGGGTACCTATGGCATGTGTGTAGAGCAAAGTCGTACTTTCACCTTCATGGTGCTCTGATTGAAACGAAAGACGATCCCAATCGACTTAATTCACATAGCATCGCGAGCTTGGCTTGTCCAAGTGTCATTAGTAAACAACAGCAAGAACTTATTGAATTTTCAGCTTCAAGAGTGTTTTAAGTATATTAAAAAGCACAATTTTTGCGCTATTATACCTTAAAAAACCTGTTTTTTGATCACTTATTCATGTATTAAAATCCAATCGGTAAATATATCGAATTTCGTAATTTATCGCTTTATGATGCGGCTAACTATTACTATTGTTTTGATTTTCACTGAATTTTTATTACATAATATATGAATATAGATGAATTAAATAAAGTAAATCTAAGATTTTTTTGTGAAGAAACGCACACTGATATTATAAAATATCGATATGTGTGTGCGTGTGTTACTTAACAAAAAATTAAAGATTTATATTCTATTTAATTTATTTTTAATACATCATCATTAAAACTTGGAGCAACATTAATTTTCTTGTGCCCACAGTTTCTAAGGAGTTTGAAACTACCTTTCTCTGAATTTCAGCCATTGACTGCTTAAAACATTGGACGCTTTTCTTAACGTTGTTTAAAATGGAAATTTAATTTGCCTTTTTTTGGTTCTGAAGAGACTAGGAAAAAATTGAACTTTAGCTCATTTTAAAAGCAAGGAGCAAAGACCTCTTAAATGTCCCTTAATTCCTTATTTTTTACTATATTATTTCAATTTCTTTAAAACTCCCACCAAAATGAGAAGTTTCCTTTAAAAACAAAGCTGTCGACGTTTTTTTTAAAAGTCATACATTGTTTTCCCCTTCCCCCAACAATACTTACATAGTTTTCTTTTCATTGTCTAGTTATTTATTGTTTGCTTAAATTTAGAGCACACTTTTGCACCTATGTCTAATGAAAGTTAAAAAATATGTTAACTAAAAGTATTGAAAAATAACATTGTTAAGAATTAGAATTTATCAAGAAAAAAATTTTTAATTGTCATGAAATTAATCACTGTTAATGATTTAAAAACTAAACCAAAAAAACATCTAATAATTTTTCATTTCAAAAGAATAAAATTCGAAGTATTTAACAAAGAATTATTTGTTGTTTGATCCGTTTTGGAATTTAAAATGAAATACCGTATTTACGCGAATCTAATGCGCATCGTTTTTGGCCAAATGTATTACGTAAAATTGGGGTGCACATTAGATTCGAGATCAAGGTCAGTAGTTCACCGATGACATTCAACAAAATTTAAATCATAACAATGGATTACTGTATTTTCTCTGCTAAACAACGCTGTTACGACTCGAGAAAAAAGACGTTCTTGATATTGAAAATACTTTATTTAAATACTAAACTACCACCACAATACACTATTTACAAGAAGAACAAAGATATTTCCATTTTAATATTTTATTTCGTGAATTGAAATGCTTAGAAGAATCTTAGCTCCTTTTGCTTTTAAATTTTAATTTAGAACAAACAAAACTTAATGTTGCCAATCTAAAAAGTTAAAGTTCAGAAAAATAAATAAATATGAGTTACAACATACTGCCACCTTTGTATTGTGAAGGATCTTGCTCAACAATACAAACAAAATTAAACTAAATTACTTAAGAGAAACAGAATTAAAGTCACTAATTTAGTCTATAAATCCAGTCGTTTCACAGGACGGACACATCGACCATACCGAGTATGCTTATCTCTATCTTGACTAACACCATTTTCTACTTCTTCTTCTTCAGATTGGGTATGTATGTCATTGGCACCTCTGCTTTAATCAGCATTTTGTACCAACAGCATTTTAAGGTGTCTTTGACACAGGAGTCATCACCTCAGGAATGTCATGAGCTCCATTTGGGACATCACTTGCTGATTCCCTTGCCTTCAGGATATTCATCGATATTTCATTCGCATTCAGCTCTAATGGAAAAATGTGATGCACTGGACGGAGGATTTCTCGATTTGCTACTCGCAATTTTGCAACTCTCTCGACATTATCCTTGCCTTCGAATAACTCCAAAACTAATCCAAGAGGCCAGTTCAATCTTTTGGTGTTATCACAACCGACGAGTACTATTTCTCCAGCAGAAATTTTCTTTCGCATACATTTTGAAACAGGATTACGTACAAGTTCAACTAAATATTCCTTCTGAAAACGCTTTCTTAAGTTGTCCCTTATACTTTGTACATAGCGAACTCTTTTCAATAAATGCTTTGAATCAATTATGTTTAAGTCTTGTACCTCTGATCTTTTAAAATATTGTATGAAGTGAGCTGGAGTTATTGCTGCCATTTCATTTGGATCATCCGAAACATATATAAGAGGTTACTGTTGATGACGCTTTCCACGTCACACAGAATTGTGAGCATCTCTTCGTACGTCACGCAAGCTCTTCCCAAACATTTTCGTAAAATCTATAGCAGTATCTTTGGGAATAAAGTTGCAGGTGAGATAAAGCCAATAGGATCATATATACTGTTGACGATCGAAAATAATTTTCTCTTCGTAATGGCCTCGTCATCTTTTACATCTATTTTGGAACTTACGCAAAACAGCTTATCAGTCTGATTGTACCATTTTAATCCAAGTACATTTTGCTCGGGGCCTTGAACTCCACTGTGAGCCCAACACTTCAACTCGAAGGATGCAGTATTCATGACCTCTTAAGCTTGCTTCTTGAATATCTCTAACTCTTTTTCACTTGCAACACTGACTGTAAAGTTGTCTACGTAAAATCCTCCTTTTAACTTCTCAACTGTGTCTTTAGAAGAGTCCTTTTGAAATTCTTCTAAACTAAGGTAGTGTTTTATTGTAGCATTTAAAAGGAAGGGGCTAGATGTCATTCCAAATACTACACGACTGTGTCTGAAAAATTCCAGTTCTGAACGATCATCATCTTTCCACCAAAGAAACATCAGGTAATCACGGTCTTCTGATTTCATGTTAAGTTGCAAGAATGCTTGCTTTATATCCGCAATCACACCGATGGACTTAGAACGAAATCTCGATAAGACTGAAGGAATCTGTTGCGAAAGACTTGGACCAACACAAAGACACTTGTTCAGTGAGGCATATCCAGTGAGTTTAAAGGATGCATCGAGGACTGGACGGATTTTAGTGGTATTACTTGTCATTTTAATAATTGGTCTATGTGGAAGATAATGACTAGGTCTCTCAATATCATTTTTTGGAACAATTTCTATGAATTAATCCTTTTTCCACTGCTTGAAGACATCATCATAAGCTTCATAAAGTTTTTCTTTAACAAGGCGTTTGGTTACTGTGCGAAGTCTTGATTCAGCAACATCAAATTTATCGTTTACTGGTGGATGACCAACCAACCAAGGTAAGGCTACTTCGTACCTATTTTCATATCTTTGGACAGTTGCTTTAAAATGTTACAAGGTATCTTCTTCCAAATTTTTTTTTCTTCTTCTCTATGGGATCAATGATTCCTTGAACATCTAATTCCCATATCTTTGGAATTTCGAAGTTCTGCAAACAAACGGAGACCATGGTTATTGTAGAAGCTTTCTTAGCACATCCTAGAATGCTCCAATCGAAAATTGTTTCAATGGCTGATATACCAGACATAAGAACTTGTACTCTTCCTGTCAGAATTTTTCCAAGTGTATCAGCTCCTAATAACATCTTAATAGGAGGAGTATTTTCACTAATATCTGTTAAGAAAATGCCATTATTTTCAATTTCTGCCAGCAAATTTTTATCTCTTACTTTTGGAAGACTCATGCAGATTTTAGGCTGATCTAATACTAGTACTCGACATGAAGCTTTCGCATTAATACTTCCTATTTCGACACAAAAGCGAGTATGTATTACTTCTGGAGTTTGTCTTCCTCCGAAAAGTCCTAGGGAAAAAATTTCTTTTCTTGAAGATGAAAGTTGAAGTTCTTCGGCTAATTCCCTTTCTATTTAGGATCGGTGGGGACCATCATCTAGTAGAGCACGAACATATTGGATTCTTTCTTTGCTTTAAAGTCTTACCAAAAGCGTCTTCGAATAAATGACATTTTATGAAGAAGGATTTGAAAATAGTGCTGCTGTGTTCACTTCTTCCGGCAGACGTGTAAGAATTTCAGCATCATTTGATCGATTTGTTTTGGGCAATTCTGGACAAAGTATTACATAATGCCTTTTTTTGCAGATAACAAAGAGCACCTTGTTGTGACATTTTTGAGTCATATGTCCACCTTTTAAACAAACTAAGCAAACTCCCTTTTTTATGACAGCTACTCTTCTTGGTTCTTGTGACATGATAGTAGCTTTTCCACAATCTTGACTTGGATGATGCTTTTCACAAAATACACACTTAGCTCTTTCCTTCGTAGATGCAATTAAGGCTGAAGCAGAGGGTATACTATTCTTAAAAGTATCGTTTTCCTTCTTAACTTTAACTTGCATTCCGAAACTTGACCGAGTTAAATTGATCATTTCCTCACCATAAGCCTCCTGCCTTAAAAACTTCATGAGCTTCTCTAGGAATCTTTGACTCAGTTCAGCAACTTCATCGTAATCGTTTAAAATACTTGATACCCTGTATCCTTCCCAAGCTCTCAAAACATCTTCAAAAAGACAAGATTCGATCAAAGGAGATAAAAAGTCTGCAAATTTTTCTTTAGATCTTCCTAAGGTATCTAAAGCTCTTAAATGTGATTCTAGTTGATCATATAAGGTAGTCAAATCTGTACATTTTCTACCACTTATAGCATTTTTCATCACAATTTTAAGTAATTCACGAACATATACTTGTACTAATAAATCTTCTCTGCCAAATCTTTCTTTCAATAACTCTATCGCTTTGGGATAATTTTGAGTTGTAGGTAGAAAAATTTCAATTAAACTGGCAGCTCTAGATCCTGGAGTAATTTCTTGCATTAAGTATTGAAATTTATCTTCATCAGGCATCTCTTCATCCTTATGAATTCTCGAAAGCTGGCTCCAGAATCCCCAAAAAGCTTTAGTATCTCCATTAAATTTCTGAATTTCTAATGTTGGTAATCGATACTTACGATTACATGGTGACTGGCTTAATTTGTCATCAGAATTTTCTATCTTTAATTTGAGAGAAAAGTACTGTTCTCCATAACTTTCAGCTTCGCCAAAATCCTTAACGTACTCCTTCTCTTGAATTTCGTCCCCATCACCAAGTGATAATTCAGAAATTGTATTCTGAGTTTCTTCCAAGCGTTTAAACTTATCAGATAACAATGAACTTAATTCACGAATCTTAGAAAAGTCGACTTTCATTTTCGTAATTTCTTCATTGATAGTGTTAACAGTGTTCGTAAATGTCATAAGTAAAGTTTTACGTTGCAATTTCAAAGTATCCATCATAAAGTATTTAACAAACGTAAAAAGTTGAAATATTTACGACTAAAACTCAAATCGTATTGTTAATACAAAATTCGAATACAAAATATACTCTTACTTTCGATTCTTGTCCTGTCAGACGGACGCCATATGTTACGACTCGAGGAAAAAGACGTTCTTGATATTGAAAATAGTTTGTTTAAATACTAAACTACCACCACAAAACACTATTTACAAGATTTGTTTGTTTGTTTTGTCACTCAACGGTCATTTTTTGCACACGAGGGCTAATTAGACTGGGACTTACGGCTTAAAGTGGATTCCGAACCACTACAAACATCTATGCCCAAGGTGGGATTTGAACCCACGAACTGTTGAACCGAAGGCAAGAGCGCTAACCATTCAGCTGCCAGCTCGGCGCACTATTTACAAGAAGAACAAAGATATTTCCATTTTAATATTTTATATCGTGAATTGAAATGCTTAGAAGAATCTTTTAGCTACTTTTAAGTTAGGTTAGGTTAGGTTATGACAAAAAACTGTTTTGGAGCTTTATGCTCATAGGCTTATAGCTCGCATTGAGTAAGATTGAGTTTTTATTTGAAACTTAAGCAAAAATTAATGGATTGATAATTTTGAAAAAAAAAAAAAAAGGATAAAAACGAAAAGATAAGCACGGTGTTTGATTGACAAATGAAGAGGAAATAAGGCCTCTTGGAAATACAAACACGAGAAAAAATTAGAATCTATTAATTTGTTTCAAAAAAGAAATTGTTGCGTCAATTTTCTCTTTAGGACTCATTGACAAATCTAAAATCCAAGAGAAAGAAAGAGCTCCAATTCCAAGTTTTCTCTTAAGGAATTTCTCGCTTGATCATATCGAGGACACGATAGCATTATGTGATCAATGGTTTCTCTTTCTCCACAAGAGCATTTATCCGTTGAAGAAAGTCTAAATTTGTGTAATTTAGCGTTTGTCGGAAAAGATCTAGTTCTAACTCTGGCTAGCCACACTTCTTCGAGGCGAGAATTAATATAATTGCGGTGAATTTTCGTGATAGAAGACATGTGCGAAAAGTTAGAGGCATATTTGCTATTTTTCCATTCGTTGTTATTATAATTGATAAAAATGTTTCTTATATTATGGATAAGGTCTTCAGGTGAAATTGAGTGCAGAATATTACTTTTATTAATGGCCGATTTTGCAAGAGCATCTACTTTTTCGTTCCCTGCAATTCCAGAATGACCAGGAATCCAAACTAATTGAATAGATTCGCAAATCTTAGTTGCATTTCCTAATGCTGATCCGATGTGTTGAATGATGGTTGGGGAAGAGGTTGAGAGAGTTTCCAAACTGCTTAGACAGGATAAGGAGTCTGATAATATGATATAGTTGGAGGGAGAAATACAGAATTTAGTCACCGCCAGATATAAAGCCAAAGCCTCTGCTGTAAATATGGAATTAGAATTATTGATTTGCCCGGAAACAAAGGAGTTATTACTGCTGTCATAAACAGCGATTCCAAGTTTATTTTCTATTTTAGATGCATCAGTAAATAATAATATGTGATTGGACCATTCAAAAGTACTATGCATTTCAAAGAGGTCATTGATAGTATTTGTTGGAAGATTTTTAGTCTGAAAAGTATGTTTTCTAAGAAATATTTTAAAATTATTGTTAACAGATGTAGGTTTTGCAGGAACTCTTAAAATTTGTGATTCTTGAATTCCATTTTCTTCAAGCCATTTTTTCACTCGCAAAGATAGAGGAAGAGCACCCGAGATATGGCTGTATGGCATTGATTCCCATAAACTACCACATGGAGATCTAGTAGAAAGTGCAAGATTTCTAATGTACATCCTTGTAGAGAGAAAGTTCTGTCTTACAGTAAGAGGTAAGACCCCTGATTCTTTCAGAAGAAGTGGAATTGGTGTCCAGCGAGGAAGACCTGTAGCAATTCTAAGAACTGAGTGATAATCGATCCAAGATTTTTCGGTCTGATAAGCTCGCAGATGTAAATTCATGACATCCATAATCGAGGCTACTTGTAATGAAGGACTGAACAATTTGAAATAAGTGATTAGTTTTTGCTCTCCATCTGTTACCCAAACAACCACAAAGATCCACACGACGTCTAAGAGATATGTCCTAGACATTTTATTGGATATCGTTTTGTCTCTGAGATGTCCACACGATATCCAAATATCTACGGCATATCCACCAGTTATCCAAAGGGTCGCAGCAAATAGATGTCAAGTGGATATTCGGATATTGCGACATCTAGTGGATGTCGCTTAGAGATTTTGGATAACCCTTGGATATACGTTAGATATTTATGAGATATCTCAGATATGTTTTCATATCCATGGGATATCCATTTGGAATTAAATACGATCTCTATGAGATATCTAAATGAAATCTGATTGGATGTCATTTGGAAATCTGTGTTTATTTTTCAGAACTTTTAAACTTTCCATGTTAGAAAATTAAAATAAAGTTGTATTTTTTTTTACTTATGAAATTTTTTAGCAAAATGCTTACAAATATGTAATTTTTATAAAACTCATTCAAAATTTAA
The DNA here is from genome assembly GCA_037975125.1 of Latrodectus hesperus. Lineage (NCBI taxonomy): Eukaryota > Metazoa > Arthropoda > Arachnida > Araneae > Theridiidae > Latrodectus > Latrodectus hesperus. The sequence continues at coordinate 10,142,507 of CM075855.1, forward strand.
TGATTGAATATATATTTTTGCACAGAATGAAAAAATATAAATTTTACAATGTTTTGACTATTTTTTTATAAATAATTTGATAGACAAATTTTTTCTCTAACACTTTGTTAAACCAAAGTTAAATTAATTTTTTGTAAATATTGCTTGTATTTTTTTCTTACAAATTGACGGTCTTTATAACATTATTTACTTACTCTGCTTGTACTTTGAATGTTCTTTTTCAATCCCTAATGGAAATATTTTTGATGTCTAAATAAGGAAATTTTTGTTTTTGAAACTAAAAATCATTTTATTTACTAGCTTACACATGGTAATAAACTGATTTCTAAAATCAAATGTTTGAATTTTAAAAGAATTGCAGAAATGATTGAATTTGAATTCCTTTTTGTAAACTTAAGTAGAATAGTTTTTACAAAGAAAAACAAATTCTCTTAAAACCCCAGTGACTAAATATATATATTCTGAGTCTTAAATAATAGTGTTAGTATAGTTTTTCAATTTTTGGTTAGAACACATTTGTTGTAGAATAAATTTTATGTGTTTACTATCAACCTGAAAAGTATCAAAACGAAAATCTAAATAATCTTAAAAAGCTTAGCTTTTAAAAGTAACAGTAGTTATTTTAAGATGGTTTGTTTTGCCTAGTGCAACAAAAATATTTATTTTTGATATCCTTAAGAAAGCTGCTAGTAAGCATTTTAAATTTCTTACACTTTAATTTTTTAAACTTGATTGATGAATCTTTAGTTTTAAAAACTTTCACATTCTTATTGAAGCTCTTTTATAGATATCTCAAACTTGATTAATAGAATATTGCATAATTAGAATAAGTTCATAGAAAAATACATTATAATTTATTAAAAAGTTAGATTATCTGTTTTTTCCAAGGATCAATGATCCGACAAGGAAGTATAGAAAAACAGCAATGTTTATTTTTACAAGAATTAAACAAGTGATTGAGAATTTTCTTGAATACAAATATGTTTGCTGCATCTTGCTTTGGCATGTCTAAGCCAATTTTTAATTGCCAACTCTATATCAGCATCAGTGGCAGGTCCAATCAAAGAAGGATTTTTTCGGGCAGCAGCTGTGAAATAGAAAAAAATATTTATTAATTCAAAAATAATTAAAATATACACTAAATTTTTGTAATTCAAGCTCACTTTGTCAGCTGCATTCCATGATATGCAGAACACAAAGCAAAGGAACAATACTCTAGAATGAAGTCTCTAAGCCTAAGTTATTAAGAATTATTAAGCCTAAGTTAAGGAAAAAAACTAAGTAACAGAAGAAAAATCAAATAAAGTTTTAAAATAAGATTAATATTGATAATCTTATAAAACTTTTTTCCTGGGTTGCATGTCAGAATTACTTCCTAGCTCCTTATAAACATGAATATTTACTGTCATTCACTTAAATAATTCATTAATGAAACATTTTCATCCTCTGATAATGTTTTACACAAGGTTTTTAAATAACCACCAAAATAATTTAAAATATAACAAAGAAAAAATATAATACAATATATCACAGTGTATGTAATTTAATTTATAACAAACTGACAAAAAACTAAAAGATTTGGAATTGTTACCAAATTAAAAATAAATAATAACAATCCTAAACAAAGTACATTTATCAAATAAGTGAACCAATCTCTTACTGATACGATTCGCCATCTACCCAGATGAAAAACTAATTCTAAAATTATGTTCAATACACAGTTCAAATAAGCATTGCCTGCCTCAGCAATGATTTATATTCTAAGTAAGGAACAGTCATTTAATTCAATTCAAATATTGTGAGAATGATATTGAGAAGCTATTGACATACCAAATACAATTTCACATAATCCGAGACTAGAAAAAACTTCTTTTCCTTTCGCACCCAGCCAGCTATAATTTCGGGCAATAAAATCAGTCATTAATTTCTTCATAATGCGTTTTACAGTTGAATCAACTGTGTGGCCACCACAATCGGAAAGTCTAAGAATCTAAAAGAAAATTTCATCACAAATTTGATTTTTGAATATAATAAACATTTACTCAGCATGGAAAAAATAATACCAAACAATCTTTTATAGCTTCATCTTTTAAAGAACTTTCTATTTTCTGCAAATCTTCACTTGAATTAATTGGAAGCTTTACTGGTAGCTCAATAGGTTGAAATTACAATAGTTATCAAATTATAAAATAAAATATTCAATATTTTTTTGTGCTTTTTATGTTTCATCTAACATCCCTGTGAAGTTGTAAAAATTTATTTATTATTATGAATACATGGAAAATAATTACATACTTATTAGTAAACATATTTAATTATTTCCAAATACAAATATTATAAATGTTAATTTTACAAGCTGTATATGTGAAAAACTTGTCTAAATGAAAAGAGCAATTTGCAATTTATAGAAAGCAAAATGTTTTAGTAAATTATTATTTATAACTTTTAATGAAATGGTAATAAATTGTTTAGTACTTGAAAATTACAATGAAGTGAAAAAAAAACTGCATTCATATTCAGAAGATTTTAAAAAATACTAAGGAAAGATTTTTTTGATAAATTAATTTCTGTTAGAAACTTTACTTTTATTTTAAGCCTTGCATTTTGTCGTAAAGTATTATGAAAATATTGTTTCTTCTTCAACAGAAGAAAACTGTTGGAAGCATGTCTAGGGCCAAATTTAGGTTGCTGTTGGAAGCAATTTTTACAACGACCAGTTTTCTTGATGTAAAAATTACTAGGAACATAACCTGAGCAGTTTTTTCCTCTTTAAATATAAAATAAGTAATTTTAATATATAACAATATTTATTTGTATTTAATAAATGAGAAAATTATTTTACTTACACATTCCTAGCATCAGCACAGATAATATACTTCTCTCCATTTTTAATCAAATTACATATACTTTCCATTCCTGTTAGCCTACAACTGCTCCCAATTGTAGATAAAATTCCTTTTAAGAAAACCTAATAAAATTGAAAGCTTCTTAATAAATAAAATAAGTAACCGTGCAAAAATTTAAACAAATAGAATAATAGTAAGCATACTTTGACATTAAGATTTTCTTTTATCACAATCCACCTTTCTAAACAATGATTAATAGTCCAGAACAAAAGAACCACAGAATCCCTTGTGATAGAGTATGACCATTGAGCAGACAAAGAGATGCTGGTGTAACTGTTTTCAAATATTCAAAATTAAATTCAGGTGTTGGTAATGAGGATTCCAGTATATCATGGTCTATTTCAGGTAATGATTCTATAATATTTTCTGTAATGGAATTTAAAAAGATTATTTTAATTTTTAAATAAATAATTAGAAACAAATTCTAAAAAAATGCTTCAATCTAAGATCATAAATTTAACAAAATTTTTACATATATTTCATATCACCATTCTAGTTTATTGGATAAATTTTAAATAAAAGCAAATGACATTCTTTGATCAAATGTACGTAGCAAACTTTCACCTAAAAGCAACAAATCTTTAAATAGTAACAATTTTTATGAATGCAAATTACAAATTTGCTAAGATGAAACAGTTAATTTGAATGAGATTACTTTTTAAAAATAACCTACTGAAATAATCAATTGAGATTCATTTTGTAAATTACAATACACTTTGAATAATAATCTATAAAATATTTATAGAACTGAATGAGTTTGATTGGGAATCATTTAGTAAGTATTCAATTACTGATAAATTTTTCTCGACAGTGATAAATTGCTTACCATGCATAGAAGTTTGCTTATTTTTTACTGATGTTGGAAAATTGTCACATACTTTCTTTGCTGTATTTCTAAGAGCAGGCAGTTTTCTTTTTCTTGTGCTTGATGAAAATAACTTGGGCAAATTTGGGAAGATGCTTGGAATAGCATCTTTCATCAATTTTGGCTTTCCTTTTGGCAATTTTTACAGCTAAGCACATATATTCACAAAACATTAAAAAATGTCTTAATACATTTAAAAAAATTTATACAACACAAATAACTTACAGTTCCATCTGATAACTTTTGTGTATAATAGGTATTTAAGTCTTCTTATTTAAAGTGCAAAGAACACACTACATCTGAAGAAGTCAATTGCTTATTAGCCCGAGGAATTGCCAGTCTCCATTTTTCAAGCAAGTTTGGATCCTAAATCAATAATACATTATAATATGCAGAATAAATTAAGAACAAAGTTATAATTATATGTTTACTTATGAGTATATCAGCTTTGTTAATACCAAGTTATAATTATATTTTCCAGTTTTATTTAAATCGGTGAATCAGTCTCTTAAGTGATTTACTTAATTTTAGCTTTTGTATTGATACTAAATTATATTTACATACAATTATATTCAATAAATACAATTTAATTCAATAAATAAAGAAGGCAATTTAAAATAAACAAGACAATAGAGAAATATGGGGGGTAAAGTTAGATTGATATATAAATATTTGATGAATTACTTACAAGGATTTTTAAATTTTTTCACAATACACAATATCCAGAAATAAAAAAGAAAAACACAATCAACAATCTAAAATGGTTGCATTTTAATTAACCAGCAATTATTTGATTACAAAAAAGAACTAAACTAGATAATTTATTATATTTTGATAACAAAAATCAATCGCCGATTGCATCCCAGATCGCAAAAAATAATACAAAAGCATACATTTTATTCATTTTACAACATAGACTAACTTATCAAGATAAAAATTATTCATTGAAAATTAAAGTAGATGAAATATATTTTGCACGTTGTATACCTTTGGTGCACTAAAAAGGCTTGGTAGTTTTTGCGAGGTTAAATTAATTGCCGATTTTAATTTCACTTCACTTATTGAGTTAAACTACAGGCACATAACAGCTTAAATCTTTTCTTAAGTTACAGTAAGAGCCCCATTTAAAATCTAACATATTTAAACACAATAAAAATTTTGAATAAAAATTCCTTGTTTTCACTCGTGTTTACATTATATCATTCTTTAGATGTATAGGAGATATCTAGGCTTGGATATCTAAACAACATCTATAACAAGTACATCCAGTAATATCTAACTTTGAAATATCTAATAGATATCCATGTGAAGCGATTTTGAGATATCCACATTGCAAAAGTTGTGGATATCTATGAGATATCCCTAGCATATCTCCATGTTAATATCTAAACTATGTTACCTCTGTGATATCTCATGGATATCTAAGTCGTGGATATCCAAATTGTAGACGTCTAATAGATGTGTTTTATGTCTAACAGATATCTGGATCTAAATTAGATATGTTTTGGATATCTAAGAGATATCAATGGTTGTGTGGGTACCTGCAATTGCTTTTAAAACATTAATTTTCTTCTGGATAGATTTTTTTTCATTTGAAAATTATACTTGAAGGTTAAGTTATTAGTAAAATAGAGGCCCAGAATTTTTATGTGCTTAGACCAAGAAATAGGTAATTGGTTGATAGTTAGTTCAAAATTTACAGGATATTTTTTAGAAGAGAAATCAATGACAGAACATTTTGAGGAATCAATTTTTATTTTCCATTCATCACACCATTGTTCAAGTTTTATGATTGCAGTCTGCATTTTTTGCTGTAGACTTTCTTGTGATGTATGAGCAGCCAAAAGGATTATGTCATCAGCATAAATAAAACACTTAATGTCAGGAGAGAGAACTTCTTAAATATCTGACATATAAATCATAAAAAGAAAGGGAGAAAGAACACTGCCTTGAGGAAAGCCTCTATTAGAGAAAGTGGGTTGAGATAAAGTTCCACGCCATTTCACTTTAAAACTTCTATCCGATAAAGAATCCAATATCCAATGAGCAGCATTTCCTCTGATATCAAACTGGAGGAGCTTATAAATAAGACTGTCTGGCCACACTGAATCATAAGCTTGAGATATGTCTACAGTTGCGCATATGATATATTTTCTCTGTGAGCGTAAAGCAATAATATGATGATGAAGCATAGAAAGAACACTATCGCAACCTCTATGAGGCATAAATCCATGATGATTTTGATGAAAATATTTAGAAAGGGAAATGTGATTTATTAGACGATTTAATATCATGCGTTCCATGACCTTGCATAGAACGCTTGTAAGAGATATTGGGCGATAAGAATTCACTGAAGTAGTATCTTTCCCAGGTTTTATTATAGGAATTATGATGGATTTTTTCCAAGACGGGGGGACAATACCGCTTAACCAAGAGTTATTTATGAGTGACAAAAGGGATCGTAAAGCTATATTTGATAGACCCTTCAAATTTTTAGCAGATATGAATCAGGACCAGCTGAAGTATTTTTGCATTTAGAAATCGCCAATTGGAGTTCTGAGAGCGAGAATGCAGAGTTATATTCTAAATCAAAGTTTGAACTTAAATCAAGAGGTAATACTTCAGTTTCAGATTGACGAGAATAAAATTTGGCAAATAAGTTAGCCTGAACAATAGGGTCCGAAATCATTGAAGTTTCGCTAGAAATTAGTAGATGATGAGTTGGTGAGTCAGTAGATCTATTTTTAAGCTTCTTAAGAATTTTTAAGCTTCTTAAGAATAGAATAAATGTCCTTAGATATTCCAGCGTTTGTTATAGTTTTATCCCAGAAATTTCTGGAAAGGGTTATAAGAAGCTGATGAAGTTTTGCAGAAATTCGTTTGTACTGTATCCACAGAGTCTGATTAAGAGAACTTTTCGCTTTCCTCCAAAGTTTTCTTTTTTGACCCAAAGGATAACAACATTCCGATGTCCACCACGGAGGATATGACTTTAACGGAAAGATTTGTTTTTTCCTGAATTTATCAAGATGGTTTTTGCATAAAATTTGGAATTGATCTACAGAAACTGGTCCGTTATTAACAATTTGAGTGTTCATTGAATTGAAGAAGCCAGTCCATAAAATTCTATTGCGGGAAGTACCTTTCGAATAATCGTTATTGTAGATTTTAACACTTGTTTGAACAGGGACATGGTCACTACCATAACTATCTGAACTGACTGAGAAAGTACAAAAAGGAAAAATATCAGGAGATACAAAGTTATAATCGATAAGGGATGGTCTATGGTGGAGTCTTAAGTGAGTAGTCTGAGAGGTATTTAAAAGACAGATGTTGCTATCCAGTATCCAATCGAGGAATTCTGAAGAATCGGGAGAGTTTGAATAACTACCAAGCGCCGATTTTCGTATATTAAAGTCTCCAATTATTATGAAGGGAGGATGAATATTAGATAAGATGCTATGGAGCAAAGAACTTGAAAATTTACCGTGTGGAACGTTTACATTTACTAAAGTAAGAGATGATTTGGATATAGTAATTTTTATAGCTAAAATTACTGTATCGGTATCTTCTGAGCAGGATATATTTAAAACTTGCACAGGTAGAGATTTATCAACAGCAAAAAGAAGTCCTCCACCACGGCCATCTTGCCTATCTAATCTAATTATTGTTTTATTACAAATTTGAAATAAGTCGGAATTTTTAAGAAACGTTTCTTGAATTGCTAGGACCTCGGAAGATTGAAAATACGGAAGTTTTACATACGGGCGCTTAGATAGAACGCTTCTTGCATTCCAAGAAATTAAATTGAACATTAAATATAAACGAAAAACCTGAACAGTTATTGAAAATCAAAAAAGGTGCGCTCGTAGTAAAAGAATATTTTTTAAAAAGAAATTATGAATGTTTTTTACGACTCCTTCCTGGTTCAATTCTTTCTTTAATGTTAGGTTCTGCATATTTAATATTTGGTTGAGGAGATTTCATAATAGGTTGTTCGGGAGATATTATTTTCTGATTCACAGAATTTTTTGGACTTATCTTTCTTGACTGGATAGATCTTGCACGACTCTTTCTTGGAGGAGATCTAGAAACTGATCTAGCTGGATTCAAACAGGTTCGCATACATTCTTTCATAAATGATAACATTTGTTGAATCATTTGATCTTGTATAGCCTGTATCGCAAGTAATTTTGCTTCAAAAATAGAAGCCATTTCAATCACTGCTTTTTTAACAATATCAGTTATTTCATTTTGATTCGGCACGAAAGGAAGATGACTTTTGGTTACACTGGAGTAACTGGTTTTTAAAGATTTATTATAACGCCTTCTCGTTTCAATAAATGGAAGGTGGTTCACGTTTTTAAATTGTAAGAATTTTTTTCTTCAAGCCTCGTAGGGCAGGAAATGTCATTAGCTGCATGATTTCCCTGACAGTTTATACATTTAGGTGTTACATTGGTACAGGGAGAGTCTTTATGGAATGTTCCACAGTTTTTACATAGGAAGACTTCTTGTGTACATTTTTTCGTAGGGTGAGTGAATTTATAGCATTTTCCACATTGACGAACGTTGTCAATAAAAGGAGAAATTGGAATGATGGAATAGAATAAATTAATAGTTTGAGGTAAATGATGTCCAATGACGCTCACTAAAATATTTTCGCTCAATTCTTCAGAATTCTTTTTTGTAAATCTTTGTAAGCTTAATATCGTTAAGCCATTTTGCGCAATTTCTTCAGCAACAAGATATAAAGGTAAATCTACATTTATTTCTTTTATAAGAAATCTTGAAGAAATGTATTCAGGTTGAAAACTGGAGTTAACAGGTACTCCAAGAATATTGTTTATCTTGCTTATTTCAACAGCAGCATCTGGACAATTAGTTTCGAATAGAAGCTTACCTTGACGGCTGTGTTGAATTTGTATTATTTTCTTGTGATTCTTTACAAGTTGAATTATTTCTTGCTTTAAATTATAAGGTTTCTTTGGAATAGATGCAGTGCCATCAGTGGGAGACAGGAAAATGAAGAACTTAGTTATACCATTTTCCGCAGCTAACTGGATTAGTTGTGGAATAGAATCTTCAAAAGTCAATAATCTTGAAGTATTTATTTTAGGAATGCGCAAATCGCAATCCGTGTAAATCATTTCAGTCTCAGCTTCAATCATTTTAAATCCATAATAATGAAAAAAATTAAAAAAATTTTCTTTTAATAAATTAAAAATTTAAATAGTAAAAATAAAAGAACAAAAATACTCAATCTTAGTCAATCAAACAATAAGCCAAAGTCAGACGATAATTTCAACACGAAAAAGGAGAAAAAGAGACACAGAAAACATTAAATAATGACAAAATAAACAGAGTTCCGCTAATTTTGCTTTTAAACTTTAATTTAGAACAAACAAAACTTCATGTTGCCAATCTAAAAAGTTAAAGTTCAGAAAAATAAATAAATATGAGTTACAACAAACGCAACGTGCCAAGCGAAAGCTTGGAATGTGTTCCCGAGAAAGCTCGATGTCAAAGTTAGAAGCCAAAACAACGTAATAATGACTTTAAAATTCCGTTGCGAAACAACGATAATGGCTTTAAAGTTCCGGAAGTTATAAAATAGCGATAACGGCTTTAAAGTTACAAAACAACGAGAACAGCTTTATGTTCTAGAAGTTACAAAATAACATATTGTAGAAACTTTCTGCAATACCTTAACGACTTTGAGAAATTGTGTTTGGCTGGTATACCAGACACCAGGAATCCACAAAACATATTAGTTGATAACGGTTCTTAAATAACAGCTCCATTAAATAACGACCATCTGTACTTGAATATTTAACTTCGAGTTGAATCCGAGTGCATTGGCTATCATTCCCGCTCAAAGTTTACACGATAAGTATTGGTATGGGAAGTCGAACGTTATCCTGCGAAGAATTGGACTCATCGAAAACTAATAAATATGCATTAAAATTGCTAGGGATTGATAACATTACATTTACTGATGAAGAAGTTTTAGAATTCTTATCAACATACATCGCGCCAAAAAATATAAGTGCACTTCTCTTTGATTTGTACAATAATTTTTACGTAATTTTTCTCTTAGACATAGAATCTGTGTGCTTACTAGTAGGTAAACAACTTATTTTTGGTATTCATACCGTCATTGTTTTACCACTACTAGATTTTTATATTATCAATAATGTTTATCCTTCTGTAAGTAATGAAGATATTGCAGACGTGTTTAGAACGTTTGGAAATGTATACGAAGTGAAGAACTACAAAGTTTCACCGAACTCTTCTAAATTTTCTCACATTTTGAGTGGGAAACGTGAAATAACCTTTATTTTGCCTGGAACCGAAAAAGAAGTTATGTTACCTAAAAATATCATTAGTCTGCCGTATACATTTCATGTAAGCAAACTTTGTTGTGCTTGCTTGACAGAAGGCCACTCAATGCTTTTTTGTCCAGATCGGGATGACACTGTATTGCCTCAAAATAATTTGTCTAACCATGATGACATAATTGATGAGATGAGTGATAAAAATGAAAATTCAGATTTATCTACTGTTTTTAAAGAAGAAGTAAATGCTGATCCAGGCCTCGGATGTAAGTTAAACTTTATATTGCTCATTTATAGGGAAACAGGATTATATACAATTTTATTAAATATTTTAGGTAAACCTGATTTTAGCTGAAGGAAAAGTAGTTTAAAACTCCTCTTAGTATCATATATTGAAACAATATAAAAATAGATGTCATGTCCAGTGGTACACTTTTCCTTGCTCTAAGTAGAACATTTACAATATGGTTTACAGAAAAATAACTATAAATTTAAAACTTCCATGGAATAAAAATATAAATTGTGCTCAGATAGTAGTCATTAAATTGCAAAATAATTACTTTTTAAAAGATTTTTTCATTAAAATGTCAAAAGGATATTACACAAATACCTTTTTAATTGATACACATTTAAATAGTTATGGGAATTTTAAGCAAAGTTTGTTAAAAAAAATTAAACCAGCTCAAATTTAAATATATTATAAATAAGTGTACTGTTATTTTAAGAATAAAGTTAAGATCGTAACACATAATGTTTAATTTAAAATTAAGCTTGTGACATTCAATACTCGACAAACTTAACTTTCTTCAAGTAATCTGATAAACTACTTTCAAAGAAAAAACTACTTCTCCAATTAATTTTGGTTCACTAAAGCTTGAAACTTTTTAAATTGTAAATCACCTTAAATATATGGGAATACCAATTTCAATTACCAATGACATAAAAAGTAAAATTAAATACAGGATGTCCATAACCAATTTGTTAATAAAAAAATTGCACAGTGGCATTATTTAAAAGAAATATATTGTCACATGTTCCAAGCTGTTATTTTAAAGAGAAAGAAATATCATTTAAATTATATGTTACAAACTATTGTTAAAAACAGTGTAGCTTTCAATATTCCTTAGCTTTTATAAAGATACTTGATTTCATTCCTAGAGGAACTAAAATTGTAAAATGGGCTATAAAAATATTGTAAATTTCTATCTAATTAATTTTGTGAATTTATTCATGTTCTAAAAATGTATATCATTATAGAATATTTTCTAACAAATATAAAAAATAAATCATTTCTTTGGTGATAATCCTAATAAAAATTATTATTCTATTTCAATTTATTACCTAATTTACTTGGATATTCTTACATACTGAGAAAAAGCTACCTAAATACCACACCTAATATTTAACTTAGTAATATGTTTAATATGAAGTACATTATTGACTTTCAAAAAGTACAACATTTTCTGTGGATAAAATTCAAATACAGCATTATATAAAAAGGAAAAGTGGTACCAATGTTTAAAATACACTTATTAACCATTTTTACAAGCTATTACACATAACAATTTTACAGAATGTTTTCTTTAAATTTATTTGCAAAGAAATAAACATATAAAATTTAAAAAATAGTCTTTTCAATAAATCCCTTGGAGGCATTTAATGTTAAATTTCTATGCTCTCAAATAAAAATCAATTTCCCATATTATGTGCAACATAAAATTTAATTGTTTTTAAAATCTTGGAAAACAATCAAGAGCACTTAAGATAATCTAAGATCAGAAAGATCTCAAAATTAGGACCACATCAAACAATAATATTATCATTAAGATACAAGACTACATAAGTCATAGCTTAAATTTCTGTTATATAAGAATGGGTATATATTGAATAACCCAGTGGGATTACAGTCCACAAATCATAATTTTACTGCTATTATAATTAGCAATGATATGGCATACATATATCTAATAACTTTTTCATAGGTCAAAATGTAACTAAAATCACTACAACTTTAACTGTACTAAGTATTGGATTCTCAGCGTGATGCAAATCAACCACTTCAACTTAATGAAGCAGAGATATGAAAGCAGTCTAATTGCTAAAGTCTTTGGTTATGAATATGCCATTTGTTTCTAACAAGATCTAATTGCTAGAATAGTATCTAAATCAAACTGAGGGTAATATTTCTATGTGAACTAGTAAAATAAATCTATTTGGGGCTATCTTGGGATTAAATTTTCCCAACTTATACAAAACCTTTATATCTATAATCAAAAATACTAAGACAAGCATCTGTTTCTCTCAACTTGTTAAGAGTATACTCCTAGCCTTCTACCATAAGAACTTAATCTCAGACAACAATATTTAAAAATGAAATTCAAAGAAAGATATAATAAAAATTGATAAGGAAAAATTATTAACTAATTGCTTGCAATTTTTACTTCTTATAGGGGTTAAGCTGAGTATTACGGTCTCACTTTGCGAGGCGTGAAAATTTGCCACAGTGTCAGAGAAAAGTCGCTAAATCTGGTAAATGTTGGCAATTTTTTTCCTCGCCAAAACATCACCAAAAACTATTAGTCGCTAAATGTGTCACCAAATATAGCGTCAGAATGTCTCGCCGCTGCATATCCCGGAAACGCTAGCCAATTTTATTTTGAATTTTTTTATGTGATGTAAATCGCAGTAATTTAAATCCTGTTTTTTATATTTTATTTAACTTCGGATGTAGCGTGGAATATAAATATTGTCTTTTCAAAATCTAGAGGAAACCCTGCTTTATCTACATAGTTGTTATTGTATTCTTATTTAGTGTTAGGGGGAGAATTACCGATTTCTTCTGCCGATTGGCGCCCATTCTGGGTTGCAAATCAATGTCCAATACCGCCTGACAAAAACAAATTTGCCATGGTGGGACCATATTACTCAGTTTTATCAAAAAGGGTTACATTTAAATTATAGTAAATATAGAATTTCCTCAGTGAAAAATTTTAGAAATGCTGGTAGAAACCATAATTCTTGTTAAATTCAGTTTAATATCAACACAAGAAAATATTTCAAAGTAATCAAACAAATCCATATTTACAAAACAGCTCATTTAAAAGCATTAACTATCACTTGTTTCAGCAAAGGCTAATTGTATGGTTCTATTAAAAATAGCACCTTTGGTGTTTGCATTAGAATCTAATAGCTTTTTCAAGTGCAGTATTGAACAATATAAAAGTAAAAGAATCTCCCTTTTTCAGATCTCATTCAGTATAAAAGGTCTCTTTGAGGCCTGAATTAATTTTTAGTATACATTTATTTTTTTTCAGGCTCATCTTAATGGAATTTATAAATTTTTGAGACAAGTGAAATTGCGTCAGTTTTTAATAATCTATCTCTATACTACCATAAGCTGCTTTGAAGTCAGTAAAAAGATGAAGTAATTTTTCCATTATACCATTGCTTTTGATTCTTAAGAAATTTGATTTTATTGGCTCACAATTTTGTTTTAAATTTAATATGCAATAAACAGAGTTTTTTTTTGGATAAAAAGTGATAAACAGTGGTAAACAAGCTAAATGCTAAACAAAGCTAAAGTTAGTTGGTGCAAAATATTGCTTGGTGATAATTTTGTCAGTTAAAAGAAACATTACAGTCACAAATCACCAAGGGGATGAAATAACTAGATACAGCAAAATTTTGTCTCATTGAAAAAAGATACTATTACATTATATTTGCGCAGGTGATCATCAATGTGATTGCTAAACAGTTTCCCCCAAAAATAAACGCAAGTTTTATCAATATGTGATAAATATTTAATTTATGAAATGTAAATAAAATATTTGTTTCATTTTTTTATATAGTTTCTGAAAACATAAACATTTTTAAACAATGCATGGTAATAGAATATTAATGACAATAATTTATTATTTTTTTCTTTCTCGTTTTCATGATTACCAAAAGTGGGAGTATAATAGAAAAGTATCAAGGATTGTGTGTCTATTTTGTATTGTCAAAAGAATTTGTCTTAAGTAGTGTATTTGGTCTATGGTAGATTTTCTATACTGAAAACCACATTGGTAATTATAATTTTTGCTGTATATTTTTGTAATCATCATGATCAGATATTTTTAAAAGATTTTAATGGCAGTATTTGAAAGTAATTCTTCTTTATATTTATAATATTCAAGTTTGTCACCTATTGGATGATTGGACAAATCAATCCTTTCTCTCATTCAGTGGGCATCTTCTCGGAAATCCCAGCTGAGCCTATTATGCCTTATAACTGTTTATAAATAATACTGATTTTTTAAACAATTGGCTAAATCTTAGGAGCCTGTTTGGCGATAAATGCTGCAAACTTGTTTAATACTCTGGAATATATTTTTGATGTAATCTGATGTGAGCTTGAATGAAATTTGTTTGTAATTTTTATAACCCTTCATGCATTTTTCATTTATGATTGAAATTTAAGCGTTTCAGGTTGTTTCATTTTAAAAGTATGTTGAGCTGAAATTAAGTATTTAAAGTTAAATTTCAATTTTAAATTGTACATCTTGGAATTACAATGGAAATCTATGTGTCTGAAGTAGTATTTTTTTTTTTTTAAGAAATTAAGTTGAAATTTATGTGATTGTAGTTATATTTTTTTAAAGTATATCAAATTGAAAATTTTGAATTTAATTATTCATTTGTAAAAAGTGGAAGGTATAGGTAGTGTTAAATTGAATTTGCGTGTTTTAAAATCCTCTTAAGTGATGATAAGGAGTGTACTTTTATTTTATGAGTTATTTGAATTAAGCTTCTGCTGCATATAATAATTTATGTAATTTATGGATTGTTTAGAAATATTTGATGTGTATTTACCTTTACCATGATCTGTTATTCTTAAAATCAAGTTTTCATAAAAATATATATTTAATAATATAATGCAAAAATTAAGTTTTTCCATAAAAATCTATTTTATTTCCATTAATGATTTAGCTTTATTGCCTGGTTCTCTCATGGGCTGGATTGCATTTTCACTGATGTTTTTTTTAAAGTGGGCATCATTGTCTGGTTAATTAAAATCCGAGTTTTCATGAAAATGTTATTTATTTATGTTATTGATTCAGTTTTAGTGACCAGTTATCTCCCATTGTATACTGTCTGATATTGAATATCTAAATGAATTTTTAATACATAATCTTTGTAAAATTAGTTTCTTGTTATTAGTATTTTAATACTTCTGTAGAAATATTTGAAATTTAAAATTATACGAGATTGCAATTTTTAAAGTTCAAGTTAAGTTTGGTCAGGATTTTAAAAATCAGATATTTCAGGAAGTGACATAATTTAGGTTTGAAAGATAATTGTGCAACACTTGACACGAAAATTAGAAATCATGCCAAATCTATGCTGGCTACAAAGATTTCGCTATAATTTCTTATTGTGTTTTCTACTTGTTTCTATTAGTCCTCTATTTTCTGGCATGATATTTTATCATCACTTTAAAGACTTTTTTTTTTCTCTTTCTAGTAATTTTAAACAGTTTTCATCATACTACTGATTTTGCCTCAAATCCTGATATAGTTTCATTTGCTCTCTTAATAACTGTCTTTCAAACAAAGCCTGTATCTGAAATTTTATTTCTCTGGCTTTCGGTTCAACAGTTTGTGGTGTCAAATCCCACCTTTGGCATAAATGTTTTTTGTGGCTCGGAATCCACTTTAAATCGTAAGTCTTGGTCTAATTAGCCCTTGTGTGTAGAAAATACCCATTAAGCTACAAAAAACCAAACAAAACTGCTTTTCTCCATACCAAGTGCTATTTTATTTTTAATTTTCTTGTTATATAGATATTAGATGTTGTTGTTCATAATATTTAGTTTATTAGGTTGCGTAAAGAACTCAACAAGTTTCAGCATCTAATAGTTATTTTATTAGCGTACAGCATCAATATTATCAGAGAGTCAAAACATGGCGCTCAAAAAAATTAACATGTTTTTTCAAGTACAGTTCGGTTTCCAGTTAACAATGACATAAACAGTTAAAAGATATAAAAGTAAAATTACATAAAACTGAAATATAAATTACTACAATTATTACAAAAATTAACAATAATTAATTACTTTTGAATAAAATAAACTTAACATTTATTACTTAAGGAAATAGAATTAATTTATTTTCTTCATAACCCTGTCAGACATCATTCAATCAATTTGAGAAAGCTGTTTGACAGGTACATCCATCTAGTGGCAAAAATAACAATAACTGTTGTCCTTACATTACTCCCTCACCAGTAACTGAGTTACGATAATCAGACAATCATGGTAGAAGAGAAGTTAAATTATAGATATATATTCAATACAATGTTAAGTTCAATATGTATCCTACTATAGACACTGTACTAAAATGATAAATACTATAAATGAAACATTATAATTTAGTAAATAAGAATTAAATCAAAAATATCCTTGCACATATATATATATATATTAAGCAAAAAATAATTTATATAATACAAAAAATGAAATTATAAGGAATCTTATTTTCATATCAAGTATTACTAATATGCAAAAATTTTCAGGATCTATTAATTAACAAGATATATGAATATATTCACACAAGGTATCTTAATTAAAGATCAGGACATATTACTTAAATCTGATGCTGAAAAAAATATATATATATAATTGAAATACTATACACACAAAATGTGTCATAATTCCATACATACAATATCTTCTTGTTAATAATTACATAGTCAATGTGTTATGCTTTCAATGACATGAAATAAAGAACACCAATGATTCTGTAATCAATAATGTTGTGACATGTATAATGCATTAGGTAATAAAATTGGATAAATGTTAATATTGGATACTGTTATATGAGAGAGAGAATACCCAAAATTACACAATTAAATATAATTCCTACATAGAGAAATGTATCATGACAAAATAATTTGTATATCAGAAGAATAATTTCAAAGAGAAATATAATATAATAAGAATAATTTGTATCATAAAATAATTATATAAGCATACTAAATTCAGAAGATAAAGTACATATGTTGATACAGGAGAAATTATACGAAAATTAATATATTGATGTAAATAATGCAAAATAAAAAAATTCAAACAATAAAAAAGCATATTCATATACTATAAAGGAATAATTTTTTTTACAAGAAATAATAATTAAGGCAAAATTTAAAGGTAACCAATATAATATGGTGAAATTATTTATGTATGTATATATCCACAACATAATTACACACTGAATAACTTTTGATGCAGACTATAATTGAGGAAAAGGTATAAACACATAAAATTTTTAATCTTTAAACCTTACTGGTTGTTTTATTTTTCGACCACACCTGGAAGTTGTTTGATTATTAATTGGAAGGTGTGGATTTCTGTGATCTGAATTCTTATTTGTTTCTTTAGCTGTTGCTTGCTCGTTAACTTTGTCCATGACCAACAAATAGGCAGGTTTTAGACGGTCAATTGATATGTTCACATTTTTCTCTTTCATTGACAATGTGAAAAATTTATCAAAACGTTCAACTACCTTATATGGTCCTTGATAAGGTGGTTCAAGGGCCTTTTTCACTCTGTCTATTCTTACAAAAACATGAGAACAAGACCTTAGATCTTTATGTACAAATATTCTTTGCTGCTTGAAACTACCTGATAGTACTGGTTTCAGATGTTCCATGAACTTCTGTAACTGTGAGACAAAGGTTTCTTGGTCCATTTTGATGGTAGGTGGGTCGAAGAATTCTCCTGGTAACTTGATGCTTGAACCATACACCATTTGTGCAATTGAGTGGTTTGTGTCTGGTCTAATGGCAGCTCTCAAACCAAGTAGTACTGTAGGTAGGGATTCAGTCCACCTTATGTTGTTATGTGCTTTTATAGCACCTTTCAGGATCCTATGTTGTCTCTCTATTTTTCCGTTACATTGAGGGTGATATGAGGTAGTATGCAATACTTTAGCACCACATATAGCAGCAAGACATCTGAATAATTGGGATTCAAATTGTCTTCCTCTATCTGTTATAATTTGAGCAGGGACACCAAACCTGCTAATCCAGTTGTTGTAGAAAGCCCTACTAACTATTTCAGCTCTTATGTCAGGTAAAGGAATTGCTTCTATCCAGGAAGAATACCGATCAATGCAAGTTAGGCAGTATTCCATGCCTTCCGAAGGTGGTAGTGGGCCAATCAAATCTATATGTACTACACTAAATCTTGCATCTGGAACTTGGTATTCTCCAAATTTTGACTTGGTGTGTCTGTTTACTTTGCATTTCTGACATCTGATACATTTCTTTGCCCATGCTGCTACTTGCTTCTTCATATCTGGCCAAATGAATTTTTCAGTCATCTGTTTGATGGTGCTTTTAACTCCAGGATGAGAAAAACCATGTATTTGTTGAAACATATCCATTCGAAATTCCTCTGGAATGTAAGGCCTAATATTTGGTGTTGAGATATCACACCATAGTGTCTTTCCTGATGGTAACGTTGATGGTTTAAACTGTAAAGAGGGGCTTTCCTGCATTAATTGTTGTAACTCTTTATCATGCACCTGCTTTTCTGCTATGGCATCATAGTCAATGATCGAGACAGATTCAATTCGCGATAAAGCATCAGCAACTACATTATCTTTGCCTTCAATATGTTGAATATTAGTAGAAAATTCAGAAATATATTGAAGTTGTCGTAGCTGCCTTGGTGATGCTTTTTCATTTTTCTGTCGAAATGCAAACGTGAGAGGCTTGTGATCAGTATAGATGGTGAAATCGTTGCCTTCTAACAGATGTTTGAAGTGTTTTACAGAAAGGTATATTCCCAATAGTTCTCTGTCATAGGTACTATACTTTCTCTGTGTATCATTCAGTTTTTTGGAGTAGAAAGCTATTGGCTTCCAGCTCTTATTTTCATACTGTTGAAGTACTGAGCCAACTGCAAAATCTGATGCATCAGTGCAAAGTGATAAAGGCAATCCAGATCTTGGAAATGATAGAAGAGCAGCTTCAGCAAGATCAGCTTTACATTTTTCAAAGCTCCTTATTGTGTCATCAGTCCAAGGCACTTTTCTGCGGTCCTTCTTTTTGCTCCTTTCAGCAGTTCATGCAAAGGTGCTTGGGTCTTTGCTGCATCCTTCAGGTATCTTCTATAGAAATTTATCATACCAAGAAATGATCGCAAGTCATGAATAGTTGATGGTAATTTGTAGTTTGTAATGGCTTCAATTTTATCTGGTAATGGGCGAGAACCTTCTGCAGTGATTAGATATCCCAAATATTCAACTTGGTCAGCTCCTATCACTGATTTGGAAATATTAATTCGAAGTCCATATTGCTGAAATCTTTCAAACACCATTTTTAGATGCTTCTTATGCTCTTCTTCTGAAGAGGAAGCCACAAGTACATCATCAAGATAAGGAAATACAAAATCCAGTCCAAATAGTACTTCCGTAATGAAACGCTGAAAGGTTGAAGGTGCATTTCTTAGACCAAAACTCATTACATTGAACTCATATAGCCCAAATGGAGTGGTTATGGCAGTTTTTTGTTTATCATTCTCAGCAATAGGTATCTGATAGTATGCCTTTACTAAATCTATCTTAGAAAAAATTATTTTATCCTTCAGGATATAGTGGAAATCCTCGATTCTAGGAATTGGATACCTATCTGGCACTGTTTGTGCATTTAATCGCCGATAATCGCCACATGGTCTTAATGTGCCATCCTTCTTATTTACTAGGTGTAGTGGACTAGCCCACTGAGATTTAGAGGGTCTGATAATGTCATTGTCCAGCATAAACTGAAATTCTTGCTTTGCCAGCTTCAATTTATCAGGTGCCAGCTGTCTCGCCTTTGAATAAACTGGTTGGCCAGTTGTAATGATATGGTGCTCTACACCATGCTTCACAACTCTGTTTACCAAGTTAGGTTTGGTTAAGTCAGGGTAAGATTTAAGCAAGTTGAAATATTTGGAGGTTTTGTTGACAGTACTGAGATCATAATTTCCTTCGATAGAAGCAACTTCCCCTTTTGTTGAAAGGTTTGTTACCCCATCAATTAATTTCCTGTTGTGTATATCTACTAATAATTTAAACTTTTGGAGAAAATCAGCACCTATGATTCCTTGGTTAACCTTGGCAACAATGAATGGCCACTGAAATGGGCGTCTTAGGCCTAGGTCCAGTGTTAGCATTTTCACACCATATGTTAATATCTCTGTGCCATTTGCAGCATATAATTTATATTTAGAGACTTGGCACTCACCTTTTGTTTTAGTCCAAGGGAGAATTGAAACATCGGCTCCACTATCAACAAGAAATTTGCAACCAGTTTCTCTATCCCTGACAAATAAGCGGTATTTGCGGCCCAACATTTCAGCAGCAGGACTCGCCGCAGCGTCTACTGCTGGGACTGGTTTCCCGACTCATTCCAGCTACATGGCTGTATGCACTTTTCGGGGAGGCATTTCTTCCCGAATTTGAAGTGGTAATAGCAGAATTTCCCTTGTGGATTGTAGCGGCGTCTCGATCTGCTACGACTCCTACTCCTCTGATGGTGATGAGGGCTACGGCTCCGGGACTTTTGCTGCAGCTTCATTGAGGCAATTTGGCATTCAAGAGAAGCAATTTTAGCCAGGAGTTGGTCCACTCCCACAGAGTCCTTCTGTACTGCCGCAACATCCATTGTTCTCGGTCCCATCTCAATGATCTTATCAGCCATAGTCGCCAGTTTATCGAGGTTCTCTTCACTAACGATGATGACCCCCTTGACTGAATCAGGCATCTTATCTAGCCACAGCGTGCGCAATGCTTTGTCTGAGACGTCAGTACCAGCGAGGGCACGCATTTTTCTGAGGAGTTGACTTGGTAGCAAGTCCCCTAACTCAAGTCCTGTTAGAAGCCGTTTTATTTTTTTATTTTCGCTTTCTACGAAAATTTGCAGCAGTCGTTCCTTTGCTGCCGAATATTTGTTCGGAGAAGGATCCTTCACAATGTCCCAAATATCATCAATAATATTTGGTTCTAGCTGAGCGACGAGGTGGCTAAACATGGTCTCCTCCGAGGTAATTCTACAGATTTTGAACTGTGCTTCAACCTGGTAAAACCATATTTCTGGTTTGTCGAACCAGAACGGCGGTATTTTAATACTCACGCCACTTGCTTCGAACGTTTCCGTGTCGGGCATTTTGAATAATTACGCAGATTGAAGTCACACGTCCTAGTCACCAATTATTAGATGTTGTTGTTCATAATATTTAGTTTATTAGGTTGCGTAAAGAACTCAACAAGTTTCAGCATCTAATGGATATTTTATTAGCGTACAGCATCAATATTATCAGAGAGTCAAAACATGGCGCTCAAAAATTAACATGTTTTTTCAAGTACAGTTCGGTTTCCAGTTAACAATGACATAAACAGTTAAAAGATATAAAAGTAAAATTACATAAAACTGAAATATAAATTACTACAATTATTACAAAAATTAACAATAATTAATTACTTTTGAATAAAATAAACTTAACATTTATTACTTAAGGAAATAGAATTAATTTGTTTTCTTCATAACCCTGTCAGACATCATTCAATCAATTTGAGAAAGCTGTTTGACAGGTACATCCATCTAGTGGCAAAAATAACAATAACTGTTGTCCTTACATAGATCTTGGTAATTTTAATTTATCAACATCAGGTATTTTAATTTTTTGATTCTTTTTTCTTAAATCAGGATTTACTCAGTTTGCTATGGAGTATAAAAATCATTATAAAATGAAAAGAATCAACATTTGTACCATGGTAGTACTGGGCATATAGAAAATAACTTTTAAGTCTTCTGTTATTTAAAAGATTATTTGATTGAACATTTTACCATTAGGTAATCTCCATGTAATCTCATTTCTCTGGGGGAAAATAATTTCACCAAATAAAATATCTAAAAACACAGCTAATTCCAGTAACCTATATTTATCATTAGTGTATTCTTTATGCATACTACCAGAGTCCAGGGTTCGCACAACTCCTTAAATTCCAAAAAGTTTTTAAGGGTCCTTGAAACTCCTGGAATTTTGACTTGACTCCAGGAAAATCATGAGTTACTCCTAGAATTTTTTCTTACCTTGATGCATTTATTTTTTTCTAGAAAATATTATAGTTTTTTGAATTTTTTTGTTCTAATATTTTAAAATTTTCAATAAAATTGTCCAAAACCTTATTCTAGTATTAGTTTTTAATATTGCCACTAGATGGTGGCAATTTTTGTATTTTTAAATGCTGATTTGTATTAACGGTTTCAAGATCTAGTTCAGCTACAATAATTTCATGATAATTCGGTTTAGTAGATTTATGTGAAGTGAAGTAACTACCAAACAAAAATCAGTATGTTGCACAATTAAGACAGGCAATTTTAATTGATTCTTTTTCTATTTGCTATTGTTTTCCTTATATTGTATAAAATTCTTTGAATATTAATATTTAAATCTAAAATTTTTGAGATAAATCATACTTTCCATGTCTCTCTTGATGAAAATTGCATGTAATTTAATTGAATCAGGATAAATTTGTGTATTAATGAAATAAAGACTGACATGAATTATTTAATGTGTCTGGTGGAAAGTCTCTTTTCAATGACCAGTGTCCACTGGTCATTGAAAAGAGACTGCAGGAAAATCATGGAAAAGCCATAAGGAAATCTGGAAAAGCCATACAAAGATTGGCTTTTGCGTGGTTCAGAAAAAACACATGCTCATTGTCTGTTTTGCAAGAAAGACTTCTGTGTTTCAGATATGAGCTAATAGGGTGACAAATCCCATATGAAGGAGAAAAAACACGTTTATTTATTAGTGCAGGCTTTATCTACCAAAAAATCTACTCATTTAAAAATGTTTTCACTACTGCTGTTTCTGTTGAGGAATGTGAATGTAAAGCATTTTTTGAAATTTTTGATTCATTTGTTTCTTTAAAAGATATTTTAAAGGTAAAATTCTATGGGTCCTTAAAGTTTTAAACGTTTGGTTCAGCTGCAATTCATGTAGCAATATAATTTCTCTCTTCTAAGCAATGTTTCTAGACAGTGCTATTGCAAAGCAATTCTGTTGTGCTAAAAAAAGTTTGCTTATTTAACAGTTTTTGGAATTGCAATTTATTTTTCCAACTTATTGAAAAAAAAAAGTTAAGAATGTTTCGAATTATGTGCTTCTATTTGATGAAAGATTAAATAATCATTTGCAGACAAAACAATTTTACTGTCATGTAAAATTTTAGGATAATGATACAGTTAAAACATTGTATTACTCATCCAAATTTTTAGGTCATTCAACTGGAGGTATTTTGTTTGAAAAAGTGAATGAGAAGTGCTTAGAATTAGGAAAAATTAGATTGTTTCAGTAGTCAATGGATGGCCCAAATGAGAACTGGTCTGTTTTGACTAAAATGGCTGATTTTTTAAAAATTAAACATCACTCAAATATTGTAAATGTTGGTAGCTGCAGCCTACACATTCTACACAATGCTTACAGCCATGGATGTTCCTCATTTCCAGAAGTTGAGGTAACAGCAAGTGCAGTTTACAGACTTTTTAAGGACTCACCAGTTCATAGGAAGGACTTTGATAACCTTGACCCAGGTGTAAAATTTCCTTTAAGGTTTTGCAAACATTGATGGTTAGAAAATATAAATGTTTTCAATAGATTGCTTGAAATTTTACTGTATCTTAAAACATATATGTCATTTGTTCAAAGCAAAAAATTTCCTAATCCTGGTACCAAAACTTTTGATATTGTGCTGAAGTGTACAAAACATGTATTTTTTTCTGCCAAATATGCAATTTTTTATATTTATTCTGAGGAAGTAGAACCTTTTCTGACACTTTATCAAATTGATAAACCAATGTTGTAATTTATTGCTGGAGATTTTTATGCATTGTTGAAAAGTTTGATGCAAAAGTTTTTAAAAGAATCTTTGCTATCTAAATCTATTGGAAATGTCTAAAAACTCTAAAATTACTGATTATTTTATACAATGTATAATCCAATATGATATAGAATGTTGATTATTTAAATAAAAAATTTTTTGTTTTAACTGTAAATTCATTGAAGGCTTTTGAAATAATCATTAATAATTTTAACTCAAATAAAAAATAGTTTCATTAATGTTTGCAATTATTTATTTTTATTATTTATGGAAATTATTGAAAAATATTGCATGTACATAATTATATGCATATTTGGTGAAGAACAATTTTTCAAATAAAATAAAAAATTATTTAACATGAATGTCGATACCTCCTGGAAATTTTTGATTTGACTCCTGGAAAACTCCTGGAATTTGATTCTTGGAAATCTATATGAACCCTGAAAAGCCTCAACTAATTATTTTCAATTTTGTGTTCAAATCTCTTCACACAATCTTAATGTTATTAAATTGACTACTACTAAAAGTTTTATCCAAGATATCATAAAATTCACATTCTCCGTATCCTTTGTTAGAGCATGCACGCCAATAACGCTGAGGTTTTGTATTTTGCACTTATACAAATGTTACTGGTTCTCTCATTGACAATCTTGAATTCAATAATTTAATCTCTTAATTGCTTATAAAATCTGTGACATCTCTTGCCAGCTGTAATAAAGGCCACTGTTTCTCTTATCAAGGATACAACTATCTGTCCTTCTAATTTCTTATACAGCCAGAACTTCCAAATTTTGAAAATGCTAATAGCATTATTCAGAGCACTAGTCCTGAAGGATATTTGAAAATATTGTGTATCAAATCCAAAATCCTTTTTTGTTCCTTGGCATTGAGAAAAATTGGTCTGGTATTAACTCCTGGTGATTACTGAATAGCAAATTTTTTAAGGAATAGGGTGATTAACCTTATGCTCACACAACCTAGAAGATTAGTTTTTTGTTATAATACCCATCTTTGTATACAGATATCTGCAATCAATATGTTTGCTCAATCATGAAAATTAGAGACAACTCCATTGATTTTTCTTACAACTCTATTCATCACATTGTTGTCAATATTTTTCTTACTTGTTTGTTTTCACAGAGGGATCTAAAACTGCAGAACATGTTTTTGGCATTTTTTCTACAAAACAAGTTACATCAACATCCTCCATATATCCTGCTCTATCTTTACTGTTGAATCTTTTGCAATATACGAGGCCTTTCAGCATGTGTGTGAATGTTACAAATAATTATAAATTTTGTGTACATTGAAGTTTATATGTTATAGAAGCATTGAAAATTCAAATATTTACTGTCATAAAATTGTTTCCAAGATTTTCCGAACTCTGAATTCCTTTGCTGGTAAGGGATATGATATTAAATTCTGTTGGTCATTACTCACGTAGGTCTTGAGAGTAATGAAAAGGCTGATACAGCTGCTAAAGCTTTACCAACTTCTCTTCATCAATCTTTCACTCTTACAGATGTGAGAAAGGGTGTAAATAAGCATGCTTATTATCTCTTGCCTGAATTTTAAAACATTCAGGTTTTGAATAAATTGTATGCCATCATTCCATACGTCATATCATCAGTTTTACTATTACAAAGTGCTGATGTTCGTTTGACTCATCTTCATATTGGACTCACATATTTTGCAAGTTGACGTTTCTTTTTAAATAAACTAAATCCATGATGGAAAACATGTGAGATATTATTTACTGTTTATCAGATTAATATTATGTCATAATTTTTTACCACCAATGTTGACTTTTTTTAAAAACTAATATTTTAAATTTGTTTGATTTGTTGGGGGAGTCACCCCACAGAAAACTTTTTGCCTGTTTAAAAACAATCAATTTTATCTAATTTTTGAAATTTTTATGTATTTTAAAAATTTATTATTATATTTTTGTGAAATTTATTTATTTTAAGCTTCTTAATTTATATTTATTTAAATTTTAATTTAATCAAATACTCTAATTTTTGTATTTTATTAAATTTTTAGCATTGTTTGAGTTTTGTGAAAAAAGGTGTCTTTATTAAAATCTAAATTTTAGTGCAGTTTGCTCTTTTTGGACCTTATACCACAAACCCACCCAACTAATATAATCCCCAGAGTCAAGAGTTATGGCTATTATCTAAGACGTTTTATACTCATTTTACTCGCTTCTTACACTTGTGTGAACTATATTGGGACTATTATTTCACATTTGGTAAGAAATATGTTATTAAAAGCAATTGCAGAAGCCACAAACTGTAAGGGAGTAATTTTAACTCGGTCTCATCATCATTTTGTCATCATTTTATTAAAGGGAGCCATGAAAATCAATGATACCAAGTAACTACATTAGATTTATATATTAGATTTTAGGAGTATAGAATGTGTATAGAGCAATGCAGTCTCTGATTGGATCAAGGAATATAAAACAAGATCACTTGTCTTCCATTTGAGTTGTAACAGTTACAAAGAGCAACTATTGTATATGCATCAGTAATCTTAGCCTCTACAACTAAAACCAACATTTCATGACTACTTAAGTATTATTGTGCCCCATGAACAATGAAATTAGAGTTGAGAAGAGTTTTCCAATTATTATAAATTATATTGCATGTCAACCCAAAATTTTTTGATGAAATAGTAAAAGATTTTTATGATGTAATCAAAAAAAAAAATGCTAATATATGATATTAAAGACCCAATTAATATAAAGGGCTAAGAATAATAAAATAATAAGATTAAACACTCAACTGGTTCACAAATTATTACAGGACTGCCTGAAATGCTTAACTTAGCTGTTGGGAAAATTACTGACAACTGTCAATTGTGTTAGTGTTTCTTTTTGACTAGAGAAAAGTAGAGAATAATTGCTTTGAGTTTGTTTGTTGTAAAACTGGAAAGATTAAATTTGAATTAAGTTGCATAATCTATGTTTAAATTTTAGTTTTGAAATGTAGAATTCATTATTTATTTTTAAATTTTTTGTGTGTAATATTTGTGTTTTTTTATTGGACAGTTTCACCATTCATAATTTTTATTTTATTTCTCCTTATTTCCAAATTCTACTTGGACGTTTACTAAATCCCAGCAGTTGAGCTTGCTGTTTTTGAACAAAAAGTTTTGAGAAAAATCTTGGGTGCTGTGAATAAAAACTAAAGTCTGGAAACATCAATATAATTTTGAATTATACAAATTATTTAAGGATATGGATATTATCAAATTCATTAAGATAAGTCATTTGAAATTTACAGGCCTCATATGCAGATTGGGTCCTTTATCATTAACATTTAAAATTTTCAATCATTAACCTCTGGGTACTAGAAAAAAGGGTAGGCCCAGGTTAAGATAGATGAAATTTTGTAGAGGTGGATTTTAAGATCCTAAAAATAACTAATTGGAGATCAATTGCAAAAAACAGATCAGAATGGAAAAAAAGTAATTGAGTAGGCTCATCAGGGGCTGTTGTGTTAATAGAAGAGGAAGGTTTGTAAAATCAGTTACAAGAGAAATTTAGTTTTTGAAAAAATCAATATAATGAAATAATTGTCTAATACATACATTCTTATTGTGATGACTGTAAATAATTACAGGGTCATCTATTATTACAAAAGGCAGAAATTAATATGTCTTAAGCAATGAAATAAGATGTCTAATGTTAATTAATATAATAGGAATAACAAAATACACACAGAAATTAAAATAGACAATGAAAAATACAAGTCAAATAAAAAATATTCTGTTAAAATATGTATATTTTTATTCTGTAAGCACCAATACTCTCATTTTTTCTAATTTCATGTTAAATTTTTAAGTTCTGATTTACTAACAAAGTTAAGCCCATAAATGAGATATTCATTTCAAAAATACATTATTTCATTATCAGGCCATAAACTTAGCACTAAGGTAAAACCTTATTAACTGAAATGTACCAGTTCAATCCTTACTCAACTAGAAAAGGTCATGGTCAAAGTTTCTATGTAGGTCTGAATGTGATCTAAATTATGACTGCTGTTTCCACTTTCTTGACCTTTTTTTAAAAATAAAATTTATTATCCATGTTGTAATCTGCCCTTAGAGTGAAGTTTGCCAGTTTATGGGTTGGACTATAATAGTTATCGATTTATAAAAAACAGCTAAGCATACATGAAATAACAAAGTATTTATGCAAAGTAACTTTTAAGAAATTGTAAAATATAAAAAATAAATTATTTATATTAATAAGGAAAATTTTAAAACAGAAATTATTTTTTTAAGTGCATAAACTATGAAATAAAGAAACAATCTTTTTTTTTCTGTATTTAGCATCTGCTACTTGTCTATTGTGAACAATCATTTTAAATATTTAAGATATATCTCTGATTACATCATATTATATTACTTTAACAAAATTAATTTATTTATTTTAATTCTTTACCTACTAGGAGTATATTTTTTATTATTTCGTTCAATGTATTTGAAATCCATTGCCGGTTTCAAAGAAAAGATCTTTGAAAATATTTTTTTAGTATGAGTAGTTAAATATTAAGATATGTTGTAATAAAATGAAAACTAGCAATCAAAACCCAATAATATGGCATCCATTTAATTTAAATTTTTCATTATTTCAGGAAAATTGTCCTCTTACCCTAAGTTTTAAATAATTTATTGCAAAAAAAGCAAATAAAAAAATTGTAAAAGGAGATAGACATTTTCGGTAATTGGTATAGGTTGCCATGTAAGGTTCCTTGTGTGAAATTAAGCAGTGAGTCAGGAAGCTGATGAAATATATTTGTAGCTGTAGCTAAAACTGAACTGGCATATGATTGGTGTAAATGCATAAAGCTTAAGAGTGAATTATTGAA
This sequence comes from Latrodectus hesperus, assembly GCA_037975125.1. Lineage (NCBI taxonomy): Eukaryota > Metazoa > Arthropoda > Arachnida > Araneae > Theridiidae > Latrodectus > Latrodectus hesperus. The sequence continues at coordinate 10,171,400 of CM075855.1, forward strand.
CTGAAATAGTTATATATATATATAAACTTACAATTTCATTTTGAAATAAATAGTTTTTTTTTTTTTTAATAACGGCGGGCACTTGGGTGACTAACCCTTTGCCACAACAAGGCCGGAAACTGCTACTCATTTGTCGTTACCCAGCGGGCACCTGTGAACCAAGTCACGGAGGTGAGTAGCATTACCCGCGTCATACCACCACAAACCCGTTTATAGGGCGGGCCACATTCATACATCAACATACAAGAAAGGACAGAGAAACACAGAGAGATAGTAACATCCATGCCCGAACCGGGATTCGAACCCGGGACCCACAGCTCAAGAGTCAGGAACGCTAACCACTCAGCCATTGGTCGGCTGAAATAAATAGTGATATTACATTTACTAGGAATAGCCAGAGGAATTTCCATTTATAATTGGAATTATTAATTAAAATATAAATACCATAAAAAGTAAAAGACTTAAACATAAAAATTGACATTTTATCAATGTGGATGTGCAAATATCTGTTTTCTACTGGAGGAGTAAATGCATGTCAAAATTTCTTATTTGTTTTTGTTTGTGTATTTTTAGTATATAAAAAATGAGGATAGAAATTTGTTTTATTTTTTAATTATTATATTTGTATTTACTTTTTAATATGCATTGTGTGGGTAAATTTTTTATATACGAGTATAAGTTTAAGTATAATTAAGTAATAATTAATACAAATGCTTATAATTATCTTATTTAATTCATTAAGTATAACTTTATGAATTAAATAAGATAATTATAAGCATTTGTATTAATTATTACATTCACGGGAAGGATTCAAGCAGAATTTTATTAATAAACAGGTGTGAAATCTATTTGTAATTTCATTTGCATCATAAAACAAAAGATTACCTATTTTTGTAGAAGAATTATTTGTAAAACAGTATTTTGGTATAAAATAGCTATGATTTTAGAAGAGAGCTTTTAGAGTGCTAATTTTACAACATCTGTGATATGGAATTCATTGGTTAATTATTTAATAATTTTATTATAGTTGGATTCTAATTTGTTAATTTTTGTTGAATAGGTGTAACTTCAAGGACAGGTTTTAGAGATAATTGGTCTGCAGAACATTTTGTAAATGAAGTTTTTAAGATGGGGATTCCAAATTAATTTTTTCTCAGAATGTATTTATGAATAGTAGATCAGGGGATGTGTGTGTTATTATTAATTATGCTTTCATTTCAAGGATATTTTTCTTGTGCAGATAACTGCTATGCATTTGTCAACATTTATTAGGATTTTCTAAAGGAATAAAAAATAATTGTAAGAGCATAGTTCTGTTATTAAGATAAGTTTATTGCTATTTATTATTTCAGTACTTAGCTGCTTCCATCATGAGAAAAAAGAAGTAATATTTTGCTGTGGCTGAAAATAATTTCTATCCCAATGCAATGTGTAAAAAGTAATTAAATTTGACTTTAACATTTTTCTTAGTTTTAAAAAATAAAATTATTCATAATTTAGATCAGATTGATTTATGAGTAAATGAAATTACTTTGAAATGAATTTTGATATCATAAATTTACTTCTCAGCACAAATTCTGAGGGAAAAAAATCTATGTAACTTTGTGGGTATGGCACAAAGATACACATTACTTTTGTTAGTTAAATATGCTTTAAAAGAGAGTATTGAATTTAAACCTGGCAAAAAAGTAATTATAGAGTAATAAAATTTAAATTTAGAAAATTTCATTATATCTGCCTTGGTTTACAAATTTACATTGTGATTTCATCTGACTGCAAGATATTTTTGACTATATTAAGGAATTAACAATAGTGCACATAATTTTAAATTTATGTGTTCTATTTTATAAATTTTATAATGTATATGTTATTGTAAAGTGTGAAATCCATTATTTCATACAATAACTAGGTATTTCATAAAATAATTAGGCAAGTCAATTAAAGTATGTAAAATTACTGAATTCTATGATTTAACTAGGTATTCTATAGAGTAACAATTACTTGATCGTCAAAGAATGAAATATTGCACTCGAAAGTTCTTTGAACATTCTTATAGCTGCTTTGCAATGACAATTGTATTCATGCTTCATTCTGCTGCTTTTATATTAGAATTTAGATGGTGTATTTATGTAACTAATATTAGCAAAATGAGCAATAATATATTACATCATCTACTTCTCCTTATTAATTATCAATCAATTAACTGCAATAGGGATAAAATAGTCGGACCACCCATACTTACTAAAGCAATTGGCTTTAGAGACAATTGACAAGATTCCTATCGGAGCAGCCAGGGTTTATACTGATGGAAGCAAATTGAAAACCAATGCAACTGGCATCGAAGTATATATTGAACTCCCTAACCATTCCATCAAGCTTGAAAAAAGAACTGCTGACCACACGTCTGTCTTCAGAACGGAATTCATCGCCATCATGAGTGGACTTTCTTTGTTAGATAACAATACATAAAATGATTTCTCGGAGATATGGATCCTTACAGACAGTCGATCCTCGATCCAGCACCTTTTCAATTGGCAGTCCATCGGCGGCGGTACTAAGAGAAGTATTCTACTCTTGTTGAAAAGCCTTTCAGTTCAACACCCAATCCATCTCCAGTGGGTCTCCTCGTATGTTGGTCTGCCTGAAAATGAAGTAGCCGACCTTGCAAAGGCTGTCGCCAGTAATCCTTTGAACCCAGAAGATCGCATAGCACTAACACCATCAGAGATCTCTTCCATTACTAAACAACTTACTTCTAAAACCTGGGTTGACCCTCCTGCTCCCCCTTGGTACTTCCAAAGACATCCTGAAGCCACCACAACATTTAAGGGCTCCAGAGTACATCAGACAACACTGCCTCGACTTTCTAGTAGCCACTTGAAGTGTATGATCTTTGAAGACGATGAAAGAAAATACCCATCATGCCCCAAGTGCGACAATGCTCCGTTTTGCCCGCAACACATCTTGGAGTGCTTGGGGTTTTCTCGTGAAGAGGCTGTGAAACGCCATATTTCTAGTTCTACTAGACCAGATGGGGATTAGTCCCATCACCACCAGGGATAAAATGTTTTTTTGGGAGATTTCAATTATTTGTGATTAATTAATTTAACTTTTAAATTCTTTATTTTTTACTTTATTGGTATATTAGTAGCTATTTCATATTAGTATTATTTTTTTAATTTCCAATGAAAGGGAAAGCAAACAAATACAACCAAGAAAAATAAACATAAATAGTTTGACACAAAAAATTAAGAATAGATTAAAGTTATTTTCCCAGAAGCTCTCTCACATACCAATATTTAGCAGTCTCAGAGTCAAATCCATGGAGTGAACTGCAGTAGTGGAAATATTTACAATCCATTGGTTCTTTTGAACTGCATAGTAGACAATCAGGATGGTAATAGATCTGTAGATGATATAAGTCTTCACCCAGGGAGTTGTGACCTGTTATGAGACAAAAGAGGGCTACAGCATTTTAGTGAGACTTGTCTGATTTTACCTCAATATCTGCCTCACAGCAGTTCTAGTTCTTTATCCTTTCTCGTAGCCAAGAAGAGTTATTTTTTATATTACCCTATTATAACTTAATCAAGTATAAAATTTTTTATCTATTATATACTTTAATTGACTTGTTTTATTGGTTCCTGAAGTACCTAATAATTCTATGAAATAATTGATTTATATACTTTAACAAATGTGTAACTCTAAGATATTTATTGTGTTTTTTCCAAAACAAATTCTATTGATTAGATGCAATTTTCTTTTCTTTTAGTATGAAAGAATATGTGATCAGCAAACAGATAACTTATATAGATGGGGAATTTTATTTTCTTAAATATTTTAGAAAAATTCATTTTGAGTGAAGCAAGAGATTAGTATTATTTTTATTTGTTTTGAAATTATGTTGTATTGTTTAAAATTTTATGTCCTTCAATTTTAAAAAATTAAAGTCTAAAAATATGAAAAAGGATTCAGGTTTTTATTATTAAGTAATAAGTGTTCTTTAAGTTAATTATGAAAGACAGATTCAGTAAATGTTTCCACACACTTTATCAATGTCTACATTTTCATAGTCCAATGGAGCTTTTTAAAAGCACATTTACATTTTAGAAATTTAAAAAAAATTATGCTTATTATAGCTGATGTAATTATTTAATTATTATGAATTAAATTATATTAATTATTTAATTATGAAGAAATATTTAATCCTAGAGAATATACTGACTTAATATTTTGATACGTTAGAGAGATTTAATATTTTGGTACGTTAGAGAGATAGCCAGTTAATAATTATACTAATATATTAATAATTATGCCATTGCAAATATACTTAATTTTAATCAGGTCCATGAGTCCATTCACCCTATAAAAGTCAAGCACCAGAAGGGGATCCCAAATCAGGTCATGCTTGGTAAGCCCCAAACAAGATAAAATGTGGTCAGAAGAGGCCTGCACCAAAGAACACTTAGTGCAGATCTCGAAATGTTTTTTACCACCTACGAAAGTCATGGAAAGCAGATGGCTACTAAGAAAACGTGCAAGTGCGGTTTGATTGTGTCTACTGCAGCCCCGAGCCAAGGAGCCACCAGGACACCTCACATGGTACCAAGGATGCACAGGTGGGACAATCCAGGTAGTCATGGTAGTTGCCCTAAATTTAGAAAAAAGCTCCATATGAGTAAGAGAAGCGGTGAAATCGCTAGCCCAGGCTCAAGCCAAACTGTCCGCAATTCCATTACCAGACTCTCAAGTCCTACGGGCTGCCTCACCGTGGCGAGGGGGTGCCACTGGGTGGAGTGGGCAAAGTAGGTTGGGAGTGTATTCTCCTGGTAGGGTCACCCAAGGCGTGAAGGCCACTCTACTGTGCTCAGCTAAAGTCTGTAGGCTCTGGAGCTAAATCCGACTTCTGCCATCGGTGCTCCAGGTCCCTGACCATAGAAGCTGCTTCTTACCTCACCCATGATTAATTCAATTTTAAATAAATTATCTAATTAATTTATTTATTGTAAATACCTCTAACATTAAATGATGTTAGCATTGCAAGTAATGGGCTGTAATGGCCTGGATAGTTAGGGTGTCATTCTTGTTATCAGAAGATAGTGAGTTAAAATCCTAATCCAATTGAAGATCGTTGTATTCAGTAATGGCAGTTGAGGCACATTAGATCTGTCATAGTTGCAATGTTCTCCATATGAAATAATACCCTTGGAATATTTCTGCTTGGTCTCTGCTTCTAAATTACTAAGATCCAGCCATTTTCATGCTCATAATGGGACGTCTACTATGTATAGGTGTCATCACTTCTAGCCCTTGCAGTGCTGAAAGGAAAAAATCCTAATGGATGAAGAGCTTCAATAATAATATAAATGATTTTAACATTGCAAGTATTTTTAATTTTAACTTGAGATTATCTGAATAATTTATGCATTGTTAATGTTTTAAGGATTATCAAAACAAGAAAATATTTGAGACATACTTTTAAAAAGCTAATCAATCATCTCTACTATTTACATTAATAACATTTTATTTGTTAACAGAAAAGTTATTAGTCAATGAGTAATTTGTTTAACTTAATTTTAAGTATAAAATGTATAGAAATCAAACCCTAAAAATTTTATAAATAAAAGAATTATTAACAATGTATTTAATATCAAATAAAAATGTATGTCCTATTTGCTATTCAATGTTGTTTTAAACCTGAATCTAACAAACAATTATCGTTTAAGACCAGCTATTTAGCTTCTACTTGTGTTATATAGAAAAGAAATATAATAAACAGAGTTAACATAAATGATTTATTTATTTCAAAAGGTTGTATTTTCAAAAGCATGTCTTAACATTAGAGATATTTGGAAGGAAGCACAAAGTAAACAAGTTTGTATAAATGTATTCTTAATAACATTCATTACTTTGTTCATGTTCATTACTTTTTGATCTGGTGAGGCAGTACGATGTGAACATAAAAGGAGAGCAAGAAAAGTTTTTGTCCTTAAATATTCTAGTTGTTACAGATACACAATGTGCTTTCAGAAGAAAATATGGAGTAGAACTGCTCTGCATAAAAAAATAATTTTGCAGTGATATCTGCAATTCAAGGACACTAGTTGTTTGCTTCATATTGTGAATTTATTAATTTTGACGAATGTTTCATCAATAAAAAGGGCACATACTGAACATTTGTAGAGGGTGTATAAACTTGGTGTGTTGTAGTTCATTTCATGTATCTTTCAAATGCATGTGATATTTTTGAAAATGCAACCTTTCCAAAATGAATGAATCATTTATGCTAACCCTGTATAGGGCCAAATGATATTACTTACAAATGGTGATAATGTGAGTTTGGAATTAAAAATATAAGTGTTTATCTTTTCATAAAAATTACTTTATTGTGAGATAATAATATACGCGTCCTTCACCTCCCTGCATATAATCACTTTTTGTATATATATTTACTTAGTAGCTTTGAATGATTAGCTCTCTAGCCTTAAGTTCAATATCTGAAAAGGTGCAAACTCCAAATAAAACATTTAGTAAAAACTTTATTATAACTTAAAAACTTCAGTTTTCCAAACATCAATAGGAATCATTCTATATAATAGAAGAACAAACATTAACTTCATTTTAGTTAACTTGGAAAAATTGGAAATATGCTGAAGAATTCTCTCATCTTACATCAATTCGCAAAAATCATAGGCTGTTAACGAAACCCCGACTAGAAGACTTATTACTGGCCATAGCTAGAACAAGATCTTTCTCTACCAATTTGGCTCTATTTAGATTTAATCTCTGGCATACAGATCACTGTCAGTGCAGTGAATCTGAAACTATGGATCATATTTTCCTAGACTATCCTTTATAGGACCTGAGGAACCAATTACGGGAAAAAATTAAGGAAAGGAGCATTATCATTCTGTTGGATATTTGAGTTATCTTCAAATCCGAAAAATACAATTCTTGCTTGCTGTGAATTTCCATGACTATCTAAAATATTTTTATTTTAATGACATAAAAAGTGAAATTTTGTGTACAAATTCTGAAATAAAATATATTTTAATAAACTTTAGACCTGTAGGAATTTATGTTTATTTTTTTCTGTATACCTATAAAATTTGCATAAGCTTACTTCATTACCCAGATTATATGTTACAAAATATGAAAAGTACATACCCACAGCCTATAATTCTTAAGTCTACTTTTTACAAATGCTCACTTGTAAGTGTAAGTTATAAATTATGGATTTGTTGAAAGCTTTATACACCATTTTGTTATTTGTGGTTTGCTGTGGAAATTAAAGTGAAAAGTTTATTCTACTTTCATTTATACATGTAGGAAAAATGAGTCATTACAAAAGTATTTATGAAAATCCTTTACATGTTACTAATTATGCTAATCTGGTAACATCTTCCCTAAAGGCTTTTAGCTAGTTACCTAAATACCAGGTTTAAGTTTTGCTTTTGATACTTCTTTAGCTCAAAAATGTTTTTTTAAATATACTTTTATTCTAATCAATTACTATGTCTTTTATTTCACAAACACACATATATATTAAATGTTTGAATATTATGTCTTTTACCAATAATAATTCTGTAACTTTTCTTTCATATTAGTCATCTTCTTTTCATGTATGATTATTTTGACTTGAACTCATGAGGCCTTGAGGTTGTTACTGCATCCACTGACTACAATTCATCAATTTCCTTGTGTAACATTTAAAAATACTTTCATGAATATAATTCATAGTTAAGTCTCAAGATGCAGACTAACTCATGTAATATTTTTATGAAATACTTAAATGTAATATTTTTATGATATTAAGTAACAAGCATAAAAATCACCTTTAACAATAAAATCATTTAATGTCTTCTGGAATTTTTAAACACATTCATTCGTGTTTTATCTTCTTTTATAAATTATTCTTATTTATTACTGAATCTTAATATTTTTTATCTTGCGCTGTGTTATGGAAATTCTGAGATAAAGAAAGGATTCCACACTTTTTTTTGCAACCTCTCTTACACTGTTGAATCATGCATTTTCATTCGGGCTATTTAATTACTTTGAATAATTTCACATTTTCTACACTGGGCAATTACTTACTTAGCAACAAAACAACCAAAGATATTCCAAATCAGATTCATTTATTTCTTATTTCACACAATTATTTTATTTCTTATTTCACACTATTATTTTGCTGAATAATATTAGCTGAAAGCAAATGAATTAAGATTTTTATTCTCATTATACAAATGAATGCTGCTTTTTCAGTGGATACAAGATTTTTGTATAGTGCTCTATAATGCAGGTATGTATTACTTCAATGAATAAAAATCATTTTCTAATATCTTTTAAATAAAATGTATATTTGTTAAAAAAAATACATTTCAACTGTGCTTCAGCTATACATTTTATCTATGTGCATGTGGTAAAATTTCTTGTTTGTCTTTTGTTGCTGATTATATTACATGCATTTAATATATTATAAAATAGTATTATGTCAAAATGAATAGTAAAATTGAATGTCATGGAAATTTATTTTTTATATTATCATTAATGAATAGTTTTCATTTTAAATCCATAATAATTGTTTTCTTTTTCGTCTGTATTGTCATTATAATTCTCCGTCATAAATATTTGTTTATAATAGCAATTTTGATTATTATTTTTTCAATTCTTTTTACCCTTATAGTTTAAAAGGAAAGTACAAACTATATAAGATCACACTTCAGTAATTCCACTTCAATAATCAAGAATCTGTTAAAAAAAAAAGAAAGTTTTAAAAAGTAACCTTAGAATTTAAAGTTATATGATGATTAAATAAATGTAGTTAACCTCTGTGAACATACTAGAGATTCTATTCAGAATCTCTTGCATATCTTTTATAATTTTCCATATTATAGTTCTAGGATTGAAGTCTTTATTTATGCTATTTACTGTTTGGTAGAACTTTATCGATTCTTTTTTGTATTGTAAGATTCAATATTTAGATAGCTCACCTAGGTTTGGTCATTTTTCCTTGTATATCTTTATTTCATCCTTTAAATCTTTAGACATCTCCTTTGCATCTTAAGTAGGTTTTTATCAGTTTATATATACCTTTCTCTGTTATCACACTTCATCATACCATTGGTTTTCTCTCTTTGCTTGGCATTCTGGAAGCTTCCTTGATGCCAACTATTCTCTGTTGGCAGAGTTTCCCTGTTAGATGTGATTTGGATATGTTGCTAATTTTTATACTTTATATATACCTCAGCTGTCTCCAGTTGTTTAATATTGATTCTTTATAAAATGATCTGTTTGAAATCTATTAAAAATACCTTTATTTTAATTAATTTTTCGTAACTAGTTTTTACCATTTTTTGTCTTATTTTTTTTATCAATTTTTTCCAATATCAAGATGGAAGTACCCACTATTAATATTGATGTATGAAACAATATTTAATACTTATTAAACTTTATTTCAGTTTTTCTGATAAACTATTCACTAAAAAAGGTAGTGGGAAAATGTAAAAGCAAATAAAACGATTACTTGATTTATTTTTAAATGATTATTTTGTGATTTTGATAAGAGATGTATTAAAAAAATTGCATATTTGTTAAATGCATTTTATGATTTTTTTTTGTTGAATTGCCACTAAACCATTGTCTGCGCTAAGCCTATACTCTTAGAATGCTCATGCTTAGAAAAAATAAAGTAAAAAAAGAAGAAACTGGTAAAGAATATAAATGAAATATTTTTTAAAGAATTTTTATGTAATATGTAATGTAATGTATAAATGTTAGCAAATTAAAAGAAATAATTTGCTTAAAATATAAAGATTTATGTGTACAAATTGTTAATCATTATAAGTTTGTAAAATTTTGGTATTTGTTTAAGTATATTTGTGAATAAAATATTTCAGAGAACTGTTTTCTTTCAGGTAGTCAAGACAGCAATTATCTACCTCCTAAATCTGAAGAATCTGTACTAGAAAATGAATTTTCTTATAAAGGTCTGTAGCTCTGTGCTATTTTGAATCTTTTGTACTTTAAGGAATTGTTATATGCTTTTGTTATTATATTTATAACCAGAAATCATTAAGAAATGCAGAAAGTTTAAATTAGAGAAATACAATTTACAAAAGTGCAAAATTTAATTATCAATTAAAAATTAAAGTTTTGTCAAATAAACATAAATGTGATTGAAAAATTAAATAAATGATACAATATAAAATATAAATGGATTTTTTGTGGGGTTCACATTAAAACTCAAAGATGGCAGGATTTATATTGTAAAGGGTTACTCACCCTAATACTCCTTATAAGTCCTGTAGTCCTAAGCAAAACTGTTTTTTGCTTCAACAGTTTATGTGTTTGATTCTCTTCAGGTTTGAAGATTTATAGTAGTTCAAAACCACTTTAAACTAGGTCATTGTTTGCATTAGAGGGCAAAAAATTATTTAGTAACAAACCAAACACTAATCACATGATAACATTAAACTTAATAATTGATGAAATATATTATTTCATTTATAAATTAGTTTAAATTTGTTATACCATTTAATATTTAATTGTGTATTTGTTTAAAATATGTAACAGGAGAATCCATTTAAATGTTTGCTTGTAATTTAATGAAAGGTTGTCGAAAGAAGAGATCATTCAAAGATACAAATCTTTGAAGTCAAGTATCTTGCAAAACAATAATATCACTGGGCCTTCTGAGGGAAGTTTTTACCTAAGACTTACAAATGCCTCAGAACAGTCATATGGTAATATCAGTGGCGTAGTGAGCATAATTGGCACCCGCGTATGATACCTTTTTTGGCACCCCCTTGAAAATAAAATAATAATACAATTATTTTAAAAAACATAAAAAGCGCCAAATAATTCATTACATATCAGATATAAGCAGATGTAATTATTCACAATTTAATATACTACACTATTCACATTTTTCTTGCCTTTGCTGAAGCGAGTTGATTAATTACTTAATCAAAGTTGATCATTTCAAATTTTTCTATACATAAAATTGTTAAATCACTTAGACGGTTTTGACTCATGGTGGATCATAAATAAGTCAAAATTAATTTAAATTTGCTGAATGAACGTTCACAGAGTTCAATTGATGCAGAAATTGTAAAAAGTATTTGAATGGTAACATCTTCTCTCTATCTTCACCGTTTGAGATAAGACATATCGGAAGTTCTAAGAGTTTTTTGTTTAATTTCTTTTCTACTGCTAAATAACATCTTTCAGTCCTACATTTCTCTATGGACTTCTGTTCCATGGAAATCTGTATGACAAAATTCACCCAAACTTTTACATTTGTTAAGCATGGTGACTTAGCATTCCCAAGAAACAGTTCCAAGGTTCGATTCTCAGGCTATGTCAACTCAACTTTTCATCCTTTCAGTGGATCGATTAACTGAGTACCAATCATGCTTGGGAAATAACACCAAGAATTAAGCTTTGGACTGACCACCTAACTGGGACATATGCTTCGTATCTGAGGGCCCTGGGTTAGAAAAACAGGTATGGCCACTGTAGACCTGGATCTAGATATTATAGTTTTGAAGTTGGGGTATTTATTTATCTTTTAATTTTTAAAAAAAATTGATTATAAGGATTTAACATTTCCATAACAATATCTTAAAAATTTTAAATGTTTTTTTTCTAGCTTTTTAACCAATTGAAGTAATTAAGCATTTTTACTCCCTATTAATTGTGCATTATCTTATTTATGAAAGATTTTATAAATTGTTGATCATTAGGTGTTGAACGTATGCTATAACTTATCTTAACAAATTTTCAAAAATTCTATAGTATTACCTACTTTACAAACTTCAGCTATTTTTTGCAAAAAAATAATTGGATAAGACTTTACATTCCTAATTAAGTATCAACTCACCTGATTTTTCACAATGATATCTTTTTAAACATTTAATTTACCACAGATTAAACAGAAAATTTTATTTCATTTTTTTATTTCCCATAATTCCTGTGAAAAACAACTTTAACTTTATGGGAAATTTCACATTTAAAATAGCTTTTTAAATTTTATCAGTAAGACCATTAATGTAAACCAAAATTATTTTTATTATAAAAAATTTATAATATTTCATTTTAATACAATAAAACCAATTTTTCCGATTCCAAAATTAGAAGACATTTGTTATAATAAGTCTTCATATATTTTCAGTTTAGATAACTAAATTATGCCATAGCATTATCAATGCAATTATCTGATGAGCAACGGAACGCTAATACAGACAACAAAAATATTTTGCAAATTTCTTAAATAAAAAATCAAAACACACATATAAATTCAAGTAAAATTATTTATATTTAATATAATCAGAAATTTTCAGTCAAACAATATATATTATATTATTAAAAATAATTTTTTTTCCTCAAAACAGATGCACTCTATATTGTTCTTTCAAGTTTTTCATTGATTTAAAATATATATATTATCAAGAATTACAAGTGCTGAGATAAAAAATATATTTTAACTGTTATATCGCTTAATTTTATTTAAAGAATTTTCTCAATCAGATATCATAGCAGTGAAAATTTTCTTTGTATTTTTAAGGCATTTAGTAAAACTGTCTTCTTTAAGATATTAAAATATATTTTATTATTACAATAAGGACTATATTTAATAAAATTAAAATTTATTTCTATTAAGAATCATTTTGGAAGTGATGTTCTTACAATGGCAGGAAGTTTTTTCTTTCAATATATTTATATCATTTAAGATGATCTTATTTTTAAAACGCCGAGCTGGCAGCTGAGTGGTTAGCGCTCTTGCCTTCGGTTCAACAGTTCGTGGGTTCGAATCCCACCTTGGGCATGGATGTTTGTAGTGGTTCGGAATCCACTTTAAGCCGTAAGTCCCAGTCTAATTAGCCCTCGTGTGCAAAAAATGACCGTTGAGCGACAAACAAACTTATTTTTAAAACTTTACAATGTAGAATGAGAAATATTTACATTTTTTTAATAAATTTTTCTAATAAACAAATTTTTCAAGATAAAAGATCTGTTTTTTATATAAACTGAACTAATTAATTAAGAAATATATTTTGTATGTGTAAGGCGTGCTGTAGAGACAGCTAAGACCTGTAATAGGTTGTTACTCTATTAAGAAGAAGATTCTGTATGTTTAAGCATACAGAAAAGAAAAAAAAACATTTAAAAATGAAAAAGCATTCATAGATTAAATAATTTCTACCATGTGAAAAAAAAAATTCAATATAAGAAGCTAATGTAAGGCCAACAAAATTACGAGTCAAATAAAAATTATTTCCCCAAACAAAAAAACATTTAAACATTAAATAAATTATTTTTAAATTAATAGTTTTATCTAATAAGTAATTTAATATTTAATTTTCAAAACTCAGCAAGCATATGTTAGTAAATATTTATACCAGCTAAAATATGAAATAAATATTCTAACTGAAAGAATACATAGTAGACAGAAAATATAACTTACAGCAATAATATTTTAAATGTCAAAACTCCAAATTTTTAAAAGTTTACATTTTTGTTTCCGATGAAGTGATGTTTTGGAAGAAATAAAATACTAACCGTGTGAACAATAAAAAAGAAAATTTTTTTATGTGTTTTCCTAGAGTTTGGAGGTAATTAGTTCCCGACCCCCTCCATTTGTATTTCAGGAAGACAATTCCCTAGATGGCATACTGTAGTGCTATTCTATGAAAAATTTCCCCCCTTTCTTTGAAGGTCAGTCTGGGGCATGACACCATATTTTTGACTAATGGAACCGCCAATATGAAACACGTTTCAGCAGGAATTTTCTCACGAGTGTAATGCGATACTAAACTGAATGGCTACAACAGTAAAGGTTTGAGATAAAAAATATACAAGGGTTTTATTTTGAGACAATGAATAATACTATTTCACTAAGTCTCAATAATTACTGAAACTAATCTTTCTATATCGCTTCTTGATAACTTAAGTATAAAATCTGACTTTTCTGTTATTATTAGTACATTTAAATTCTTACAAGTTTCCATTAATAATATTTTAATTATATGAAATTTTCTTTTTTTGCGTATAATTATTTATTACGTTATTATAATTAAAATAAGATTAAATTTTCACATTTTTTATCATAAAAGGATATCAAAAATATTAGTGAAGTGCTGGCTGTTAAATAAAATGATTTAATCTGTTATATGAGAAATTAAAAATATTATGTTAACATAATATTTCAAAACACTGAAATTTCGACAAAAAACTTATAAGTTTTGAATCCAGAAGGGTCCAAAGTAAATAATATTGAATGTTTTTTTTTAATTTTTTATTTATTATTTTTATATTGACTAAAACAAACTTATTTGTTTTGTTAAAATTATTGTTATGACTTTTCTTAGTATATAACTTGACTTAGATAACCTGTATAACAAGAGTCATAAAGGGCACTGTGAATCTTGGCGTATTCACAAAATAAAATAAGTGTCTTTCATGAGCTTACTCTTCTGTAATCTCCCTAAGTTAATAGATGCAAAAATTACCATATAACATTGACACAAATAATTTGGTAAATAACTTTATACTAAAATGAAAACATCTCATATGCATTAAAATGGAACTGACCAATCTAATATTTCAGAAATTTTATATGAAAAAATTAAGATATTTTTGTTGTTTACACATTTACAAGACTTGTAGTAGAAAACAATAGTTATCACAAACTTTGAGCAAAGTATGAAACTTAAAAAGGAAAGGATTAAAAGAATGAAAACCGATAATCTAATTAATTAAGAAATGAAAATCGAAAAGGCATGGTTAAAAGAACACAATTTTTAAAAGGAACTAAACCATGCAAAATGATTATTAATAAAGAAATATAAGAGTAAAAGTTTTGCTTATGGAACTCCTGTGCAGCTCTTCATCAACAACCTCTTTTCTTTTCCAAATCTGATTCCTCCCTGGAGCTCTTTTTGTTTATTTTTCCCTGGACATGACACAATAATTATAAAATTCAAAGTTTATTTCTCCAAATGAAATTGATATAATAAAACTATAATTGAAATTCTCTGAAAAATTTTGTTTAGCTTTGAAATGATTTGGTGCCCCTCTGCAAGCTGCGCCCAGGGTGTGATAGCCCCCTTGCACCCCCCGTCGCTACGCCTATGGGTAAAATTTCATGTTTTTTTAATTATTCAAATTTTGATGTTTGAAAAAATTTCCTTTATCGTTCCGTTTTATGTAATTATGAAGTATTTATAATAATGGGAATAAAGGGGAATATTTCTTGGCCATGTTTCTATTGATCTAATACGTGCATGTTTAAAGTTTCTGAATAATTTGGGTTTTCTTCTATTATAAAATGAAAAGTGATGCCATTATAAAATATTAATTCCTATTTTGTTTAAAAAATAGGCAATAATTATTAGTTTTATATGAAAAATGTATTAAGAAAAATATTAGGTTGGCAGCTAAGTGATTGCTGATTTCAAATAAGAAAAAAAATTCAAAATTTTTGTTTAAAAATACGACTTTATTCAATTGGATACTGTCTGTTCTTGTCGATGACCTTTTGCCATTCTGGCTGTGTAAAAATTCCACATTCGTAATATTTCTGATCTTTGCTATCTATAGATGTGATCTGACGTCATCAGTGTTATTAAACATTTTACCATTTAAGGAGTTCTGCATGGAACCAAAAAAAAATGGTAATCTGAAGGCGCAAGATCAGGTCTATATTGTGGATGTGATAAAACATCTCAACCCAGTTCCAATAATATTTGCCGTGTGACCAAAGACTTCTGGGACTTTGTGTTATTATGGTGGAAAACAATACCCTTACGATTTGACAATACTGGTCGCTTTTCTTGAATTGCATTGTTCAATGTAGCGAGTTGTTGAACATACACGTTTGAATTGGTCGTTTGGTTTTGTGGCATAAGTTCAAAGTACAAAATTCCTTTATAATCCCACCAGACTGACAGCATAATTTTTTTTGGTGAATCTCTGCTTTTGATGTCGTTTGGGCTGGTTCACCTTGCATCACCCACCATCTCTTGCAATTAATGTTGTTATAAACTATCCACTTTTTCTCGCCAGTAATTAGGCTTTTCAGAAATTGATAAATTTTGTTGTGTTTTAGAAGCGAATTGCAGATGTTAATTTGTTGCGTCAAATGAATTTCCTTAAGCTGCTCTGGAATCCATAAATGTAGTTTCTTGTTATAACCAAGCATTTTTAATTTTTTCAATGCATGTATGCAATATATTGACCTTCTCTGCAATATCACGTGTTGTGCTATGATAATCTGAATCAATAATTGCCTTGATATAGTTTCATTGACTTTGACTGGATGGCCAGATTGTTGACTGAGCCAGAAAAATCACCAGAACAAAATCTGGGAAACCAATTTCAACACTGCCTTTCTTACAAAGCTTCATGTCCATAAACGGCACATAACTTCTTCCGTGTTTGCGATGTGTTCTTGCCTTTTCGGAAGTAATACAATAAAATATGTCTGAAGTGCACGTTTTGTTCTTCCATTTTAAATTGGGATAGAAACAAAACTAAAACACTAATTGATATAATTTTTTTACTAAATTAAAGGTAAAAGTTCAAACAATAAGAAAAAAGTGTAGATTAGATGCTTTGACCACGTTAACAAAACAAAAGAAAGTGTAAAGTCCATCTATCCATAAAATCAGCAATCACTTAGTTGCAAACCCTATAGACAGTATTTTAAAGCCAACTCTTATTTTCATAAATAATTCCTAAATCACTTTCTTATTTACTATGCATTGAAATCCATATTCCCAAAAAGGAGGATCTTGTTGTTGAGGCCCTCAGAGATTAACATATTGCTTTGGCTTCAGGTAAACAGAAGGTTTGATGTGATTCTCAGCATATTAGTCAGGTTAATGGCTCAAGTAATCAGTATATTTACTGAGACCACTTTAGCTAGTATTGGTGGTGACCACTTTAGCTTGTATTGAAAGCATATCGGACCTGATCAGTACTGTTGTGTACTGGTTTACAAAACTTGTTTTTAAAGCTCACCATAAAAAGTTGACACTAGCAATAAAATGTATAGTGTATATAAATGATAAAAACTTGTGTAAATTTATGCAAAAGTGTTAAGTACCACTTTTTTTATAGAAAAGAAATATATATACTATATAAATGACAGAAAAATATACAAACACCTGGATTTTGTGATTACACATTTAACTTTTGTTAATTTTTATCTTTTGATAGCAGATTTGTTGACAATAATCAGTCAATTCCCACAATGTCTGATAGAAGCTGTTTGACCAATCGATTAAAGTGATGATCAGTCAGATAATGGAAACGGGAATGTCATAGGCTGTTGCTGTTAGGTGCCTTAATGTCTCCCAGTGTGGTCTACCATCTATAAAATTAATATCAAACTGAAGCTTCTGTGTCCAGAAGATTGTTTTATAACTATTGACCTGAAGAAGAAGCGTTTTTGTGCCACAACTTGTTTCATCTGGGAGGATTATATTCACTAGTATGGTGCTAAGTCGTCTTTACCATGTAAGCCAACCAATTGTGTGTACCCCCTCACCAGATGACAGAGAAGGGCGAGAGAACATGTTTCCGGGACCAGACAGTGATGTGCTTCTGTAATTTTTATAAACAAGTCCAGATTCATCCTGGAGAGCAATTTAGGACATGTGCTGATTTAGAAGGGATAAAGCACCAGATGCCATAACATTCCCCCACAGAGGTAACACAGTTACCTCTGTGGGGGAATAATGGTTTGGTAAATAGTCGCACTGACCTGCATGTGTTCTAGGGAGGAACTGTGACTGGTGTGAAGTATTATGATGAGATCCTAGATCCATATGTCTGTTCATATGCCGGTGCAATTAGTAATTATTTCATTCTGATTAATGATAATGCATGACTTCATCGAGTTGTAGTTGTTGATTCATATTTGGATGCCTTTGGCTAGGAGTGAATGGAATGACTAGTTTGGTCTACAGACTAAACTATTATATGCTTATCCTTCTTATTTCTGTTCATGTCCACCTTAAATATTTGGAAAAGAAATAAAACTAAAAATTAAGAATAATTTATCTCATCCAAAAGCATGATGTATCATGACATTTTGATATTCTAAACAAGCCATCTGCTATGCCATTGTAACAATCAAAGTAATGATATCCAGCAATACTCAATATGAAATGTTAGTACTTACTCATACAAAATAACATTTGATAATGTGTGTTTAAAAACACAAATATGCAATGCTTTTGCTTAAAGAAACCATCTTCTTTCCATATTTTTAATATAGAAAGGAATTAAAATGGTAATGTTTATCTTTGGCTTAAAGGGTATTTTCGATTCCGTATAGGATCAGTTTTATCTAATCACTTTCTTCGATCTGAAAATGTTCCCTTGGGAAGCATTTAAAGCATAATAATCTTAATAATTGGAGTGATATAAATGGACATACCTTATCTCCTAGTAAGAGTAAATGAGTGCATTTTTACAAGAACACTAGCTTGCATCCGGACCCTGGTATTAAGATAGCCAGTGCATCATTTTCCACGATTAATCAGGTGCAATTTCATGGAGTAATTTTAGACAAATAACTAACACTCCTTCTATATATTCAGTATCTAGAAGAATTCAAACTATCACTTTACATTCTTAAGGTTCTGTCAAATGTTTCTTGGGGAGTAATCATACATTAGTACTGTTTATCATACATAGTTTATCAAACCATTACACAAATTATGGTTCTATTGTATATAGATGTGCTAGATCATCCATCTTATGTACACTAGACACAGTTTATCATTCTGCCTTATGCTATGTATTGGTGCATTTCATACTTAACTTGGGCAATGTTTATCACTTGTCACCATTTACCACTTAATTTAAGTAGCAACACTGGCTGTAAATTTTATTTTAAAATCATGTCTGTACTACATCACATCCTTTGCATTTTGATCACTCTTCTGCTGTAATGAAACTTTACCATGCTCACCCCTTTAACATTCCTCTTTTCCTAGTTCAAGCTAAATTATTTCTTGGCCTCTGAGCTATATAATGTACGGATTCATATCTCTAATTATTATAAAAATATTCCATGGAACATCCCTATAATAAACTGTATTAATCTTTTTCTTAGCTGTAAAAAACCAATTACAAACCGTGTTTTTCAGCAAGTATTCTTCATATATTCTTGTTTTTAGAATGGTTCCAAAAGAGTTATATATATTGGATGTGGTATATATCTTGAAATTACCTCATACTGTTACAGCCTTAACAATCTTTGTTCAATACATATTGCTGAAGCAATTTACCATGCATATATCTTTTGTGTGACCATGAACATCATAAATTTTGCATATACAGGGTTAGCAAAATTAAACTTCCGCTACTCAAGGGATTCTGGAGGCCATTCTACTCATCAAAACGGAAAAATATTTGGACAATACGCTCAAGATTTCTGTAATAAAAAAATAGCTTAAAATATTGCCACTAGATAGTGATACGGACCATCATCTTACAGCAACATATACAAATGTCATGCACAGTAAAAGGAAGATGCTGCTCATGCTACTATCAGATGAGTACAGCGGAATGCTGACGTTAGTAGAGAGAGCACTTCTAGTCAAACTTTCCTACTGCAACAGTGAGAATGCAGCAGCAGCTGTCATAGAGTTCCACCGTCTGGAGAAACAATGACCTGGTTCAATGTCGGATTGTGCTCTCAGAGACATGATGGTGAAATTTCAGCATACAGGATAGCTAGGCCTTTTGACGGTAAGAGGAAGAAAAAGGGTTAACAACGCTGTCATAGAGGATGTTGCTATAGCGGTTATGGAAGGCAGCAGTGAATTGCTTTATGGAAGTATCAGTGTACTGGTGATTTTCCATACCTTTGATATTCATGTTTGCAGTCGAGTAGACTGTATGACATATCATGCATAGATTGCTAAAATTTTACCCTTATAATATTCAAGTGGTTCTTGAATTAGAATGGCACGACCTTGAGATTTGCAAAACATTAGCGCTACAATTCCTCGCGAGAACGGCAGTTGATGAATCCTGGCTATGGAACATTCTGTGGGCGGGTGAAGCCTACTTCCATCTTAATGGGCAATGTGAATACCCATAATTGTCGCATCTTGGTAGTATCAACCACGCCTGGGTCAACAGTATTATCCGTCATTTTCAGAACATTCTTGTTGACTCTCTTCAGTCAGCGGTTGAAAGCGCAATTTTCAGAATGGAATGCGTTGTCAAACAGGATGGTTCTCATATTAAACACGTTTTAAAACACTGACTTGCATGTTTGGTAATGTTAATTAGAGAAGTTCTTTAAGTTTAGTAAATTGCAAGTGCAATATTGTAATTGTGTGTCATCCTTTTTGCATTCTTTTTCTGTAAGACCACTGGTCCTTCATTGTTTTAGGATCTCAGCTTGTCCTTTTTTTGTTCTATAATTCATAGCGCCATCTAATGGTGATGTTTTGAACTATTTTTATTTTAGAAATCTTGAGCGCATTGTCCGAAGTATCTAATGTCCAAATATTTTTCTATTTCGACTAGTAGAACGGCCTCCAGGGTCCTTTGAGTAGCTAGTTTAATTTCGCTAACCCTATATACTGACAACATGAATGACTAGGAAGCATTAAAAATATTGACATTCATTGTCACCATCCCGTAATTTCTTAAATTCTTATTATCTTTGAAACTTTACAAAACCAAGATCATGAAATAATCTTTTGTTGGATACTTACTCATATATATATATATAGGTGGGAATGATAAAGCAAATATGGCCATAAGGAATACATGCCCATGTTTACAATGAAAGATCTTACATTACATTAAAATTTTGAACATTGTTATGTAATTTATGATCTTATAAAATAGATAATGTTAATACAAAATCAGTATATACAATGTAGGAATTTAATAGAATGTTAGGCAAAGATATTACAGCGGGGAGTCTCTCCAGTAAGATTTTGTAATGTTAGAAATGTAAACCTTGTGCCATTAAACTTCAATTAATCAATATTCTATTGAATAAAATTAGTCTTTTATTTCATTATCATTCCTATCTTATTTGAAAAGAAATAGGATATCTATAGCTAAAATATCTTATAACTTTATGCTTTTAATACTATTTTTATCAGAGAAATACTTTATGCTTTTATAATTAAATTTGCTGTTAGAACATGAAAATTCTACTGTCATTTCTAAACTATTAATATTCTAAATCAAGTGTAAAAATTGTTAACTGAAAATCAGCTTTCTTTGTTTCTAAGTGAGAGGAAAAAAGAATGAGACATCTTTTCTTTAAAATTGTTCTTTTAATCATAAACTAAACTAAAAGCTCAGTGGCACAGCAGCCCATATGGGGATCAAAGCAGTGGTGCTTATATCTGTTTTCAAGACCGAGGGATCTTGAGGGCAAAGATATGTCCTGGTTAGTTGGCCAGCCTAACACAAAATTCCCAGTATTTAAATTCCCAAGTGTGCTTAGTACTCAGTTTTATCAATCCCTTGTAGGAATTAAGAGCTTAGTCGATCTTATCAAGCGCAAAGATCGAACCTTGGACCCCTGTCTTAAGAATGTGAAGTACTACCATTATGCCATCAAGCTTATTTAATCATAAATATCTAAGTAGTCTAATACTTTAGTAGTTTTTTTGATACTTTGAGCTGACTAACCAGGGTTTCAGCTCATTAGTTTGTGGATTTGATCCTACCTTAATCATGGATACTTGTAATGGTTCAAAATCCACTTTAAAGAAGTCCTAGTTTAGTTATATTTATGTGCAAAAAACTATCATTGAAAAACAGACAAACTCCTCCAAATCATGACATTTTCTTACGAACATTCTGCATATAAGTAATGCTCCCTACATGTCCACTCATGCCATTCATGAGACTGCTGATGAGGGTGCGCTGAGCTGGCAGTCGAATGGTTAGCGCTCTTGCCTTCGGTTCAACAGTTCGTAGGTTCGAATCCCACTTTGGGCATGGATGTTTGTAGTGGTTCGGATTCCACTTTAAACCGTAAGTCCCGGTCTAATTAGCCCTCGTGTGCAAAATAATGACCGTTGAGCGACAAACAAACCAAACCAAACCTGATGATGGTGCATTGGACAGCTCTATCATTTCCAATTTTGAGGGTATTACCAGAAGTCTTTTCAGAATACCAAAAGTGGGACTGAGGAGTCAAATATATTTTGTGATTTGTGATCTTAATTTTTGAGCTTATTTCAGAGAAGGTCAGTTCGTTACCAGAAGGTGAGGAGCCAGAAAATAGAATTTTGCAAGAATATCAGCAGACACATTGTCCTGAAGGCTCATATGTGAGGGAAGCCACTGAAAATAAATCCTGTGTTGCCTTGAAAGCACTTTGAGGTATTTAAGAATCATGACAGACGTTCTGTCTCCGACTCTAGTCCAGTTGCTTGGATTCTGAATGGCACTGCTATAATCTATCTGTCAAAATTCAAATACTAAGGATGTGGTTTCTTAAATCAAAGCTGCAAGTGCTTCTTTTATTGCAATTAGTCCAGCTCTAAAGACTGAGCAAAAGTCTGGATTTTTAAGACTAATTTGCAGAGTGAGTAGACGACTTAGTGAAAAATCCAATGCCGTATGTACCGTTGTCATCTGTACTGCTATCTGAATAAACCTGGATAGTTGTAGCTGGAATTTTGTTAATGATCTCAAGAGTAAGCTGGAAGAGGTAATCAGATAAATCATGTTTTTTACTAGCCCGAACACACAGTTCAATCTGAAAATGTATGCCAGGCAGACCCTCCAATGGATTAATGAATGTCCTTAAACTATGTTTCTTGATATCTGGGTGCAACAATTCCATGGAGTGCAATCTGAAAAATGAGCTATCTCTTTTTAGCCTCTGGTTATTAACCCAGTTTCTGAGGAAGACTGAGCTTCTATCATGATCTCCATAACTATAGTCTATTAAAATACTGAGCGAGGCCCATGCCTCTCCTCAAATTTAAGAGCTGCAAGTCAGATTCATAAAATACCAGATTTAAGGGGCAGGAACTTCTCATACCAGTAATAATTCTTGCAGCTGTACTCAATTTAGTTTTGTCGAGTTGGTGGCAGAAGTAAATTGGAAGGCCATACTCCAATATTGGATTGATCAGAGAAGCATAAGTTGCTCTAAGTGTAGTGGCATCAGCTCCTCAGTCTCTGCCTGTTACATATTTCAATATATTCAATCTCTTTCTGCTCTCCTCTATCAAGTTTGTTCAGTAAGTTTATTTCTTAATATCTCTGAGTCAAGTACATATTCCAGATACTTTCGTTGT
This sequence comes from Latrodectus hesperus, assembly GCA_037975125.1. Lineage (NCBI taxonomy): Eukaryota > Metazoa > Arthropoda > Arachnida > Araneae > Theridiidae > Latrodectus > Latrodectus hesperus. The sequence goes on from CM075855.1 coordinate 10,194,709, forward strand.
TTATCATATTGGAGTTTTTGACCATTCCTCACAATATTTGGATAGTAATTGTATAATGATTTGAAGTGAAAAAGCTGCAAGTTGACTTTGAAACAGAATTTATGGCTATTTGCAAAGTTGGATATTTCACTCAGGGTATTATTCATCATAGTTTCTCCCTGTTTTACATTGCTATTGGAATTCCATCTGTCTATGAATATCTGTCATTTTATCATCTGTGAATATACCAGCTTCACTTCTTTTGGATATTATCTTCTTTATTAAAAATAAGTAAATCATTTTTAGTAAAATTCTACCTTAAATACATATCATTATAATGTACAAAATTGGGGTATTCTTGCAAAAATCGTAATTGAATGAATAAAATATCTAAATTATTAAAGTTGTGTTAATGCTTTATGTCCAATTCATTAAGGTTTTAGTCATTATGCACATTTTTTGTTTATATAGACCTAATGTGCTTAATCTAAAAGAATATTTAAGACACAAATATACTTTTTTGAATATTTTTTGCATCTCATGTTTTAATTTTTAGTGTCATATTTTATAATTCAAAAGAAATGGCATGATATATAGATTTTTTTCAGTATTAATAATACATTTAGTATGCAAAAAAGTTTTTTAAGCATGATTCACAGTGTAAGTTTTTCTAAAACTACTGTATAGTTCTGAAAAAATGATTTTACATGTAAGGAAAGTGATGCTTTACTAATACTCAAATTTTGTACTCCTTTTTGAAAAATTTTAAAAAAATTATCAAAAATAAAGTTTTGTTTATAAAAACTATGAATTTATATTTGTCATATTAGGAAAACCACATAATGTGATTAATCAAAATCTAAGGAATAACAAACAAATCCTGAATGTAAAATAACCTTAAAATATTTGATATTAAGGAAATACCAAATTTTCATTCTTTTAATAACTTACAATATATTATATAAGTTACATTCACACATTAATTATTTCTGTAAAAATGTTTGACAAATTTTAAGTTTCTGTTAAAAATTCATAATATTTAATCATTTTGCAAAAATTTTTAATAATTAAAAGTTACATATAATGAGATTAGAGATTAAATACCAACCTCTTTTCCAAGAAAGAGGAAAATTCTTTGTCAATAGATCCAATGCATCAACATAATTTGATTTCATTAGATTTGTTTTCATTAGATTCCATTAGATTAAAAGAGCAATCGCTATGGCTCCAGCTTTTATCACAGTTAAAAGAATCGTTAAAGATTATGAAGAGGCTTCACAGCTGCTTGTGGAATCTAGGAAAGTCCTTTTTTTTTATGACTCTAATAACTGAGCTCTTTTCATTACTGAAGTGACTTATAAGACAGTCCAAGAGTCACCTTTGAGAAACTTTATTGTTATTCCTGAAATATCAAGTGTACAGAAATGAATTATTTAAAATATGTATAGTAAATATTACGTGCAAGAAATTACTAAACATTTTGAACCTAAATTTTACCATAAATGTTTAAGTATTGTTTTGGTTAAGTTCAAAATTGCCAATGGATAAAAAATTTTAATATTAAATTAGATTTAAAAACAAAATGAATTTATAATAAATAATGCAAAAAAAGTAAGTTTAAACAGACAACAGTACTTAAAAATAAGTGATCTTAAGTTTATATAACAAGATTCATAAATTATTATTTGTGTAAATTACTTTTAGAATTACTAACTATAATATAAATTTTTTTATCATATTCCATTTTCATGCAAAGTTAAAAATAATAGTTTATTCAAAAAAGAAAGTTAAAAATACATGATACCTTACCTTTTGATTCAAAATGATGAATTTTTTCCTTTAATTTATCAAATGGATTGAGGTCCAAGTTCCTAAATTAAGTCTCCTCCAGCATTTATGTAAGTAATTAACTTGTGATTGTGTTAGATTTAAAGAGGAATTTTTGGCAAGCTACAAAAACCTTCCTCTAATAAAAATACATTTTCGTGACAACAAATATCTTCTGCTAGTCCCAAGCCAGAATCAAAGTACCCAAAAAACTTTTCTTTCACCTAAAGAAAAATAAAATTTATAAATCTCTTTCACACATAATATGCATTATTTAAATAAATAATAGAATTAGTCTTAAATTATCACTGACTCTTACATTCTTAATGCTTCGGCAGAACTAGTATTATGCGAATGACTCAGAGAAACTTTTATTTCTCCAACCAAAAGTGGAGTTAATTTAAGAAAGGGATCTTTTTTAAAAATATCTTCAGTAATTTTTTTAATAACAATTTTTTAAAATAGATGTGCACTCTACAATTATTATTCTTTTAGAATTCTTTGATTTATTCAATTTGCTATGCTGGCATTTCCATGTTTTATTAAATTCCATTATATAAGATATAAATTTAGCTAAAGTTAATTAAAATAAATTGAAATACTAAAAACAGATGAGAATATCAGAAAAACTACATTGTTAAATGCTCCATTGTCTTTTTAGTGTCAAGAAACACTCATTAAGCAATAAAAATGATTTAAAAATATGTGTCATAAATTTTAATATAGTAAAAAACAGTTATACATATAATAGCATCATACCATCAAAATATTTACCCCTGTGGCGACTTTCAGCGTGGTCGCCAAGGCAAGGGGGTGTTGGCAACTAGCGTCTCTAGAATATAAACTCTATGCATTATTATAGCAATTAATTATTTATTCATAGATAATTTATTATTCTTTATAAATATGTAAGTTGCTATGTTTATTAAACAGACTATGCATAATCAAGCGTAAACCTCTTTCGACATAATTATTACAAGCAAAGTAGCTGAAAAATATTTTATACAAAGTTTCTGCTTAGGAAAGAATTTTATGTTTAAAAATTTATTTAGCGTGATATTTTGATTTACTTAAAGGAAGATAAAAATTGTAATTAATATGTGAGTCATTGTTTCTTTACAAAAATATTTTCTCCTAATTCAGATTCTTTATTTTCATCACTGTTCAAATTCATTGTCACCATCATGAAGTACATCCTCACTGGGTTTATCAGTATCTACTGCAGAAGTATTTATCTTTGAGAACTTAAAGAGTTCTATCTTTTTCATTTCCAGTTAATTTTATGCTTGTACACTATTCCTTAGAAATAAATCGGCTAACAAGATTATGAAAATAATCTGGAACACAAAACCGAGCTGCTTATATAAAAATTTGTAAGCAGTACTTGTATCACCGAGTCTTCCCAATGTTAAATAAATTCTGGGAAATGTTTACTGCATATGAAGAAAGAAAAGGCTCTTTGATTTTCAAAACATGGGATGACTCTAGTCCACACGCTCTTCAATGAGTAAATGTACACAATATTCACTGATTTATTAATTTTCTTTTTGTGGATGACGCTTTCTATTAATGACTTTTGAATGTTGCAATGAGGAAACCGCTCTCTCTCCGTTAAAAACTATATGCCTAAGCTTAAAGCTTGACTTTACAAAATACTGATAAAAGCAGAGGTGCCCAATGACATACAAACCCAACTCTAAGAAGAAGAAGAAGAAAGCTTCACTTCAAATTATTGAAAATAAAGATTAGTATGAGAAATATATGGTCATTTTACTTAGTATCACATAAAAAAAACTAAACTTAGAGAATGTTAATACTGCATATTCAAATAAGTTATAATACGTATGATTATATCTGTGTGATGCTTCAATCCTTACAGCACTCAAATTTATTCTGTATTTGTGAACTGTTTATTTTAATAAAAAAATTTTTTTAAATATACAAAATCTGCTGTACAAATTCAGAAACTGATTTTATGAATGTAACAATTAAAAATATTATGGGGATTTATAATTAAAAAAAAAGATGTTATTAATGCATCATCCCTCATCTGGATAAATGAAAAATATGGGCAACTCATGTTAAAGAAACTATGCAAATTACTCAAAGCCAAATTAAAATTGCATCCCAATTAGTAGGAATTAAAAATTAAATTATTTGCTATTTATACGAGCCAATATATGTGTCAGCTCAAGTTGTTTACAAATAAAATTATTAGTTACCAAAAAATTTTGTTTATAAATAAAATTACAAACAACCTAATTTGTTTCATAAGCATTAATATTTTTTGAAAATTTAATATTAAAATATTCATTGAATATATTATGAATAAATTCTAAGAGAATCTTTCTCTTCCAAATACCTCGCATCCAAAACTAATTTACTTTCAATTTTAACAACCTAAGTATAAAATGAGACTTGAATCCATTCTTGAACTCCTTGGTGCTCTAATAACCTCACTTCTTCCCTCAATCAATCATATCAGTTCACCTGAAACTCATCCTTCAGCATATTTTCCTGTTCACATGAAAATCTGTTATACCAATGTTCATCTCCCCCCCCTCACTTGGTTTTTTTAGCAGAGTGTAGACAATCATTTTATTTACTCTAACTATCATTCCTTCTGTTGCGTTACTAAACTTGAATAATATCTTGTTTTTTCTTATCAGTTTTATCAATGATGAAATTGTAACATATTTTGTTTTACTTTATTTTGAAAAGATTTTTGTTTATAAATAAATATGTCTTCTAATTCAGATTCTTCACTACTGACATCGCTGTAAACAAATTCACTATCATGAGAACTGTGTATTCCTTCAGCAGGTTCTATAGGTTTGATCAATATTCTGCTGAAGATTCAACTTCATCAGATAGAATCCTCAAATGTTTTATATCTTTTTTAGATTCTATTGACTTTCAGTTGCATAGCATTATTTAGAAATACAATGACAAACAAATGTACAAAAACACTTGCAAATAAGAAACTTCTACTTATAAAAGAAATTTTGAAGCAATACTGGTCACATGGGGCACAGTATATAAATTTCATTTGTTTATGAGAACTTTTATAAATATGAACTAAATCTTTACTTCTGAAAATTTCAATAAAGATGACGTTGTTTCTAAATCATTAGTATTTCATAAAAAAAGATAAAAATAAAGGAAATATTTATACTCAATAATGTGTTCTATTTCCAATTGTGTTATACTCTGAAAAGAAAAAGTTTTCTTTAGTTCTGAGAATGTATAATTTAGTTTTGAAAATTACCAAAACCCCAAAACTAGTTTTTGTTAGTGTTAATGTCATGAACCAATTTTTACTTATTTACTTGAACTTTAAAGAATTGTTTATTTCTTATGCATAATAGGAAATTTTTTATTCAATATAGTAATTTTGTTTCTTTGAACTACACATGTTCAATATTTATTACTTGTGATTTATCTTATTTAAAATTTTTAATTTAAAAAATAGACAATATAGACTGTAAATAGCAAAATATTTTTATTCTGCTGTTTTTTTATTGAAATTTATATTACATCCAAGTTTATTAAAACAATTCCTGTTGATCAAAAATTCTTTAAACAATTTTTATTTTGAATTGACAGACATTTTAATTTTGGCTTTGGAAAAAAAAAATTGAGATGCTAATTTATAATTAAACCATGATAAAGTGTTAAAAAGAATTTAGTCAAATTAATTTTGTCATGGCAATACAGAAATCAGAAGGAAACGAGATAATGCAATTCACATTCTTTGTTGCTTGCATATTATTCCATCTGCCTTATCTGTGAAAAAATAAATGTCTTCAGCATCATATAAAATACAAATAAAGTTATCTATTTCTATTTTAAATATGATGCTAAGATTTAAGTAAACTATTCCGCTTTTCCTTCAAATTTCGAAAAAATATTAAAATTTGCAAATATAAATAAACAAATCGACTGACGCGAACGTCGTTTCAAATCAGATTATTGCAACTACAAATCAGATTAAAGCCAAATGTTATGTTCAACACTATTAATTTTATTGGAATGAAGAATTGTTTAAGCTCAACAATCCACTGAGCTTTTCTTTATTACTACCAAATGTAGAATAATTATTATGTAGATTACTGAGCTATGTAATCTTATACAAACCAAAAATTGTGTTCATAAAAATTTATAAATATAAATAATTATCTGTTAAAAAAATATGCAAACAATTTCTCTTGTAAGTTTCAGTTATCTATTTTTTTTATAAATAAATCCATAAAAAGTGAATAAAAATTTTATTAAAGTTTTAAAAACGATGGATGAGTTAATTGTTTTTACAGTAAATTTAACTATAAAGTGCAAATAACAAAATTAAAAATGTACAATCAATGCAATACATATTTTGAATTTAAAAATTTCTTTTTGTTTTTTATATGAAAAATTATCTTGTATAGACATTTAATATATTTAGTTTACATAATTTTTTAGATAGATGTTTACAACAATAAACTTACATAGTGCCAAAGAAACATGTATAATAAATAAAAGTTTCTTTTCAAGAATATAATCTTTACAAGTAAACATGTACATTTAGCTGCAGTTTTTAAAAACATTTTACAAAATTACTTTTAAATTTTTGGTAAAAAATGCCGATAATACAGTTACAAATTGATAATATATTCCAGAACTTTAGATCAAAGTTAATCATCTAAAAATATCTTTTAATTTTATAAGCTAAATTAAGTTTAACACAATTATGAAAATAAAAGAATTATGTTATAGTAAACATGAATAAAGTAAACATTATTTTCTAAAATACTTATAATTTAAAAAAAATGTTAAGAAGTATTTGTTAGTTTTTTTGGGTATTAATTAACATTAATAAATCTATCTCATTACATGTATAAAAAATTTTAAAATAATAAAAAGAAAAAATATTTTAGAATATAAAATATGCTTAGCAATTCTAGAACACTGAAATATTTTCTGTTAATTATTAAAATTAAAATTTTGTTTGCATAATAAAAAGATTTTTTTAATGCCTAAAAATTTTAACGTAAAGTCATATTTTAATATCTAACCCATGAATTTAATTTTCAGTGTTAGGAGATCGCATAATTTGTTTTCTTATTTGGGCCTGTTTTATGGTAATCTTTGCTGTATTTCAAATTTTTTATGACTTTTTGAATCGAATTACAGATATTAATTGTATTGGCAGCTTGCGATTTATCTTAGTCTATCTTTTAAATTAAAAATTCTATCTATACACATTAAATAAATGAAAAAAAAATTTTAATGCAGTTTTTTAATTAAAGTTTCTTAAAATAACTCTCATGTATGCACAAAAATAAATAATTTTTAATCAAACATGACACAAATTTTAATTAAATTAAAAAAGAACTGTTTGAAATAATGAAACCAGGTACTTGTCATGTAAGCATGGTAAAGTGACAAATTATTAATATTTTGATTTAATAATTTTTTCATTTTGATAATACATTTTTTTACTAAATATATAATAATTATTATATAATTAGTGAAAAAAATGTATTTAAATTCACTCTCAATTTTTTTACACATGATATTTTATTCCCCCATTTATGTTATAATATCTTTATTAAAATACAAAAATCAAAAGGAAATGTGATACTGAGTGTCTTTTATTCATATAAATGAGAAAGTGTATAAATTCAGTAATCAAGTAAATATACACTTGTCACTCAGTTGTGGATGAAAAAAATTAAACATGCTGAATACTTCGTTTGGTGGAAAGCTCCACCTCAATTTGGTCATACGTGACGTCATTTAGTGGATAGCTTGTGGACAGCTGGTAGTCATCCACCGTGTCCGGTTGACGGTGACCAGGTTTGCTGCCTGCCGTATTGTAGTTTCTACAATACGTTATTTTGTAACTTCTGGAACATTAAAGCTGTTCTCGTTGTATTGTAACTTAAAAGCCCTTTTTGTTGTTTTTATCGTTATCGTTGACTTCCAGAACATGAAAACTGTTCTCGTTGTTTTTTAACTTTAAAGCCGTTATCACTATTTTAGTACTTCCGGAACTTTAAAGCTGTTATCGTTGTTTCGCCACGGAATTTTAAAGTCGTTATTACGTTGTTTTGGCCTTACATTGACATCCAGTTTTCTCGGGAACACATTCCAAGCTTCCGCTTGGCACGTTATGTTGTTTAGCAAATAAGAATGTATACTTTTCTCACATATGAAAGCATTATGAAATTATGCTCGCATATGAAAGCAAGAGTGAAATATTTTAAATTTAATATTAAATTTCGGGAGTTAATTTTTAAAGATTGAAAGAAGAAGCTAACGCACCATTCGATAAAATTTGGATCAAACTAATAATATATATGTACATATATATATATATATATATATGTATATATATATATATATATATATATATGTATATATATATAATTACATTTGAAATTTACTTTAAGAATTTATACATTGTAAAAATAATTTTTGTTGCTTTAAATTTTATTTTATTTATTGAGAAAGCATCATCATAATTTATATAAATAAAATTTTAATTATTTTAAATGATAATATAATTTATTATATTAAAATAATATTTTTAATGTAATAATTTTACAGTCCTAAAAATGTATTTGATGTACTGGAATAAAAGAATTGTATCATATTTCTTGTAGAAAGCCATTTATAAAATTTGTGTTGAAATAAAAAGTATTATTGTTGTTAAGTTATTAGGAATCATGATAATAAATGTTGCAATGTATAATTATATTAAATTAATTATTGTAAATTTGTAAATGTAGTTCTATTTATTTAATATTTGAAAATAAAATCACAATAAAATTAATATCCTACGTATTACAGCTGCAAATTCTAAATTTTCATCATTTATCTTTCAAGTTAAGTTATAATTATAATGAAAAAAATTGTTCTAAAATCATATTTTTTGTAGTTTTATTCCTATCTAATTTCTATATAAATCGTTAAATATCATTAGCTCTACTCATAACATTTTTAATTTTATATAACTGTAAAATAAATTACCAGATATTAAACTGCATATTTTCGAAAAACATTCTGAAATATCAGCTTGTTACTTATCTTCAGGCTTTTTGAAGAAAAGGTTGGTTTAGTAAGAATTGAAATTATTTCACCATAGTATTTATAAGAAGCATTATTTTACTTTTTTTTTAAATGTAGATAACAGTATTTTCAAATAGTTTTAATAAATGAATTTTAACCGAGTTTTAAAATTGCTCAGTTAAATACAGTTTGGATCTGTAGGAAATTTTCATAAATTTTATCGAAATAAGCATTAATTTTTTTTTAAATTTTAAGTATTTAACAATGACTTCTAAGAACTTTGAGATTTTCTTAAAAGTAAACTAAGATACTTTTTACACAATCGTTTCAATTGAATTATTATTTTTACAAAACTTGTACCATAAAAACTATGCGTTAAATTATTAAAACTTTTCAGTACAAAATACAGGCAATTTATATCATAAAGTCCTACAACTTGAAGCCGTTGTATAGCATTTCTTTAAATATCTGTAATGTGTTCTATATGAGAGAGCTTCTTTGTAAACAGAGACTGGGTTTTCTGTATCATAAGACAGTAATTTGAAAACATTTAGTACCTACGTTGACAAATTAGATCCAATTATCCCTTTTCTTCAGAAGTTGTCAGACCAGACCAAAAATCTTCCACTCCGAAGAATGCTGTTGTTCCAATAGTTAATTCTTAAGGCCATTGTGAACTGGGCAGCTTACAGTAAACATTTGCGCAATATACATTTTACTAACACATTTCAAATTATCTTTCCAGTACATTTTTAACAGTAATTCTCTATATAGATATATAATTATAGCCTTATTATTTCTTATTTCTTTATGTGGATACTAATTTCTGTATTTTTAATGTTATTTCTTTATATGTATAACCTATGATATTATATCATTATTTTAAGCATGTTGTCTTTCAAGATGAGTGCCTGAGAGTTTTCTGAGTTTACTCCCTTGCATAGACATTTGCAGTCTATTTATTAAAAGCATTACTTTAACATTTACATATTAAAGTAACTTCTCTTTAACCAAATTTCAAACGAATAAGAATTACTTTAATTTGAAAGACCATAATAAGTAAATAACTATGGAATTTTATAACATATATTCCTCAACAATCATAAAAAGAAATAACAAGTAATAACTGTTTTTATAGTGTGTAAAGTATGAAAGTAAAAATGTTAATTCTGCTTATTTAATTTATTTGAACTCTTATGGTATCAAAAGATACTTGTAGATCAAACAATACAAATTAAAAAATTTATTAGTTTATAAAATTCTTCATTTATTACAAACTTTTTTATATGCAAATAATTTTAAAAACTGTAAATTTATGTATTGTGTCAATAATAAAAACTGCATCTGAATTATTTACTGTAATAATGTGATTATCTATTTTACCGAAGCAATTTTCATACATTTTTATTTAAAAATACTGTTTAATTATTAGTACTTTTCATTTTATTAGTATTACATGGCTCTCTTATTTTTACTTACCCGTGAGGAGCAATTTCATCTAGTAAAAATGTTTAAGATAAATACACAACTGAGGCATATAGAATAGTAAAATCATTCACATGAAGTAAAATACTATAACTTATCAGAAAGGCAAATTCCTATATTTGAATATTTTCTCAGTAGGTGCTAAATATTCTAGTTTACATACACAATTCTTATTTTTAAAGAAAATATTATTTTCTCTTTATGTTCATAAATATGTAATTTTGTATAAATGGCATCTATATGTATCCAATCTTCCTTTTATTGCACAAATGATTTATATGAAAATTAAATTTGATTAAAATGTTGAATATTGAAAAAGAAATTTATATAAAATAGTAAAATATAATTAATTATTAAATATAAGTTAGTTTAGTGTATATCGCTGGTTAAATTATGATTAATATGATTTCACAATTTGAAAATTGTGGGTTCGGTACTGATGTTAAACATAAACAATGATGGATGGTGCTTTTTGGATATTGATTAATCGCATGGCTATATTTATAAATTGATAAGATAGTAAAATTTAGAAATTTCGACCTAAATTCAACTTTTTAATTATATTGTGTCTCTAATTAGAGAAATACTTGTTCCAAGAAGATATATTTTAAGATTTATTCGAGCATATAAGTGATATACTCAATAGTAATCCCCTTAGTGTAAAAGAAACATCAGTTATAATTTATATGAATTTATAATAGAAATTATATTGAGGAATAAATTAAATTCATCATGTGAGAAACTGAATTATGTTTGGTTTAAATAAATTCAAATTTAAGTATATTTTATACATTAAAGTAATAAAATATATTAATGTATAAAATATACCTAAATTTGAATATTAATAAGCTGTTAATATCATTAGGAAACAAATTATGTAAATACACACTACTTAAGAATTTTTAACTGAGAAAAATCAATTTACAATAAAAAAAATTATGAATCTAATTTAATCCATGGCAATTATTTTAAAAAATAAGTAAATGAAAATTCGTCTAGACTTAAATGTTAAACTTCCGTATAATAAAGTAGGAAATTCCTAAAAAAATGATTAAAGAATATAACAAAAATCATTAAAATTTCTTTCAGTAAGTGATGTTCGATGCTCAGCCACTAAAATTCACCCTACATATCATTTCCTCAAAAAACCAGTTTTATCACCCCACGAAAGCTTCCTTATGCTCCATAGAATTTCCAAGAAGGCCAAAGGGAACGGATTTCTTGGAATAACTTTTCAAAAAAGCCGTTATTTGATAACGCTTTTTAGAACATGTTATTTTTTTGGAACGTAATTTTGATAACTAGTTATCTAAAAGTAACTGCTTTTGCCATCTGTAGAAAGGACTCCCTCCTCTCCCCATGACTACAACGCCATCACGTGAAGAGAATGAGGAATATCATAACACTACACACAGTTTTAAAATTTTTCAAAGAATGTCCCTTTTACTGGTTACGCATTTTGGAAAGTATAAAAAATTGTGTGAAACACACTTTTTCAAACGCATTGTAGAAGATTCTCAGTCTGTACCAAATATAATTCAAGTATGACATCAATGTGTTAAAATTAAATCCTTATTTTTAAGAACAACTTAGTAAATTTAAAAATGCATGCGGTGTATCACTGCATTATTTTAAGTATACTAAAAATTACAAGTTTTATATACATTAAATAAAATACGTTTGTAAAGTTTTTTTTTGCAGGAATATATTATTTAAATATTATATATATATATATATATATATATATATATATATATATATATATATATATATATATATATATATATATATATACACACACACAATGAATTTTTTATAGTAAAAACATCGATTATCATAATTTTTCCTCAAGATTCATAATTTTTATTTGTAATAAATCTATTACGAATGTAGTAATTTTTGATATTTTTTTTAACAAAAGTTTTATAATTTTACAAAATTTGTCACTATACATTATCTTTCACAAAACAAGATTTTCAGTTAATTATTCAGATGATAATTAGTCTGTCTTTATTAATCAGTGAATTAGAAAAATGGATCTAAGAAAATTGTTTTAATTCTAATCTATCTATACCAAACCATTTTGATTTATTTTTCAAATTCTCATGGTAAATCGAATATTTATAAAGCAAATCTGCTACCTCAGTAATGAAACGCTAAACATCAACAGAAGAAACAAATAAAAACAATTTAATGCAGTATTTTATTCATGCAGTGAAACCTGAGTTTTAAAATTGAGCTTGTAACTAAGCAAAATTATATAACTTTGTTGTGAATCAATACGTTTGTCTTTTTGTTAAGGAAAGTATCCTTTAATTCAGATTCATCTAAGGAATTAACACAATATGTAAAATTTTCTGCATCATCCAATTATACTTTGATATTTATTGACAGAAAAAAAATGACTCAGAAGGAGAAAAAAAATTCATCTAAATATGAAAAAAATATTCTAATGAAATGAAGACAAATTTGCTTTTTTTCTCTCCCCAAAGAAAAGAACCAACAAACCCTTTTTTTTTGTCAAAATTTTCCACTTTAGCTACTTTTAAATTTTATAACTTTCGGACATAGTTTCCGACAGCTGGAATCTTTCATAACTACCTGAAAAAAACTTGGTTGGAAAAAAGTCGAGCGTTTGAAAAGGGGGGAAAAACCATAACCCTCTATAGCTAAGAAAGCCAGACCAAGCTCTATAGCTAAGAGCATTTGAATATACTTAAACCTTTTTCCAAAATTACTTTAGTTTTAAAAGGAAATAATTATATTGGATACAATTTGATTCAAATTACATTAAAATTTTTTTTTTTTTTCAGAATCAGGAAAAGTTTGAAATTTTCTTTTTTTAGATTGAATAAAAATTACTATAGTCATCGTTTTTTTTATTATTTATTTATTATTATATTTTGTGATAATTTTTAAGAAATATATTTATACATGATTTGACTATGAAGAATTTTACTTCTTCAGCAACATGTCCATTTTCCCATTTTTCAAAAGGTAAATAAATTTCAGATTCATTCAGAATCCTAATTACTAAAAATGTATATGCTCTATGATGAGAACAAACGACAAGTAATATAATTTTTTTAAATGAAATCTGATCCTTAACAAAACATCTCTCTGCATTTTATTTACAGTATTTTCTGACAAACAAGATGAAATATTATCAATTAAATCATACAAATCTGTTTCATAATCCTCATAATTTTGATTTTATTTGCAAAATATTTTGTAGTATATTACTAATATCAATAGCTTATTAATTTAAAATTGTAAAGAATACTTACTCTCCTTTTTTTAGTGGCACCTTTTTAATGAAACCATTTATAATCAGATTTTCATCAATAACAGCAGAAGTACACAAATTTGGATGTGGATTACACCCAATATTTAAAAACATAAAATTGCTTTTTCTATTGACTACAGCCCCAAAATCCGGAATGTCTATATTTTTCAAGCATTTTTCCATTTCATCTAAGTTTGTAAAATTGTATTTTTGCTTGTGTTCCACAAATCACTCTTTTTACTTCGAACAATCTCTTCACACAGTTGAGTATTTTCACATCTTTGCGGTTTAATTGAGGCATCCTCTGGATGACATCTTTATTTGATAAATATATTCAACACACATCCATTGAAGGTGCAGCATCAGGATGTAATTTCGGATATTGTAGGATAACGACTATTCTATTACCATTTATCGAAAGCTTCATTAGTTCTTAAAATATCACTTGGTTTGAAATGCATTTCACACACCTAGAAGTAAAATTTAAATTAAGAAAGCTGATATACTTGAAACAAAGAAATCTTTTTTTTTTACTAATAATAGATTTTTGTGTGATACGATCATTACGATGCATTCTGAAATTAATTTAGAAATAGCTTAAAGCTTATCTACTATTACAATTCTTTTTTTAACTCAAAACATTTTATTATTATTAATAAATCGAAAAATAATTATTTTTCTATGAAAATTTCAATTTGGATAATATGATTTTACACGTAACAAATTTAAAAAATTCCATAGGAATTACTTTTGATTTCATTTGAAATTTTTTATTACTATTAATGTTATTAAAAAGTTCAAAAATAAAATATCAAGATAAAAATCATGCAAATGAAACTTTACTTACCCTGGAATGTTTGGTTACTTTCATATTTTCTCTTGGAATTGCAAACATCCATTAACGTTTTAAATCTTTTTCATGTGGGAATCAAAAGCGAAAAACCTAAGGTCCAGTATCATAATTGCCTATACAGGCAGTAACGCAACATTTAAAAGGCATGTTCATTATTATTACACCGGGTGAAATTATAATAAAATATTTTGAAAAGTATCTCTAAAACGAACTATTGTTAAATGGTAAACAATACAGTAACAACAGTCTCTGTTAAAGTGTCACCTAGAAGAAAGTGAGCCTCTGAATGCAACGTCAAAGTCTTTGGTCACGTTGTGGTGAAGCTTTCTACTATCAGAAGGTACTGGAAAAACCTCGTGGGGTACCTGCTGCCTCAGAGCCGCATTTTGAGGCACTCATAATAGACTTCTTCATGAATTTTTTTCTCTTTTTATATTTTACGTATGGAAATTGTAAATATTAGGTTCGTTGGAAAGTTCTGTCCATTTTTTGGAAGAAAACCAAATGAGGATTTTTTAACGTCAATAATTCTATTATTAAAATGATAGAATTGCTATTATTATACATGATTTTTGTCAGTGTCAAGGCCATTAGTATACCCCATTAAAAAAAATTTATCATGTGAAAAATTGAAATAGTGCTTGATTGATATTTTCTTCATTTTTGAATTTTTTGCCCTTCAAAATATTTTGTCAGAATGAAAAAAGTGATTATGATAAGCCTGGGGAATATGCGGCAGAATTTCTCATTTTAGTTCTGCAATTTTTTGTACGAACTCTATGCTTGACCTCTTTATTGGAGCATTGCCAGTCTTTATTTTTGGGCTACTCCTTTTAAATTATACATTTGAAGTGGTTTTCTTTAATATAAATCTTTAATCCACAACAAGCTTTTAACTGTAAATGAACAGAACTTAGAAAGAAATTAATTTAAAAAGGAATAAAACTCGTTTATTATTTTCTTGATATCAATCTGTTGTTGCTATGGCAGGCAGCAAACCTGGTCAGCATCATCTGTGGATGACTACCAGCTGTCTACAAGCCATCCACCATAAAAGAAAAGTCGATTTCTAGTGTTGTTTGCTTAAAGAGTGGACTTGGAAATATTTTTTTACTAAATACAACGGTAAGCCAATATGTCTTATTTGTTATGAAGCAGTGGCGGTATTTAAAAATTTTAATCTTGCTCGCCATTTCAGCACCAAACATTCAAAAACTAAATATGCTTTGATGAATGACGCAAAAAAAATAAATAAATAAAATAAATGCGGAAATCTTATTAGAAAACATCATCTGCTCAGCGTAATATGTTAATAAAGCAAAAGACTTCTCAAAATGCTTCTACACTGGCTGTAAATGGCTTATAAAATAGCTTAACATAACAAACCGTACTCAGAAGGAAAATTTGTGAAAGATTGTATGGTGAGTATGAGCAAAATTTTGTGTCCAGAAAAAATTAAAGAGTTTCAGTCTGTCAGCTTTTCGCGAAAAACAGTAACAACGTGAATTGATGCCATTGCATCTATCTTGTCGACTCAATTTTGGTAGTGTATAGAAAACTTTAAATATTTTTCAGTGACGATGTGTGTGTGTGTGGATGAAAGTACTGATAAAAGTGACACTGCACAGTTTATAATCTTCATAAGAGGCGTCGATGACGAATTTAATATTACTAAAAAGTTAACTTGTCTGCAATCGATAAAAGGAAAAACGACGGGGCAAATAATTTAAAACGAGTTTTCCGAAGGTCTTCAAAATTTAAATGCGCCCATTTCAAAATTATGCAATATAACTATAGATGGAGACCCAAATGTGGTTTGAAAAAAACTCGGGATTTTCAGGTATTTTTCGAAACCAGAATCCTAATTACATTGTTGTATTTTTACATTATATAATTCACCAAGATGTCCTGTGTAAAGCTGCAATAGATATTACCCATGTACAGGGTTAGCAAGAAATAAGTTTCCCACTTCAGAGAGCTGTAGAATACTTTCTATTTGTCCAAATGAGATAAAATTTGTGAACTACAGATAATTCAAATGATGCGCTTGACATTTATTAAAAATAGTACAAAATGTTACCGATAGATGGCGCTGTAGTACTAATGGTACTTATTTGCATATACTGAAAATATGAAAATCATTTGCTTTACAGCGCATGCTTATTAGCATTATCTTTGGGTAAAAAGAAGGCTGATTCTGAACGAGCATTAGTTACTTCTCTGCACATCATGCCTTCTTTGCAAGAAAAAGCGCTACTTGTAAAATTGTTCTACCAGAACCATCAGAACTCCGTTGCAGCTGTAAAAGAATTTTGCCGTATGAAGCAGATACGAAGAGGTCCAATGTCTCCATGTGCGTTATGCAAGATGATGCAGAAATTTGAAAGAACTGGACAACTTGCAATTTTTCCCGGTAGAGGACGAAAGCCAATCCAGTCTTCTAGCGTTGAAAGTGAGGCTACCGCGGTCGTTGAAGCCATCAGTCAGTCGCCGGATGGTAGTGCCAGTTATTTCCCGTGTATTGGATATGCCGTATTCCACTGTACGAAAAATCTTACGGCGGATTTTGCATTTTGATCCTTACAAAATCAAGCCTCTACACTTGTTGCAGGACGGGGACTCAGAGGTTCGTAAAACTTTTGCAGTTCAGTTCCTTGCTCGAATGGTGGTTGACGTCACTTGGCCATGGAATATTCTGCGGACTGAGGAAGCCCACTTTCAACTTAATGGGCAAGTCAACACCCACAATTGTCGAATTTGGGCATCGGAAAACCCTCGCGCTATCCAGGAAAATCCCTTGCATCCTGACATTTTGGTATGGGTTTATGCCTACTTTTGTGATTGGACCGTATTTTTTAGAAGAGATAACTGCAAATGGAATCAAAACCTGTTCGATAACTGGACAGCGGTACCAAGGTATGCTGAGGGATTTTGTTATCCCATAACTTCAGCAGCGTGGATGCCTTCAGGACATCATTTTCATGCAGGATGGCGTCCCTCCTCATATTAATCGTCGTGTAAAGCAACTGCTAACACAGCATTTTACTGAGGCACGGGTTATCAGCCGTCATTTCCCTACGGCATGGCCTCCTCGTTCGCCTGATATCACCCCCTGCGACTTTTGGTTGTGGGGTTTTTTGAAGGACAATGTCTACCGTAAAAGGCCAGCATCTGTACCAGATCTGAAGGATAGCATTCGGCGCCATATTCTTGATATTCCGACAGACTCACTCAGGTCTGCTGTCGAAAATATGGTTCTGCGATTAGAGCACATTGTTGAAAATGAAGGGGGCATATTGAACAGTTGTAATGCTACTTTTTTATTATTATTATTTAATATTTATAAAGCACATCAAAATTTTTATGTGTGTTACAGCGCCATCTAACGGCGAAAGTTTGTACTATTTTTTATAAACGTCAAGCGCATCATTTGAATTATCTGTAGTTCAAATTTTATCTCATTTGGACAAATAGAACGTATTCTACAGCCCTCTGAAGTGGGAAACTTATTTCTTGCTAACCCTGTACTTAATGTGTTTTCAAAACTAGTTAATGCGATTCGATCTCGGTACTTGGTACACCAAGAATTTCTGATTGAAGCCGACGCAGATTATTCTGACCTTCTTTATCACACGGAAGTAAGATGGTTCAGTTGTGGATATGCTATTTGAACAGGTTTGGAAATTAAAAGAGGAAATACAAGATTTCTTTAAGAATAAATCAGACAAATGGTCTGATTTCCAAATTTTTGAAGACAAAGATTGGCGTACCAATTTTGCATTTTTTACCTATTTGCTCGAACACTATAACAAATTAAACAAAAAATTGCAAGGAAAGAACCAATTTATAGATGAGACTTGGGGCTGTCTGAAATCATTTAAAACTCGGCTTTTTCTGTTTGATAACTGCATGGTAAAGAACGATTTAACTCCTCCGCGTTTAAAATCCATGTCACCTGTGAGTAAGAATAAACTAAAAGATTTCAGTCAGGCATTCAAAAAAATTAATGCAGAATTTGAAACTAGGTTTTAAGAACATTCAATCATCGCTAGATGATTTCTCAATGCCGTTTAATGTAGACCCAGAAATGTATCTCCAGAATTGCAGTTGGAAATTATTGAAATGAATGGCTTGAGGCATTTAATCTGTAGAAAATTCGTCTACAAAAGTGCATTGATGCTGGGGGAGACTACATTGAACACGCCTAAAATTTTGTAAGTATAACTTTAAAAACCTAGTGGTATCTCAAAAATTTCAGAGTGACCCTCGTATAATTTCCCAAAGTCTCAATAACAACTGAATTTAATCTTTCTATATAGCTTCTTGATAACTTAAGTATAAAATCTGACTTTTCTGTTATTATTAGTACATTTAAATTCTTACAAGTTTCCATTAATAATATTTTAATTATATGAAATTTTCTTTTTTTGCGTATAATTATTTATTACGTTATTATAATTAAAATAAGATTAAATTTTCACATTTTTTATCATAAAAGGATATCAAAAATATAGGTGAAGTGCTGCCTGTTAAATAAAATGATTTAATCTGTTATATGAGAAATTAAAAATAGCACGTCAAATAATTTTTGAATAATTATAACATCTAGAAGGGGCCAGAAGAGGATATAATATTCCTTGAACCCTTTTTTATTTTGAGTAAAGCAAACTTATTTGTTTTATTAATATTATTATGACATTTTTTTAGTATAATATAACTTGACTTGGATAAACTGTATAACAATTAGACCTCATAAAGGGCACTGAGAATCTTGGCGTATTCACAAAATTAAATAGGTGTCTTTCATGAGCTCACTCTTCTGTAACCCTCACATTAATAGATTAAAGAATTACCATATAACATTAATACAAATAATTTGGCAAATAACTTTATACTAAAATAAAAACATCTCATATGCATTAAAATGGAATTGACCAATCTAATATTCCAGAAATTTTATGTGAAAAAAATTAAGATATTTTTGTTATTTACACATTTACAAGACTTGTAGTAGAAAACAATAGTTATCACAAACTTTGAGCAAAATATGAAACTTAAAAATGAAAGGATTAAAAGAATGAGAACCGATAATTTAACTAATTAAGAAATGAAAATCGGAAAGCATGGTTAAAAGCACACAATTTTTAAAAGGAACTAAACTATGCAAAATTATTATTAATAAAGAAATATAAGAGTAAGTGTTTCGTTTATGGCAAGCTCCTGCAGCTCTTCCTCATTTTTCATTAACACTCTCTTTTTTCCAAATCTGATTCCTCACTGGAGCTTTTTTTTTATTTTTCCCTGGACATGACACAATAATTATAAAATTCAAAGTTTATTTCACCGAATAAAATAAACATTAAAATAAAACTATAAGATTTAAATTCCCTGAAAAATTTTGTTTATCTTTGAAATGATATGGCGCCCCTCTGGAAGCTGCGCCCGGTGCGTGATAGCCCCCTTGCCCCCCGATACTACGCCTCTGGAGACAATTTAAAATTAGTTAATAAAATTTTAAATATCAGTTTGAAGTGAAGGTAAATTATTATTCTTGAGAATTATCGAGACTTATAAAAAGTGAAGGTTATTAATAATAGAATTTGTGTGAAATATTTATTTAAATTTCTCTTTAGATTTAAGATTACAGCTTGTTTTCAGTATGGTGTGGACTGAGTCCCCTTAGTTAAAATTAGTTTCTAGAACAGTTAAATATTATATTTGAACAGAATCTATTAATTACATTGATATTTTCATTTCTTATTATCTTTATTTCTTCTTGGTGAATTGTGTTTATTATGAGTTTTCATTATGCCGAGATTTTTTATTTGCATTTGCCATTATGTTATATAATTAAAGACACTATATCATATTTTTTTTTATTACATTTAGAATAAATTTTATATTTATGCAATCTTATTACAGGCTAAGTTTTTGACATGTAATGTATTATAAATTGGTTTATATAAATCTGATAAAAATTTCTAGATGTGTAAATAATTATAAACAATTTCCAGTATATAGTAAATAGATAATATTAAGTATGAAAAATTTAATCAAAAAATAACTACTATTGAGTTTTTAAAATTCTATTTCCTTTATATTTTTGTTTTAAACTTGTACATTTGTTGAAATATATTTATCTTGATGTATTTAATTTTTTGATAACACATTAATTTTGCGACATTCCTTTTAAAATAAAAAAAAATTAGGATATAATTTTAAAAAGACTGCAAGTTTTGTTTACTTTTTTGAACAACTTCCCTTTTTTAGTTAACATTCAATGTAAAAATTATACAAATTTTACATTAAAATCCTTTACATGTTTTTATGTGTCTCAAAAGTTTTTGATTTGGCTTTTTTGATTGTTTTATCAAAGACCATGCTTTCTTAAATTTCACTTAAATTTTTATATGAATTATATGTTTTTCATTATTAAATAAACAATGTTGCTGAAAATAAATTGAAAAAAATTTTTTTGGGTTTTTTATTTTCCAGGGGTCAATTTAAAAACTTTCTGACTATAAGAATGCTACAACTGAAGAGGTCTCTAACAAGTAATTAAAAGTCTGAAATTCCTTATTTATTATATTTTCGAAATAAAAATCATTAATTGCCTGCTTTTGCAACATGAAACTTAAATAGTATCATTTCATTCTTTCTTTTTTAAAAAAAAGCCTATAACAAGTCATCATTGCTAGCTTAAGTAATTAGAAATGGAAATTCTTTTTAGCTTTTCAATTAATGTTAAAAAAAGAGAAAATTATCTGTCAAAATATTTGTGATAAGCGTACATTTGAGTGAATTGTGGCAAAACGACAAGATAATTATGATTCAGGAAGCTTTCTTTTCACATTAATTTTTCAAAATTTGAAACCTTATAGAAAAAAATTGTGCTGACTGCATAGAAGATCTCTCTTCCTCTATAAATAAAATAGGAAGCTCACAATTAGTTTCATCAGTATTTTCTGATAAATCAATCAATAAGATTGATAAAAATATTATGAAGATAATTCAAAAATAATTAAAAATGCTTATGTGAAGCAATAGAAAAATTTAAAAGTCCATTCAATATTAGTAACATTATATATAAATGACAATACTATATATATATATATATATATATATATATATATATATATATATATAAAATGTGGGAACTCTAAATGAAAAACAAGTGTTTTGTGAAAGAAGAGTTTTATGAATGAGGTTTGGCTGCATATTATTTTAGCATATAATTATGCTTTAAATGGAATGAAGTAATTTATCTTTTTATGATAATTTGGAAATTATATTGAATGCTTATACAAGTCTAAAAAACTGAGTTGCATTTAAGCTTTTGCTTTTATAAAAGATTTTATTGTATGTTTATAAAATATATAAGGTCTGTTGTAAAGAGTAAAAGTTTTGAGATAGTTATTTATATTTTAGAAAAAAAATTATATTTATATTTTAGGGAAAATAATGTGAATATGTATACAAATCTTGTTTATGCAAAAGTTATTTATGGAGGAATTGTTTTGGTATGTAACCAACATTATTTTACTACTGCTTAAGATCCCAAAAATGTTTAACCCATCAGAAAGTACACTCAGGACACTGATGCTGGAATTCACGTGGGCAATTGCTTCACCCTAATGAATTTTATTAAAAAATTAACTATAAAAAATATTTCATTATAAGCCACAATTGTACTATTTAATTGGGAATTTATAACAATATTCTTAAGAAAACATTTTAAATGTTTAAGCAGATCAAACATTCATAAATTATACAAGTAGAATTATATGCTTGTAATGGAGATTCTGAATCAATATACACTTCTAGCAAACAAAAGAATGATTTTTGTTAGTGCAATTATCTCATTTTGTGCTTGATATAGTAGTTTTATCCTTGTATCTTTGACTTAAGAAACATTCGCCATTGTTGTATTTTTTACTTTTTCTTGAATATTGAATAATCTTTCGTTTACTTGTATTAACTTCATTGATTTCTTTTTGGAAGAATTCTTGTGAAAACATTTGGATAGTTCCTATCTTCATATGAGTCTCCATAAAATATATTGCTTAGTATTTAAGAAATTTCATTTATTTTGCATATTAATTTGAAAGATACTTTATTGACATTAAAGCAATTCTGGTGTATATATCTTCAACATTTTATATGGAATAAAACAGCCATCGGCCATCTGTTCGTTTTTTTAGACGATAATTTCATTTACTGTAACTACCATTCCTTTTGTAGCATTACTAAACTTGAATAATATCTTGTTTTTTCTTATCAGTTTTATCAATGATGAAATTGTAACATGTTTTATATTTTGTTTACCTTTATTTTGAACAGATTTTTGTTTATAAATATGTTTTCTTCTAATTCAGATTCGTCACTACTTACATTGCTGTAAACAAATTTACTATCATGAGAACTGTGTATTTCTTCAGCAGGTTCATCCTTATAGGTTTGATCAATATCCTGCTGAAGATTCAACTTCATCAGATAGAATTCTCAAACGTTCCACCTCTTTTTAACATTCTATTGGCTTTCAGTTGTTTACCATTATTTAGAAATAAAATGGCAAACAAATGTACAAAAACACTTGCAAATAAGAAACTTCTACTTTTAAAAGAAATTTTGAAGCAATACTGGTCACATGGGGCACAGAATCATCCCCAATAAAATATAAATTCTAGAAACTGTCATTTCAAATGAACAAAGGAAAAACATGTAAAAAATATCAATAGTCCAGTGTTATTTTTTTACGTGTTCCATCCAAGGGGAGTGTCAGATAGTAAGATACTGAAAGGATGATTGATTGCAGATAAATAGTTACCCCAGGTTTGTTGATCTTTAATGCATGGGGTGACAGTGCTTTACGCAACAACTAGCGGGTTAAGATACTGACTCAGTGACATCCAGAAATCTTAGTTAAGTTTTAACAATAATTTGAAACAAATAATATATATATATATATATATATATATATATATATATATATATATATATATATATATATATATATATATATATATATATATATATATATACTTAAAATTAATTTATTATAAATTACATCCTGGTTAAGAAATCTATTTTAAATTTCAATTATAGAGATATGTGTGTTCTTGATACTGGAACTCTATCGAAATAGTAAAATTATCCTTTAGTGTTGCATAGAGTTATAGTAAAGACTAGAAAGGAGAGCTGAAGCATGGCATTCCACCTTGTCACTAATACTCTGTTGTCAGTTATATTGTTAAATATTTTAATCTATAACTAAACATAATTAAAAATCCTGTTATATGGAAATGCACTTTGATTTTAAATGTATTTCAACTTTTTTTTCATTTATTTAATTAAAAGTATATAAATTTCATTTGTTTATGAGAATTTTTATAAATATGAACTAAATCTTTACTTCTGAAAAAATCAATAAAGAAGCTGTTGTTTCTAAAATATATTAGTATTTTGTAAGAAAAGATAAAAATAAATATTTATATTCAATAATGTGTTCGATTTTCAATTGTCTTATATGCTGAAAAGAAAAAGTTTTCTTTATTTCTGAGAATGTATAGTTTAATTTTGAAAATTACCAAAACCCTAGTTTTTGTTAGTGTTAATGTCTAGAACCAATTTTCACTTTTTACTCTAACTTTAAAATGAATATTTGCTTGAACTTTAAAATGAAATTGTTTATTTCTTATGCATAATATTAAAATTTTTATTTAATATAGTAATTTTATTTCTTTAAAATTCTTAAATTTTTTTCCAAAACGATGAAATACAAATATATCGCATTTTTATCTTCAAGTATTGTTGTAAAAAAAATTTTTTTTCATAATGTTTCAATTTTTTACCTCTATAAAAAAAGTATTTTTATCCTAAGAGATATTATTCAGCGTTAGTAAGTACTTATAAAAAATATGAAGTATGTGAGGAACTTGATATGTAAATGATCCATAAAATTATTTTGTTAATTCAATCAGGATATCCAATCTATAACTTGATTAACAATGTGCAACGAAAAACTATTCAATTAAAAATATTATCAATAAAATTATAAACATGCATACTTATTTTTTTGGATTTGTGTATTTTTGGGCACATTTATCTCAATTTGGAAATAGTATTTCAAATGTTATATTCAACAGTATCAAATTTTTTGGGAATGAAGAATTAATTAAGCTCAAGAATCCACTAAGATTTTTTTTTTTAACAATTAAATGTAGAATAATCATTATGTATATTGCTTAGCTCTATAATCTTATACAAACCAAAAATTGTATTCATAAAAATCGATAAATAAATAGCTATTAAATATGCAAACAATTTCTATTATGAGTTTTAGTTATCTATTTTTTATAAATAAATCCATAAAAAGTGAAGAAAATTTTTATTAAAGTTTTAAAAACGATGGATGAGTTTATTGATTTTACATTAAATTTAATTTTAAACTGCAAATAATAAAATTTAAAGTGTAAATGAATGCAAAACATTTTGAAGTTAAAAAATTCTTTTTAATTTTCATATGAAAAATTATCTTGTGAAAACAATTAATGTTTTTAGTTTTAAACATGATTTAAATATATGATTACAACAATAAACGTACTTAACATATAAAAGTTTCTTTTCAAGAATATAATCTTTACAAGTAAACCTATACATTTAGCTGCAGTTTTTAAAAACATTTTACAAAATTACGTTCCTTTTAAATTTTTGGTAAAAAATGCAAATAATACAGTTACAAATTAATGTATTCCTGAACTTTATATCAAAGTTAACCATCTAAAAATATATTTGTTATTTTATAATCTAAATTAAGTTTAACACAATTATGAAAATAAAAGAATATATGTTTTAATACTCTGAATAAAGTAAACATTATTTTCTTAAATACTTTATAATTAAAAAAAATGTTGAGTAATATTTTGTTAGTTCTTTTTGTAAAATATGCTTCGCAATTCTTGAACATTGAAATATTTTCTATAAATTAAATTTCTGGTTGTATAAAAAAATTTTTAATATTGCCTAAAAATATTTAACGTAGAATCATATTTTAAAGTCTAATCAATGAATTTAATTTTCAGTATTGTTAGGAGATCGCATTATTTGTTTTCTTTTTTGAGCCTTTTCTAATGGTAATCTTCACTGCATTTCAATTTTTTAGGACTTTTTGAATCGAATTACAGATATTAATTTTTTCTCGGCAGTTTGCGATTTATCTTAGTAGAATTTTTAATTTAAAAGATAGAGACTATCTACACATTGAATAAATAAAAAAAATTTAATTCTTCAGTTTTTTTTATTAAAGTTTGTTAAAATAACACTCTCATATATACAAAATAAATAAATAATTTTTAATCAAACATGACAAATTTTAATTAAATTAAAGAACAATTGAGCTAATGAATTTATAATTAAAAAAACTACTTGAAATAATAAAACCAGACATTTGTCGTGTAAGTTATATGTTTGTAAGCCTGGTAAAGTGACAAATTGTTAATATTTTGTTTGACATATTTAGTGAAAAAAATGTATTTAATTTCACCGTCAATTTTTTACACATAAAATTTTATACCCATTTATGTTTATAATATCTTTATCAAAATACAAAAATCAGAAGGAAATGTGATACTGAGTGTCTTTTATTCATATAAATGAGGAAATTTGTAAATTTTCCCACTTTTAAAAAATACAAAACTTTTTGTTTTTCAAATAAATTAGTTGTATTCTTAAATTGAAATACAGATGTTCAATATTTGCAACTTGTGACTTATCTTATTTAGGATTTTTAATTTAAAAAATAAACAATACACACCCTAAATAGCAAAATATTTTTTTATTCTGGTGTTTCTTTTTTTTTGTGAAATTTATATTACATCCAAAGTTTATTAAAACACTTCTCGTGTGCTAAATATTCTTTAAATAATTTTTATTTTAAATTGACAAACATTGCAATTTTGGCTTTCAAAAAAACTAATTTATAATTAAACCATTATAAAGTGTCAAAAACAATTTAGTCAAATTAATTTTGTCACGGCATTTTATTCCTATTTATGTTTATCGTTATTAAAATGCTGAAATCTGAAGGAAAAGGGATAATTGCAATACACCCTTCTTTGGTACTTTCGTATAATAATAAATCTCTTCACCACCATATGAAATACTAATAAAATTTTTATCTATTTCGATTTTATATATGGTACCAAGATATAAGTTAAAAAAACTATTCTGCTTTTCCTTCATATTTCGGAAGAATTTTATTTAAATTTGCAAATATAAATAAGCAAATCGACTGACGCAAACTTCGTTTCAAATGAGACCGAGAGATAAGAAACTAGGTCTGAACAATATTCACATTAGAGATGGTCGTTATTTAACGGAACTGTTATTTTAGAACCGTTGTATGTTTGTAAACGTTTTTTGAATAACCGGTTATTTTAAAAATAGCGTTATTCAATAACAGGCCTTTAATTTACTCCGAACTGTCATGAGAAAGTGTCATATAATTTGGCGATATATCACTTTAGTTGGCGGATAATTTTAAATTAAAATTGTTGTTCACTAGAACATCAGTAACAGCACATAGTCTGGAACATTTATGCGGTAACGAAATGCTGTAAGGAAATTGTTCGTTATTCGAAGAACTGTCTGTTATGTCGAAACGAAATGTTGTTTGACAACTGCTCGTTATCGTTATTGATGAACGGTCTGTTATTCAGTAACGATGAGAACACCTCGTTATTTTAAGTTATTACATAACAGACGTTCTGCCTGTTATGTAATAACGAAATGTTATTTGATAACAGTTGATTTTCGTTATTTTGCTAGACAACATTTCGTTACTTTGAAAGCAATATTTCATTTGCTGATTTAAGAAAGGAACAACTGGTTTCTTCCTTCATTTTTGATATTTTTCGTATTTTCTGTTCACGTTGCGCTTGCTTCGGGATGGGGAAAATATTAAAATATTTATTTTTAGAAGGAATAATTATCCCTTTTGATTTCATTAAAAGAAGAAATTTTTTGTGAAGGAAATATCATTCATAGATATCAGTTATTTGATTTCAAAATAGTAATTTAGTTAGTAATAATCTGAAATTAAAATAATTCAGTTTGACTTTAGTTATAATTACAGAAATTTTTTAAAGTGAATATAAATGATATTATTTGATTTGTTAGACATAAAAATTATTTTTGTCCAAAAAAATTCCTGTCTAAATGAATTATTTTTTAAATAATCTGGAATTAAAAAAAATTAATTTTGCTATAATTATAGAAATTTTAGATGGAAATAAAAATGACAATTATTATGCGATTCCTCAAACATTAAAATTTGTTTTTGCCAAAAAAAATCCTGAGTAAATGAATTGTTATTTTTGAAAATAATCTGGAATTAAACATTTCAATTTTCCTATTATAGAAATTTTAAAAGAATAAATAAAAAAATTATTCATTATATGATTCGCTAAAGATTAAAAATTTCAGTTTCACTATAGCTAGAAATTTTGGAAGCGTAAATAAAAATGTTATTCATCATAAGATTCCGTGATAATAAAAAAATTATTTTTGTCAAATAAATCCTGAGTCAATGAATTTGTTATTAAAAAAATTTTAAATATTTCATTTAATATTTTATTTTACTTTTGATTCAATATGCTATTTCTATGAAAATTGAAAAGCAAAATCACTCAATTTAAGTATAATGTAATTAGCATTTCAAACCGACAAAAAATCAAATTAATATGAGCTTATGTATTTTATATATTTTTCTATAGCCTATATACAAATAAAGGGCATACATAATTATTGTAATCATGTCAATCATTTTTTTGTAATTTTTCCTGTAGATATAATTAAATAAAATAATATATCACTACAAATATTTTTACTTCTATCAAAACTTTTAACAATCATACAATGGAAAGTGACATAATTTCTAAAAAAATTTATTAGTTTCAAGTAAAAGTACCCGATTAGAGAGTAGTTAAGAAAAGATATTATTTTAAAATATTATATTTCGAATAAAGAAAAAAATCATGAGAAAATTTTAAATATATTTCTATAATGACGTTTAGAATGTCTTCATATAAAGATCTACACATGCATAGTAGAAGATATAAATAAATATTAAAAAAAATAGAAGCAAAACAGCTTTACTGAAAAAATGAATCTACAAATTCCATATTTTTTATTTACACAGATTCAAATTTCAATATTGCCGTCATATTTATAAGCATATAAAAATGATTTTGCTTCTTTAGAACGAAACATCAAAATATTAATGGGCCTATACATTTTCCTAAATATTATTTTACTCTTAACTATATATATTCTTTTCATCACTTAATCAAAAGTGAAACATAAAAATTCGTCTAATGTAGATATCAATAATACAATAATTTTTTCAAGACTGCTAAATGAGATTTCATCCTGAAGCTTTAATTTTATTTATACATCATGATACATAAAAATTATTACATGAAACGAAAGAAAACGTATACACTGCAGGTTGCGACTTATGAAATTAAATTCGCATCTTATGCAATCATCCATTCAGCAACAAACTGTTTATCGTTACTTTTAAGGTAACGAATGTTCATGAATTTAAAAGTCATGTATTTAAATTTGAGGCTATATAGCAGATAATTTAACCATTAAACACAGTTCTAAATCATACACCAAATATAGGACTTTTCATGAATAGTGGAGAATATTAACATGTCAAATAGAATGAGACCCTGGAAACAATAAATCATCCATATTGACAACTATGAATATGCATGCAGGGATTGAAGAGAAAAACACATTTCCTGTTTTTCAACAAGAGCCTTCTACTTCAAAAACCTCCGTCTTACAAACTAAACCAAGTTGAGTTTTTTTTTTTTTTTTTTTTTTGGTATGTAAACTGTAAATATTCGAGTATATAAATTTATTACAATAATTAATTTAATAATTTAAAATGTTTACAAATTTTATACTGGTGGTGTAAAAAATAGAAAGATAAGTAGAGCTGAGTTGTTTTATACATTGCATTGGGAAATTTACTAAATAAAATTTGTGCTAACATAAATAATTTTTAAAGTATTCCTGGCTATTTTATGATTATTTCGTTTAGGAAATTTTTTGTCAATTTCAACAAGAAGAAACCTGTCTAAATCCTTTTTTTAATTCATAATATATATTATTAAATGGAAACGAGCACAAACAATTTCCCAAAATACAATTAACATAAATATTTCAGAGTTTCTAATCCTAATATCTGTAGTTAACATCTTCATAAGTATAAATTATAAAGAAAATGAGTACAAAGAAAAAATAAATTCTTGATTTAATTTCAATAAGTAATAAAAATTTAATAATTAAGTTTTCTTATATCAAAAAGATAAGAAAATTCATTAATATCGAAATTTTATTCTTTTAATATTTAATTTACCTATGATGCATTCACCTTTTCTTAAATCGTAATAATTAAATATGTATATAAATAAATATCAATAACAGCAATACGTAACGAAGTGTTACTTGACAACAATTTATAATTTTAATAACAACCTGTTAAATGATAGCAAAATATTACATTATAACATTTCGAGAGATGTCTTTGGAATGTGCTGTTATGTAATGAAAGAAATGATACTCAATACCATTTCGCTATTCTGAAAATAATATTACAGGAAGAAATATCATATTTTACTTCTCAATTTGAGATTCTTCACATCGGCTATATTATTGTCTCGGGGCACTTCTTATTACAAGTTGATTACAAATGCTTAAAAGAAAATGTAAAAAAGCACTCACCAAATATATTAAAATAAAAGCTAATATATGTGAAACACACGCAATAATTATTTAAAAGAAATAAGTTTTAGAATGTTGTGAAATAAACATTTCATTAGTTAGGCGTTGAAAAATTTTGGGGATTGATGAAATAATGGCACTTTTGTAAAAACAGATTTGTTTTTCTTTAAATTATAAGGGATGATCGAATGAAAAGGTACGACACGGTGCGCACAAATGTAGACTTTATTCAAAATATACACCCTAGGCTTGAGCACAGCGATCCCATGTTCGGACTGTAGGTCGGATGGTCCAACGTCTCCCACTTGAACTTGCCCAGTTCCATGTGTGTGACTTTGGAGACGCGTGGACGCGCGTTATCATGGAGCAGAGCCACACTCTTCGTGAGCAGACCCTGACATTTTGTTCTTGATTGACATGCGTCGGAGTGTCTCACAGTACACATCGGAGTTTTTCTGTGCTCGTGGAATTCCACAAGAATCGGATCTTCAAAAAAGACGGTGAGCAAACACTTTTCCTGCTGCAGGGCGAGGTGACGACTCATGCTTCCACTGGTTTCTCATCTGCCGCTGTCACCTCGCTGCTCCTCAATCTTCGACTATTGCAACGCGAACGGCATCATTTGGACGCCGCTTTTGATAAGAGCCTCTGCTCTCTCCTGCGCATGCTCCGATCCCAGTCAGAGACTCCAATCACATTCCGAGATGTCTCGCTACGTTCTCCCATGGCGCAATATGCAAATGTTTAACTATTACTTTTTTACGTCGTTTCGCACCCTTTCATTTGATCACAATTACAAAGTACGTAGTAGTTCTCCGTTTTTTCATATAATTAGAAAAAACGGAGAATTGCTACGGTACTTTGTAGAAAAATCTAACAGCTAAAAGAAAATCATAAAGAGGAAATAATTTGAAATTTTAAACGGAAATAAAGTGGCAAAATTTTAAAAAAACATATATTTTAAACTTTTTAAAGTAATTTTAATAAGAACACGATAATTAGCGTTACATAAAAATATATATTATTTATTAAAATATTTATTTTATCAAAATATATACTAGGAATCTTAATTTAACATGTCTATTTAATACTGTATATTTTTCTTAGTTAAAAAATTTTTATGAAGAACATTTTTCTTAAAAGA
This sequence comes from Latrodectus hesperus, assembly GCA_037975125.1. Lineage (NCBI taxonomy): Eukaryota > Metazoa > Arthropoda > Arachnida > Araneae > Theridiidae > Latrodectus > Latrodectus hesperus. The sequence continues at coordinate 10,226,131 of CM075855.1, forward strand.
CACGTTAAAAATTATGTTAAAAAAACTCATTTGTTACTTAAATTTTTTAACTTTAACTGTAAAGAAATTAATTGTAGATTTATAAAGGTAGAAAAGCAATAAAAAAAATTTTCCGTCCAAATGCAGTTTTTATTGAAGATGTAGCTGTAGACATATAAGTAAATTAAAGATAATTTTTTCAATTATTTATTACATGTTTTTATCACACTCATATACATCTATAATCATTTCAATTTTAACAATGGCTGTGATGAAGAAAAGCTTTCTCTTAAACGGTCTATTATCTATAAAAATTATTTAATTTCAAATTTTTTTTTAATTCCATGTATGTTTTGAAGAAATTCATAATGAAAAAGTATTAAAATTCTAAATTCGTTCATTCATAGATCAACTAAAAACAAAATATTTCCAAAAAGAACAGGAAACTTTAAACGAGTTTATAAGAAAAGCGTGATTGATTTTCCTTTGCGAAGAAAAATCGTTAATGTTGTTAAAAATACTTCCTGATGTAAATTTTGAGAAAAATGCTAAGAAAATCATTACTTAAACATGATATAGCAATATTTCTAACAAATGCTGTTCTCCAGAATAACATTTCTACTATTTTCATAGAAAGGCACAAGAAATTTCAACAGTTAACTAATAATGTATCACTCAGTTTAAAATAAAATATTTTCCAACGAGCAATTCTCCTAAAGTATTATTTAATACACTTCAATATCGCCAATAACAGTTCGTTATTGGCGACATTGAGGTGTTCCTATATAAAAATGAAAAGTTATCCGCTATTTTAAGCCAATCAAAAATCGCCAATTTCATTCGTTATTTTATAACAGTTATTGGTAGCTGTTATCATCTCAAAATATAACAGTAGTAACTGGTTATTGAAAAATAACCGTTTGGCACATCCTTAATTCACATGTATTTATGACAAAAAATATTATATGCAAACAGTTTTAAAAATTGTAAATTTATGTATTGTGTTAATAATAAAAATTGCATCTGAATTATTTACTGTAGTATTTTCTGTTTATTTTATACCGAAGCATTTTTCATACATTTTTATTTAAAAATACTGTTTAAATTACTTTAAATTCATTTTATTAATACCATATTATTATTAATAAAATATTAATTAATTTATAATATTAATTAAATTCATATTATAGCTCTCATATTTGAATGAAAATATTTAAGATAAATTTCACACAAATGAGTGACATAGAACAGTATAGAGTCATCTATGCAAAGTGAAATGCTATAACTTTTTTGGAAAGGCACAAATTCATTGATTCGAATAGTTTCTCGTTGATACTAAAAATATTCACAGGTTTGTACTCGCAATTCTTTAACATTTTTTTATTTATGTTCATAAACATGCGATTTTATTGTCATCTTTATATAATCCCTTTAAATACACTGATAATTTAAGCGAAAACTAAAATTTGAGTAAAAAGGTTAGATATTTAAAAAGAAATTTTTATAAAATAGTAATTTATAATTAATTATTAGTTAGTTTAGTGTACATCTCTGGTTAAATTATCGTTAGTATGAATTCCCGACTTGAAAATTATGTGCTTGGTACTGTTATTACCATAAATAATGATGGATTGTCTCCATGGATTTTGATTAATTATAATGCTATATTGATGCGATTGTAAAAGAACGAAATTTGGATGAAAATTCAACTTTTTAATTATATTATGTTTTTAATTAGAGAAATACTTCTCCCAAACTGATATAATTTAAGATGTATTCGAACATAAGTCAAATACTCAATAGTAATCATTTGCGTAAAAGAAAAATTAGTTACATTTTTAAGGATTTATAACGAGGAATATATTAAATTCATCTTGTAAGAAGTTGAATTATGTCATATTTAAAAAATTTCAATTATCGATACATTTTATACATTAAAGTGATAAAAAGTTTTAAACAGTTTAAATCATTAGGAAAGAAATAATGCAAAGACACGAATTTTCAATTGAGAAAAATCAATTTTGACTGTAAAAAATTTGTAAATCTGATTTTATTAATTGCACTTTTTAAAAAATAAATATATAAAAATAGGTAAATAAAAAATCAGTCCAAGCTCCCTGTAGAATAGAAAATTCCAAAAAAATTAAATAAAAAATGTAAAAAAAGAAAAAAAAAACTTATTTTATTGGGTGATTTTCGATGCTCAGTCACTAAAATTCGCCCTTCATCCCATATCTTCAAAACACCAGTTTTGTCATCCCACGCGAAAGCTTCTTTTCGCTCCATTCAGGAATGAATTATGGTAAAACATTATTTGTGATAACGCTTTTTAGAACAGGTTATTTCCTTGAAACCTAACGTTGATAACTAATTATTCAAAAATAAGTGCTTTTGCTTGCTAAGTAAAGGTATGCAATATACTGAAAGACATTCCTTTAAAGTAGAGCGTAATATGAAACAACGTTAAACGAGATTATCTCTTCATGAAAATAATGGTGTTAAAAGAGGATGGCTAGAAAATTGGTCAGGTATTTTACCATTAAATTTATTAATTATGTTTTTTATAACAATAAAGCAAATATTTATTTCTATATGGAAAGATAATAAACGAATTACATATAAAAATAAAAATTCTAAATGTTTAAGATAAGTTCAGATAATTCATTTTCTTCTTATTTCCAATTTTCTGATTTTTTTATCAAGAAGGAATCTTATGTAATTTTCGTTTTCCTTTTGCTCTCTGCAAGAAGTTGTTGGTAAGTGGATAAGGCATCCTTTTGGATGCCTTATGTTCAAAGGCGAGATGGGGTGTTATCACCCCATCTCGCCTTTGAACTCTTGACAAAATTTGAGTCGTTTTCAATAAATTGGTCCATAATTTCTGTTATAGTTGTCAAACTGGTTTTAAGAAACGCTGTTGAAAGTTCTTTTTGCTCTTTAGAATCTCTACTTTCAATATTTTTGTGTTTTTCTTGGTCCGCTAATTCCTTGAGCTCATCGTTAGAAAGACTTGATGCTGTTTCTTGCACTATTTCTTTATCTTCTTCATTTACCTCATTTAGATTGATTTGTTTCGTTAATTCCATCATTTTATTCTTTTGGATAGAGTGTCACCGCTCTTGCTTAGATCTAGCCAAATATTCTTCGACACCCCTTTCAAACATTTTTCTGATACCTCATTCCAAGACAGATTTATGTGTTCCACAGCATTCATGATATTGTAATTTTCCCAAAACTCTCTTATTGATTGCTTCTCTTTCTTCTTCGTCTGTATTTTCAAACATCTGGGGGTTGCTTTGAGCATTACCAATTAAAAGTAGTGCTCTTGATTTAAATTCTTTATTTTGTCAATAGACGGATAAAAATATTTAGTGAATCAATTCTAGAAAATTTTTGTAGTTTCCCATGATTTTTTTTAATAGATTCCCTTATTACAGGTGATTTGTATATTCCTTTCATCGCTCTTGGGTTTTTGGAATGTTAAGCAAGTAGTAGTTTTAATTTGAAATCTCCGCTTACATTACCACCCAGTATAAGTGTTGAGCAATCTTTTGCAGCTTTAAATCTTGATGCTCGTTTCTCTCCCAAGATGGAAATGTTCGTTTCCAAAATAGGCCGGTTTCATCAACATTAAAAACCAGTTTCCTCGTTCAATTGTTGTGTTTAATGTCACTGAAATTCGGCCGCCCCTTTCGTATCACCACTTGTTGCTTCTCCTGTAATCTGTTTGTTATGAAGATTATTTCGATGTTTAAATATATTAAATCATCCTCGACTTGAAACGAAAGTTTCAGTTGGGGCAATTGCCTCAACGTGAAAGTAATTAAAAATTTTCTTGCTTTTTCTATTATAATAGACTGCCATAATGGCATATTGCGTTCAACTTCGTAGTCAATCTATATAGCAAGTTGTTTTTCCATATCCTCTATTGTATCGTTTCTCGAACAGGTAATTCTAGTTGCAGTTGACGATGGCAGTATTTTTTTCTTTATTCTTAAGAATGGTCCTTATTGTTGAAGTTGACAGATTCAATGCAGCACTAATTTGAGATTGACGTTTACCAGAATCTAATCTTTTAATCACTTGTATTTTAGTTTCTTGTGAAAGGCTTTTTCTTGTTGCTTTATTTTCATGTCATTTATTGTCACTATATCAATCATTATATTATATCAATTTATACTTACAATAACGTCAACAAATGTTTGAAACGATAAAAAACGTTCCTATATCATCGCAAGAAAGAAGAAACACGGATAGGCTGCTTCGAATATCGTGGAATCCCCACAATTCAAATAGACTGCATTTAAAGGTTCCTAGTGAGCGCGCATTCCTCTAGTCATTAAAGAAAAAATAATCCTACAGGAGAAGAAAAGATAACAAGAATGTGAGAGAGCGTTGGTAATAGTTTCTGATTGGCCGTTTGAATCGATCGCAGGATTCTTACATAGAGAGAAATATTTTTACTAAGATTGTTTAAATATTAATTTAATTGATATAAAATGGAAGAGATGGTATGTCGTCCAGAGTCAAAGTCACAAAATTTAAGAAAAAATAAATATTTTTAAATTAAAACAAAAGATTTAAATAATTTTAAAGTGGGGGGAGCTAAGATCTGCTCATTGGAAACTTCAGCCAGCTTTAGATTTACAAGTGAAAAATGCTTAATAATGATTTATAATTTAGTAGTTTTGATGTTTAAGTAAAAAAAGAAAATAGTGATACGAAATAATATAAGTGATGCCGAACTAAAAGAAATGGCAAGTAGTAAACAGAAAGTAAGACTTTTGTGTGTTGTGGGGGGAGCAGCGGGGACGTCGCGAACTTGTTTCTCTCACCGGGCCTATATATATATATATAGATGTGCAGTAAAACCTCACTAATATTTAACATTATTCATTTACATGTTAATTTTATGCATATATAAATATGACTTTGTTGCACACTTTTAAAAATCTATTATAAAAATAATTTTGAAATTTAACTGTAATTTGGAAAACTTTTGATTTAAATTAAAGTAATGTACTCAAAAGTTTGTTCATTAAAATATCATATTAGAATATTAGGCACTGTGTGAACAAAAAACCTCATACCTGAATATAATGATAAATCATTTGATAAAATGTGATGGTTAGAGACTTAATTCCAAAGCTTTTCAATGCTTTATGTTATTTAAAAATCTGAGATAAAATAACAATGCAGTTGAACTGTAATTTATAAGTATATTTGAATATACCGTTCAGAGAAGAGTTTACTTTTTTCAAATGTCAGAACGAGTATTTTTTTTCCCTAATTTTTGTTGTTTTATGGATGAATTTCTAGTTCAGGGACATTGCTGCTGTCATAGAAGAGGCAGCTTCGAAAAACTATTGGAACTGTTTTGTTGTTCACTTATTCCACCCAATCAAGCAGCAGGCTAGACCAGGTCCACGAGCCCAAAGCTCTTTAAATAATCATAAATTAGAAGGGGATTGAGAAATGCCCTTCCTGACAAAATCCGCATAGCTCATCTAGTTGTTCGGAGAGAGACCTGCACAATTTCAAGTTCCTTCTTGGATTTTATCCTTCCTAATTACTTCTCTAGTCTCGAAGTCAGCTTCATAAACCTAAAATTATATACATTACATACATTATACTTATTTTCATTTAACATTTCTATTAGATGAGTAATAAAAAAATTGCCCAATTACATATTCATATTGATTAAAATTAATTATAATATTTAAAGAATTCATTCTTTAGCTTTGTTGAAATTCTGTAAAGAAATATTTCAAAAATATATTTTTAATATATTAGCCTTTTTTTAAGCATCGCGATTGTTTTAGAAATCAGTTATACAATTTGGCAATAGCTTAAATATTTAACAGCCAAAACAAAAGAAATTCTTCAAAAAGAAGAAGTTATTCAAACTGATTTCTATCGAGCTAAAGCACAAATCTACTAAGTATATTTCAATGTTGAACATTCGCAATAACTGGGCCAATATTTAAACACTTACAAAATTTTTATTCATTATATATTTTATATTGAGAGGAAAAGTTATGTTTATAATCACACATACTTTCTTTCTTCTAAGCAAAATTAAAGTATGAGCAATATAATTGATTAAGGTTTACAAATACTTAATTTTTGAATGAATAATAAAAATAAATTATCAATAATAATTTTAAATGTAGTACTTAATTTTTGAATACTTATAGTACATGGATTATATTTTTAACAAAATTAAATGTATATTATACTTAATTGTTGTTCATTTGATCATAAAATGATTTAGTTTACAATTAAATATTTACATCTTTTTATGTATTCTTATTGCACTTAAATAAAATACATCAGTTATAATCACAAGCAATTTAAAGTTTACATGTATCTGTATCGTATGATTATTACATTTATATTAATTGATAGTAAGCATCACGAGCAGATCATAAAAAACATGTTAGATTATGTTATGTTAACATGTTAAAAAATACAGCTAAGTAGTTCGAATTTTTTTAAGGATAACAATGTTCAGTATATGATGAGTTAATTAGTACTGGACGACATTCATTTTAAAACATGTAATGAGAAAATATGATTAACTTACCTTTATTAAATTGATTTATCCAACAGTCAACACACATCACACGGCATTGCACGTTGTTGTTATTGAAGCAATAGCGATGGCGTTCACCGGTTTCTACCACTCAACTACTACAGTGACGTCACGATCCGTTTTCGTTTCAGCCAGCAGGCCTTGTATTCTAGAGGGTGTTGCAGGACCGGAAACCTGCTCTGTTACCGGAGAGAAATATCGCCACATGTTGAACAGCTTTGTCATTCCGACACTACAGCAAAGAAAATGCCTGGGGGAAATCATTTTCATGCAAGATGGAGCCCCGCCTTCACACGTTGCTGTACGGGTGCAACAGATGCTACGACAGAAACTCATAACAGAAAGAGTCATTACCTGCTACTTTCCAACTGCATGGCCACCTCGGTCTCCTGACCTTACCCCATGCGACTTCTGGCAATGGGGTTACCTTAAGTTCAAGGTCTATCAAGGGGTGGTCCACGACCTGGCTACGTTGAGGGATAACATATCACGGACTGTACGGGAGATTTATGCAGACATGATACTTTCTACTGTTGTGCATAGAATGCAATATGTGGTCCACAACAACGGCAGAAAAATGGAACCTCATTTGAATACAAAATAAAAGGTAATTTCCGTATTGATTTGCATTTGTTAACACTCTATTTTTTATTACACAGCGCCAAATATTCCCCTAGCGATGACTTTTGAAACTAATTTTTTTTTTTTCCGGAATTTTTTGTCCCCTGTCTTGTTTAATCTTCCTCCAAAATGTGGTGTCATTCTCGCAAATAGATCGCGCTACAGAACACTGTGAGCACTCTCAGTTTAATTATGGCCACCCGGTATATATATATATATATATATATATATATATATATATATATATATCAGATGTCTCGATAAATAAACAGTCATAATTTCACAAAACTGATATTGCCCATCAGTCAAAATGCAATTGATAATTCAATATGATGTGAAAGGGAAACCAAGAACAAATGGACGCTGACCAGCCGACTACCGAGCTAGCGCCAAAAATTCCCCCCATTATCGTTAGGTATGGCGAAAGCCACTGCCAATTCATGACAGGCCTAAAAACTGCCTTAAACAAGGAAGTAGATGCTAGAACGTCTGGTGAAAACCTGAAATTATTGCCTAAGACAGCAAATGAGCACCGAGAAATCACCAAATTTCTTGAGGAAAATATGTATAAATATATACTCCTCCGAGGTAAAAATGAGAAACCAAGAAAATTTGTCATCAGGATTTGTCATCAAATTGCCTTGACAATGAAATGTGAGGAAATCGCTGCAGATCTGGGCCAATAAAGGCTTTAAAATTCACAGAGTCAGCAGAATGACCAGCCAAAGAAATGGCAAACCCCTCCCCCTTTTTCTTGTTCAGGTGTTTAACAGTCCTGAAGTTTCAGGCATCTTCAAACTAAAAAACATTTGCCATATCTCCATCCCCACAATAGAGCACTATAGAGGTGCAAAAAATATCATTCAATGCTATAATTGTCACTCTAGTGAGTTGTGTCACATGGCCCCCCGCTGTGTAATAACGCACAACACAAGGGAGTGTCCAAAAGATAAAAAAGTAGAAGCGCTCATATGCTGCAATTGTGGTGGGAGCCAACCGGCAAGTTACAGGGGCTGCTCGAAGTTCCCTAAGTTAAAACCCAGAACCACCAAAACCAATTATGTACGTAGTGAGCGTTCTTTTGCCAACGTAGTCGCCGGTCGAACTGAATGCCCCGCCATTGGGGCATCCCGAACTCAAATCCCTCCAATTAATAGCCAAGCTAGTTCCTCAGAAGGAGTATCAAATGAACGAAAATCTGACTCCAGAGACCTATTCATGCTTTTACGCGAAATAAGAGAAGTATTCAGAGGCATAAATATCCAAGATGCCTTAAATAGAATCAGAGCAACACCTGATCGTATGGATAAAATGTTCCTAATTATGGATCTTCTAGATGAGGCTAGCAAAAAACAATTATGTCTGCCACACAACGGAAATTTCTAATTTGTTCTTGGAATTCTTGCGGAATTAAAAGTAGAATGACTGAGTTCCGTGACTTTATAAATGAGCACAACCCTGACCTAATCCTCATCCAAGAGTCATTTCTTAAAAATTCAATTACTGTAAATCTCTCGGGATATTTATCATATAGAAATGATCGCCCTGCAAATGCAACTCGTAACGGAGGTGTGACAATTATTTTTATTAAGAGTCCCACCACAGAAACAAGACACAAAAATTAGTTATTGTAGAAGCAACTTTGGTGATTGTCACCCTGCCTGCACTCCCCCACATTACTTTCTGCTCCACATATATTCGCCCTGTACCTCAATACCAATACATTAATATGGATCCTGAAACTTTATTAGCTACAAATTATGACATCTTAATCTGAACGCCAAACATGCTGCATGGAATAACAGAAACTCCAATAAAATAGGAAAGAAAATCAAATCTTTCGCTGATAATCCATTCACCGGACACACCCACTCATTTTAGCGCTAACATAATAGATATTGCTCTCATCAGAGGAATCATTTTACGGCATGACAATTAAAGCAGAACTCAGCTCAGATCATAATCCAGTCATGTTCGAGTTCAACCTAGATATCCCTCTGATTAAATCACCCTCTAGTCATAACACGGACTGGATTAAATACAAACAAATATTTAAAAAAAAAAAACATTCACCCCCATCAAAGTTAACACGGGAGACGAACTCGAAAATGAAACTATTCGCTTGGAGGCGGAGCTCCTCAGAGCGCACCGCGAATCAGAGATGCCGATTTCCCCCAGTCCCACTCTCCTTCCCCGATACCTGCGATACTTGAAAACTAAAAGAAACAGGCTACGTAGATTTTATCAAAATTACAAAACTGAACAAGCTAAAATAGAATATAATAGAGCCAAGATCAGCGAATACAACACCACACAATAGAGAGTAAAATTAAAATCATTAATTACCCACGACCCGTCGGCATGACGGGTCGTGGGTTCAAGAGAAAAGTGCAGCACTTTCCGCTCATTCAAAGCCAAAATCACATAGCCTATACAGATAAAGACAAATCTGAAGCAATAGCTGATGTATTTGAAAAACAATTCACGGCACACAATCTACACGAGACACGCACTGAAAACCTGGTAACACGCACAGTAACAAGTTTTCTCTCCAGACCCCACACGCAAGAGATAGAACGCACCGCTCCCTCAGAGGTCCTGGCTGTAATTAAAAAACTTAAAGATCAAAAATCTCCTGGCACTGACGGCATAGCCAATTTAATGATCAAAAAAGCTCCCCCTAAAATCTTATTCAAAATTACTATGCTCATCAGCGAAATTCTTAAAATCACCTATTTTCCCCGCCAGTGGAAAACTGCTTCAATTATTCCAATACTCAAACCAAAGCAGGAAAATTATCTTCAATCTAACTACAGACAAATAAGTCTGCTCCCTTCACTTAGCAAAATTGCTGAAGTTATTATTCTTAACAGAATTGACACGTTCTTCAATGGCAATAATATTCTCATTCCTGAACTGCACGGGTTCAGAAAACACCATTCCACAACCCATCAACTGATGAGAGTTGGTGAAACTATTACCCATGGATTCCAGTTGAAAAAAAACACTGGAGCAGTTTCCCTAGATATAGCCAAGGCCTTTGACAGAGTTTGGATTGGCGCACCAGTCTTCAAACTCATCACTATTGGTCTCCCTGACCCACTCATTAGATTAATTATCTCATACCTTTTGGACGGAAGTTCCAAGTTCGCATAGGTAAAACACATTCAACACTTAGGCCAATACTAGCAGGAGTACCACAGGGCTCCAAGCTTGGGCCCAGATTATTTCATATTTATGTGAACGATATACCCAAATCACGATACACAGCACTGCATCTATTTGCTGATGATACACTTATACTAGCACAATGCAGGAAACCATCTACTATTTCTACTGCATTAAACACACACTTACAGCTACTTGAGTTCAAGAAATGGAAAATCATTGTTAATGAAAGCAAAAGCATTGCAATCATGTTTTCCACAAAAAGAGCAATAACTTGTTAAAGAATTAAAATTAATGAAACAACACTCCCATGGTCCCCAACCTGCAAATATCTAGGAGTCACATTTGACAGAAAACTAAATTGGAATATCCATTTCCAAAATATTACAAACAAATTCAAAAAAACTTCTGTTGCATTATACCCCCTCTTAAAATACAATTCAGAGCTGTCAATTGAAAATAAAGTGCTCATTTACAAAGCATACCTCAGACCACTTCTGTCATATGCCTGCTCCCTCTGGGGTTATACCCATGACAGTACGATCAAAAAATTAGAAATTCTCCAGAACAAAATAATTAGACAGGCAGTCAAAGCACCCTGGTATTTTCGAAACAAAAAAAAAATAAGAGAACTTAAACTTCCAACAGTAAGAGAATATTGTGCCAAATTTATGTACAACATGTACAAAAATCTAAATAAAACCGAAAATACATCAAGCACTAATCTTCCGTCCTATAATGACCTCAGCACCCATAATCGGCACCGTCCCCGCTCACTACTTCTGTCCAAAGTTTCCTCACCAGCCATCATAATCCTTACACATAAGCAATACGTCCTTGTTAATACTAACAACTAACCTTTTTCCATTCTTACTCGCTAACATAAATAAAAAAATAAACAAAAAATAAATAAACAAATAAAAAGTAAGTCCTAAAAAAGAATTTAATAAATAATAATAATAATAAATAAAGATTATAAGTGTTTTAAGTCTTTGTATTCGTGTATTCTCATGTTTTTCTACTCATTCTAACTATCACTGATACTGTACAAAAAGTAATTTTTATTCAAAAAATTCAAATTTAATTACTAATTTTTTAATTACTCTGTATCAAACATTAGCTCTTCTCAAGAAAACTCAACTAAGCCCCGCCCACTTAAAAAATTCTACTTGTTATGCCAATCAGATCACGATATAGCTTCCTAGTTCCATTTTTAGATAGCCAATGAGGGTTGAGGTTCACTTGAACCAGCTACCTCAGAAAACTGCCAGCCAGCCAGCCGGCAATCACTTTCACAATAATCATTCATTCATATTTCTTAATAGTTAAAATATGGTTAGCATTGCAGTCATAAGAGATATCTAGCACAAGACGTGATAAAATAATTGAGTGCCAATTCATTCTTACTCCTTCGTCATGTATGCAGTTTAGAACTCAAATTAATGTCAAAGTTTAAAAGAATTATCAATGATTCAATGGTAAAAACGCTTTTCTGATTTCCATAAAGTTCAACCAATATTATTATTTATTTCAAACCCACTTGGAGAACTCAATATTTCAGATATGTCATAACAAAATTGTTGATGTTTTAGAAATGGAAGACTTTCAGTCAGATTTACAACTAAAACCAAGGTTTCCGCAGAGAGACCCTTGTTGATGAGAGATATGAAAGAAACTGCTTTGGACTTTAGTGAAAGTGGATTTTCGACCATGAAACATTTAAAGACAAAATGTAGATTAAAAATTACAAATAAACACTTGAATGACTGCATGAGTTTGGCTTTAACAGCATATGTACCGGAGTACAATAAACTGGCTGAAGACAAGCACTTCACATTAATTATCGGGTATTGTGTTACATTCAATATGACTTTATATATATTGTATAGTTAATAATGAACCATGTCACAGTTTAACTCTGAAATTCCGTATTGCTTTCCCATTATTTACCGGTTACCATTAAATGATTATATTTTATAAGTCAATTTTGAAAAAAGAATTTTTTTTATTTCTCAAAAATGAAATAATTTGAAATAAAACTTTCAATTTTTATGTTCAAAATGTGCTTGCGCGACGGGCCAAAGGTTGGCCACCACTGGGCTAGATGCTTGTGACAAGTAGCCCGTCTTTTTCTGTTGTTTTTAAAACTAGTTTTTGCAGTCTCCGTTGCGCCATCTTGCGGTTGACGAAATCATTAGTTTTACTTTCTTTCCCACTTGGAGAAAAGTTTTGTGCTTCAGTTCAATTCAGGGAAACCAAGAAATGGGAGTAATTCATAAATGTTACCAAATTAATAGTAATTAATACCTTACACTAAGAAATATACTCATATTTACTTAATGAACACACATAAACAAAATAAAAGAAAATTTCCAAATCTTACAAAAACACAAGAGAAAATATAATAAACCAAAATTTACCTTTCAATTTTATTATTAAGTATAATTTACAAATTTTTAAGGTATATGACTCAATGTATCAACCTTCTGATGTTATTTTCATTACTATGAAGTATTTCATAGTTAAAGGACTTCAAAATCAATGCCCTTCGTTTTTCTGGATCTATAACTTTTAATTTCAGTATTTTTTCTATTTCGGCTTTCAAAATTTCAGACTGTCTCTGAAAGTCTATAAAGTTTGGTACAAATAGGTCAGTTATGTTCGGTTAGATCTCTAATACATCCAGGTTCATTTGAAAAGGTTCAAGCGTATTTCGTAATCAATCTTCATAGTTCACCAATTTGAGTTTCAGATAGTTCTGTATTTGACGGCCACACTTCCTTTAAATCAGTGTCTATGGATTCTAATTCAAGTTTAGGAATTTTGTCATCTTCTTTGCTATTATTTTCTTCCAAACCCAGCTTGTTAACGTTTTCTTCTCTCTGAAGCATATTGACACCTGAGGTTACGATACAGTGCATGGAGGAAGGAATAGAAGAGGACGTGTAATATTTTTCTAATAAAACTTCTCTTATTGCTAATCATGTTTATCAATTTATCTTAATAATAAATTCAAATTCTAAATAAGCTTACCTTGAGCAGGTTTTTAATTTCTTTATTAACATAGGACATACTTAAACAGGACAAGACATGGAAAAAGAACAAAGACATGGAACAAAGAACATCTACATCGCTGGGCGCAGAATCTTATTCTGTTTGTAAACAAAGATATTCGTGCAGTGCGCCCTCTATAGACATATAGTTGCAACAGGACGTAGAGATGGCAAAAGCAGTTATTTATGAATAACTAATTATCAACGTTACGTTCCCAGGAAATAACATGTTCTAAAAAGCGTTATCAAATAACGGCTTTTTGAAAAGTTATTCCAAGAAATCTGTTCATTTTGAACTTCTTGGAAATTCTATGGAACGAAAGGAAGTTTTCGTGGGGTGACAAAAGTGTTTTTTTAGGAAATGAGGTTTAGGTTGAATGTTAGTGACTGAGCATCGAAAATCACTTAATGAAAGAAATTTCAACGATTTTTGTTATACTTTGTTTTCAATTTTTTAGGAATTTCTTACTTTATTATACGGAAATTCAGCATTTAAATTTAGACTGATTTTCATTTACTTATTTTTTTAAAAATTTTAATGTATTAAATTAAATTTATAATTTTTTTACTGTCAATTGATTTTTATCTGTTAAAAATTATTAAATAATGTGTATTTACATAATTTGTTTAAATTAATAATAGATTTATTACAAATAAAAATTATGAATCTTGAGGAAAAATAATGATAACATATGGAAATTGTCAAAAAATCTTGACTTTTCATTAAAATCATTTTTAAATTTTTCTTTTAAAAAATAAATTCTTCTGAAAAGTTTCATATCGATGTTTTTACTATAAAAAATTCATTTGTGTGTGTGTGTATATATATATATATATATATATATATATATATATATATATATATAATATATATATATATTCCTGCAAAAAAATTTTACAAACGTATTTTATTTAATGTATGTAAAACTTGTAATTTTAGTATACTAAAATTAATGCAGTGATACACCGCATGCATTTTTAAATGTACTAAGTTGTTCTTAAAAATAAGGATTTAATTTTAACACATTGATGTCATACTTGAATTAATAATAGTGATATTTGGTACAGTCTGAGAATCTTCTACAATGCATTTGATAAAGTGTGTTTCACACAATTTTTTATACTTTCCAAAATGCGTAACCAGTAAAAGGGACATTCTTTGAAAAATTTTAAACTGTGTGTAGTGTTAGGATATTCCTCATTCTCTTCACGTGATGGCTCTGTAGTCATGGGGAGAGGAGGGAGTCCTTTCTAGAGATGGCAAAAGCAGTTACTTTTGGATAACTAGTTATCAAAATTACGTTCCAAGAAAATAACATGTTCTAAAAAGCGTTATCAAATAAATTTTTTTTTGAAAAGTTATTCCGAGAAATCCGTTCCTTTGTCTTCTTGGAAATTCTATGGAGCATAAGGAAGCTTTCGTGGGGTGACAAAACTGGTTTTTTGAGGAAATGAGATGTAGGGTGAATTTTAGTGACTGAGCATTGAACATCACTTACTGAAAGAAATTTTAATTTTTGTTATATTCTTTAATCAATTTTTTAGGAATTTCTTACTTTATTATACGGAAATTCAGCATTTAAATTTAGACTGATTTTCATTTACTTATTTTTTTAAAAATTGTAATGTATTAAATTAAATTTATAATTTTTTTACTGTCAATTGATTTTTATCTGTTAAAAATTATTAAATAATGTGTATTTACATAATTTGTTTAAATTAATAATAGATTTATTACAAATAAAAATTATGAATCTTGAGGAAAAATAATGATAACATATGGAAATTGTCAAAAAATCTTGACTTTTCATTAAAATCATTTTTAAATTTTTCTTTTAAAAAATAAATTCTTCTGAAAAGTTTCATATCGATGTTTTTACTATAAAAAATTCATTGTGTGTGTGTATATATATATATATATATATATATATATATATATATATATATAAATATTTAAATAATATATTCCTGCAAAAAAATTTTACAAACGTATTTTATTTAATGTATGTAAAACTTGTAATTTTAGTATACTAAAATTAATGCAGTGATACACCGCATGCATTTTTAAATGTACTAAGTTGTTCTTAAAAATAAGGATTTAATTTTAACACATTAATGTCATACTTGAATTAATAATAGTGATATTTGGTACAGTCTGAGAATCTTCTACAATGCATTTGATAAAGTGTGTTTCACACAATATTTTATACTTTCCAAAATGCGTAACCAGTAATAGGGACATTCTTTGAAAAATTTTAAATTGTGTGTAGTGTTAGGATATTCCTCATTCTCTTCACGTGATGGCGCTGTAGTCATGGGGAGAGGAGGGAGTCCTTTTTAAAGATGGCAAAAGCAGTTACTTTTGGATAACTAGTTATCAAAATTACGTTCCAAGGAAATAACATGTTCTAAAAAGCGTTATCAAATAAATGTTTTTTTGAAAAGTTATTCCGAGAAATCCGTTCCTTTGTCTTCTTGGAAATTCTATGGAGCATAAGGAAGCTTTCGTGGGGTGACAAAACTGGTTTTTTGAGGAAATGAGATGTAGGGTGAATTTTAGTGACTGAGCATTGAACATCACTTACTGAAAGAAATTTTAATTTTTGTTATATTCTTTAATCAATTTTTTAGGAATTTCTTACTTTATTATACGGAAATTCAGCATTTAAATTTAGACTGATTTTCATTTACTTATTTTTTTAAAAATTGTAATGTATTAAATTAAATTTATAATTTTTTTACTGTCAACTGATTTTTATCTGTTAAAAATTCTTAAATAATGTGTATTTACATAATTTGTTTCCCAATGATCAAAACTGCCTATTAATAAATTCTTTATTGCTTTAATGTTCAAAATATGCCTAAATTTGAATTTTTTTAAACCAAACATAATTCAGTTTCTCACAAGATGAATTTAATTTATTCCTAATTTAATATCTATTATAAATTCTTACAATTTATAACAAGTTTTTCTTTCTCACAAAGGATTACTATTGAATATATCACTTATGCTCGAATAAATCTTAAAATATATCTTATTAGAAAAAGTATTTCTCTAATTAGAGACACAATATAATTAAAAACTTGAATTTTGATTGAAATTTCTAAATGTTACTATTTTATCAACTTATAAATATAACCCTGCGATTAATCAACATCCAAGGGCACCACCCATCACTGTTTATGGTAACATCAGTACAGAACACACAATTTTCAAACATTAAAATCATCGTAACGATAATTTAACCAGCGATATACACGAAACTCACTCTTATATTTAATAATTAATTATATTTTACTCTGTTTCCTATAAATTTCCTTTTCAGTATCTAACATTTTAATCGAATTTTATTTTTCATATAAATCATCTGTATAATAAAAGGAAAATTGAATATATACAGATGTCATATGCTATAAAATTACATATTTATGAAGATAAATATAAAATAATATTTTGTTTAAAAATAAAGATTTATACATGTAAACCAGAATATTTAGTACCTACGAGAATATAGGAATTTGCCTTTATGATAAGTTATAGCAATTTACTTCATGTACATGATTTTACTGTTCTCTATAACTCAATTGTGTGTAGAGTTTACCTTAAATATTTTTACTAGATGAAATTGCTCCTCACGGGTAAGTAAAAATAAGAGAGCCATGTGGTATTAATAAAATGAATTTAAAGTACTAACAATTAAATAGTATTTTTAAATAAAAATGTATGAAAATTCCTTCTGTAAAATAAATAATCACATTACTACAGTAAATAATTCAGATGCAGTTTTTTATTATTGACGTAATACATTAATTTACAGTTTTTAAAATTATTTGCATATGAAAATGCATTTTTTGTTATAAATAGAGAATTTTACCAACTCATAAATTTTTTAATTTGTATTGTTTAATCTGCAAATATCTTTTGATGTCATAAGAACTTAAATAAATTAAATTAATAAGCAGTTATTACTTTTCATTTCTTTTTATGATTGTTGAGGAATGTATGTTATAAAATTCCATAGTTATTTACTTATTATGGTCTTTCAAATTAATGTAATTCTTATTCGTTTGAAATTTGATTGAAAAGAAGTTACTTTAATATGTAAATGTAATGTTTTTAATAAATAGACTGCAAATGTCTATGCAAGGGAGTAAACTCGGAAAACTCTCAGGCACTCATCTTGAAAGACATCATGCTTAAAATAATGATATAATATAATAGATATACTTATAGAGAAATAACATTAAAAATACAGAAATTAGTATCCACACAAAGAAATAATATAGCTGTAATTATATATCTATATAGAGAAATACTGTTAAAAATGTACTGGAAAGATAATTTGAAATGTGCTAGTAAAATGTGCGCAAATGCTTACTGTTGAGGAAAAAAAGTTTGAATAGATAGAGCTGTCACCTACCATTATATATATAAATACTTCGCACTTAAGATTTTGTTTCGATTGAGGGAGGAAGTTCTCCCGACTTTTCGATGGAACTATAAGTTCCTTCAGATTTCTTGAATATAATTCATTGTTTTAAATATATATGTAATTGTTATACGTGTGTACCATTTGTGTTTATTAAAATTGTTTTTGTTTATAATCTATGATCTCTTGTTTACTTTCCTGAGCCGTGTTTTCAATGCAATCTCTCGATTTTAGATATTATTTAGATTATAGATTTTATAGATAAATTTTCTTCACAGTAAACTGTCCAGTTCACAATGGCCTTAAGAGTTAACTATGGCTATTGGAAAATCAGCATTCTTCGGAGTTGAAGATTTTGGTCTGGTCTGACAACTTCTGAAGGAAAGGGATGGTTGAATGTATTTTGTCAGCGTAGGTACTAAGGAGTTTTCTAGTTACTGCCTTATGATACACATAACACCCAGTCTCTGTTTATGAAAAAGCTCTCCCATAAAGACCACATTACAGATATTTAAAGAAATGCTATACAACGGCTTCAAGTTGTTGGACTTTATGATATAAATTGTCTGTATTTTGTACTGAAAAGTTTTAATAATTTAACGCATAGTTTTTATGGTACATGTTTTGTAAAAATACTAATTCTATTGAAACGATTGTGTAAAAAATATTTTCGTTTTACTTTAGAGAAAATCTCAAAGTTCTAGAAATCATTATTAAAAACTTAAAATTTTAAAAATAAATTAATACTTATTTCAATAAAAATTATGAAAAATTCCTTCAAATCTAAACTGTATTTAATTAAGCAATTTTAATACTCAGTTAAAATTCATTTATTAAAACATTTTTGAAAAATATTGTCTACATTTAGAACATAATTAAAATCTATACAGAATAAATTGTAACATCCATATATATATAATATATATATATATATATATATATATATATATATATATATATATATATATATATATATATATATATATATATATATATATATATATTAGTTATAATTCTTATGGGTCTAAGATTTAATGAAGAAAAGTTGTTTTAAAATAAAAATATGTTTAATATAAAGCTTCTAATAAATATTATAGTGAAATATCTTCAATTCTTATTAAACCAACCTTATCTTCAAAGAGCCTGAAGATAATTCAATATTACAAACTGAGACTTCAGAATGTTTTTCGTAAATATACGGTTTTACATCTGGTAATTTGGTTTACAATTATATAAAATTAAAAATGTTATGAATAGGGCTAATTACATTTAAAGATTTGTATTGAAATTAGATAGGAGTAAAACTACAAAAAAGATCCTTTTAAACAATTTTTTTATCATAATTATTATTATTGTGATTTTATCATATTAATTTTATTGTGATTTTATTTTTAAATATTAAATAAATACAACTAAATTTGCGAATTTACAATAATTAATTTATTATAATTATACACTACTGGCCATTAAAATTGCTACACCAGAAAAGCGGCACACCACACACGTGAAATTTGCATGACAGGTAGAACTTGCTGTGATATGCAAATGATTAGATTTTCAGCGCATTCATACAAAGCAAGCGACATCTATCATATGTATAAAACCAGAGATTTGACAGCAGTTTTCTCATACTCAATTTCCGTTTCAACGTTGTTTTCGGCCAAGAAAGTTGTTGTAATGCCTCGTGTAAGAAGAAGAAATGCCTATCAGCACGTGTTTGACTTTGATCGAGGAAGGATTATAGTCTATCGGGATTGCGGTTTATTGTACCGCAATATTGCTGCTCGCGTCGGTCGAGACCCCATGACTGTTCGCAGAATATGGAATCGATGGGTTCAGGACAATCATATGGAACGTCATGCAGGATCTCAGCTACCCCCCATCACTAACAACAGAGAAGACAGACATCTTATCCGCATGGTCACAAGGGATCGTACAGCCACGTGACGAACCCTGAGTCGAGAAATGGAGTCATTTGCAAGGCAACAAGTTTCTGCTCGAACAATTCGACGACGTTTGCAGCAGTATGGAGTGTCTGCATGGCGACCATGGCTTCGGCTACCATTGACGCTGCGTCACAGACAGGAGCGCCTTCAATAGTGTGATCAGCGACAAACCTGGACGCGGGAATGGCATCACGTCATCTCTACAGATGAATCTCGGTTCTGTATACAGGACCATGATGGCCGCATCCGTGTTTGGAGGCATCGTGAAGAACGCGCATTGCCAGTTTGCATTGGACATCGCCATACTGGCCCATCTGCTGGAGTGATAGTATGGGGTGCCATTGGATACACGTCTCGATCACCTCTTGTTCGCATTACCGGCACTTTCAATAGCAACCGTTGCATTTCCGATGTGTTAAGGCCCGTGGCTCTGCCCTATCTTCGAGGCCTCTTTAATGTTTTGTTTCAACAGGATAATTCACGACCGCATGTTGCCCGTACTGTTCTGAATTTCCTTGATACAGAACAGGTTCGAATGTTACCCTGGCCAGCACTTTCGCCTGATCTGTCACCAATCGGGAACGTGTGGTCAATGGTTGCCGAGCGATTGGCACGCCATCACTCACCACCCACTGCTGTGGATGAACTGTGGCATAGTGTCGAAGCTGCATGGACTGATATCCCCGTACATGCCATACAATCTCTGTTTGACTCCATGCCTAGGCGGATAAATGCTGTTATTGCAGCCAGAGATGGCTGCTCTGGGTACTGATTTCTCAAAATCTATACATCCTAATTTCCTGTAAATCTAATCACTTGTTCTTTCCACTATAATTTATGTGTCCAATAAATATCGTTCTGTTATTTGCATTCCTTCTTGGTGTAGCAATTTTAATGGCCAGTAGTGTACATTGCAACATTTGTTATCAGGATTCTTAATAATTATGTTCCAGATTTAAAAACAATAATACTTTTTATTTCAACACAAATTTTATAAATGTGTGATTTTCAAGTTTCTAAAAAAATGCTTCTGCTTAACAAAAATTTCAGTGAAATTCATTAAAAAAAAAAAAAAAAAAAAATTAAGGCTGAAGGTAAATAAAATGCCCCCACAGTATTGGCGTAAAATGTATTTTGAAAAATTCCTGTTTTTACAAATGCTTTAATCTTTTTTAAAGTAAAAAAAATATATTTATTCAAGCATCCGCTTTTCAATAAGCTTTCCTTCGTCAACGTGGGGAACCGAAAAAAATAGATTCTTAGTTGCTAAGCAACACAGCGGACCAAGCGAAAGCTCGGAATGTGTTCCCGAGAAAACCCGACGTCAATGTTAGAAACCAAAACAACGTAATAACGACTTTAAAATTCCGTTGCGTGACAACAGAAACGGCTTTAAAGTTCCGGAAATTACAAAATAACGAAATGTAGAAACGTTCCACAATACCATAATGACTTCGAGAAGTTAACCAATACCGAAATGATTTCACTGTTAAAGAAAAAAAAAATGTTATCTTAATAACATAATTTTTGAAGAACGCGTTATTTATTAAACGTTTATTAGTTGATAACGGTTCTTAAATAACAGTTCCATTAAATATCGACAATCTTTAAAGAGGAGTAGTTCTATCCGCGAAATATCATGAGCGCCGGTGTTTGGGCGCTCCGTGGCTGAGTGGTTTAAAGCATCACCGCTAATCGCTTGAGAGCGTAGGAGTGTGGGTTCGATTCCCACCGTGGCCCTGGGTGTTTTCTTCGTTATTCTTCTGTGGTTGTACATCTGTCATTGTGCTATTTGTCCTATTATCGACGAAGACTTACAAGCGGATCTCAAGAATCAAGCATACAAGTCTGAATATATGTAATGTAATAAAATAAATAAATAAATGAGCGCCGGTGAAGTAGCTAGCGGACGATACCACGCCCACTCTGTCTTTCAAGAGAAACAGTACTTTCTTATTGAGAACACAGTATATAAGCACGCATTATTTTCATTTAAATTGCACACATCGAAGTAAAAGTGATCTAAATTACTTTCCATTTTTAAAAAAGTTATTTTTATTGATAGTTAAGCGCTTATTTTGTATTTTTGCTACTTATTAATACTATGTATTTCAATAAATAAATTTTAGGCGTGTTATTCACCTTATTGACTTGAATATTATGAATTAAATTAAATATCATATTATATTTATAATCATGAAAAAGT
Organism: Latrodectus hesperus; assembly: GCA_037975125.1. Lineage (NCBI taxonomy): Eukaryota > Metazoa > Arthropoda > Arachnida > Araneae > Theridiidae > Latrodectus > Latrodectus hesperus. The sequence goes on from CM075855.1 coordinate 10,248,129, forward strand.
TTCGATTTTCGTTTCTTTATTGATATTTAGTGGCAAAGTTTCCTACCCATGTTATTCCCTGTGATTTTATCCATGCATTCTGCTATTTGGTTATAATTTTTCTTTTTATACGAAAGAATTTTGTTTCTGTATATAAATTTATTTATATCTATATAGTAAAAGTACTTTTCCTTTGATGTAATTTAGTCCAATATTAGAAAAAAAGTTTTTATTATCAATAATTTGTAAATAAATTTCGTTGAATAAGTAAAAAATTTATATAATAAAGTCAACTGTAAAAAACTTAGAAACTAAATTTTCTTTATCTAAAATTGTATTTCAATAAATCTTGATTTATTATATTTAATAAGATTTATATAAGATAAAAAATATATCTTCTCAAGAAGTATGATATTTTAATATTAATGTAATGTTAAAAACTAAGTACTTGTTTTAAAAAATTGGAATTTATTCACTAGCAAAATAATTAAATGTATTCCTAAACTTATAAAATTGATTTCCTTTAAATAAATTTTTTTACAGAGATGATTTTTTAATATAATGCAATATAAAATTTTAAAATTGAATTTAAATTGAATTTTAAATCATTAGTTTTGCCCACTTATTTGTTTTATTTATTTATATTATGAAAGCATTTGTAAAGATAAGACTCATTCATTTCAGACTTTTGTAAGATTTATTATTTTTTTTTTGTACACTAATCTAGCTCTTATCTATATCTAAGCTTTCAATGATTTTTTTAAATAAAAACGAAATTCTTCCAGCATTAATTTTTAAATTTACATTATATTTAGGAAAAAAATTTTTGTTTTTGGGGAATAAAGATGTCAACTCACATTTTGATAGTAAAGTGGAAATTCAGGGAATATTCTGGGCACAGAGCATCTTTTTCCCACAGAACTCGAGTCATCGATCTGTCAAAGAAATGTTTTTCGAAATGTAAAAAGCAAATTTTCGTATAAGGTGTTGGTGACTAATCTTTTCTCCTGATTGCCTTAATCCCCAATGTGATTTCCTTTCTTCTTCCATTGAAAACCTAATAATACAAAAAAATTAATAAATAAATAAAACATCAATGTCGGATTTCAAGTCATATATATATTTTGCAATAAAATCAGATTTTATTTTTTTCACGGCTGCTTTTAGGATTATAAAATCGGACAATATGATAATGCACGTACAACAGGAATAGAAACAATAACTTTAGTGAGCCAAAAAGTTTTAAAGATTAATGAAATTACCTATGAAAAGTTTCTCCAGGAATTTTTTTTCAAGTTCTACTTGTACATCCATAAGCACAGCAAGCAGCCATAATTATTTAAAATTCCGAATAACAACAAATTCAACAACAAGCTTAATAGTAAACAACAGGCGTAATGTTTTGGAAGACAGAGGGGAATATGGCACATTGTGAATCGCTGACCAATAGGGTGTCTCCACTTATGTTCCTTCCTCCATGATATCGTGTAGGAATGTAAATCCCTCCCGGTGATAACGCGTTAAGCGTTTGAGAGACAACCCCTTACGTCAATCTTTATGCTCGCCTGTGATTTGTCTCGGTATCCAACGAGCACACGTCTTCCTGCAGCCCAACTGTTCATGCACGATAGTACGCTCGCTGCCAATTGAGATATTGAGTTCTTCTGCAATTGCATTCAGACTAGTGCATGATCGCTTTGAACCAAGCCTTCGGCATGGCAAGCATTGTCATCTCAGAAAGACGTGCTCTTGCTTCATCTCTTAAATCTGTTCTGGCATTGTCTAATTCGTGTTCCAAAACCACGCCTGTTTTTGTTACTTAACACGTTTACTTTACACTTCCACCAGTTCCCGGTGAATTTCAGCTGTAGAGTTTTTCTTTTAACGCAAAAACCTTATTACACTTCTCATTTTAATTGCGGACCGTGTTTCCCTTAACGCGGCCATCTTCTAAGTGAGAGTTTGCCTTGTTACTTTGTCAACCAGCTTTACCTATTGGCATCGATCGAGTAGCATGACCGTCTTAGTTACTGTAAGATGGAATTTTATTTGCATCCCTGTCAGAGTCAGAACTATTAGAAAAAAGCAACTCTGAGATAGCTCAACCTGCTACTGCAGAAGGATAAAAATACTCTACTGTGTATGCTTTGAATGCTTAACAAAACAAGATGTAGTGTGCAGAAAAAGCCAATGTTATCACGACATTAAATTTAAGATTTCCATAAAGATTTACAAAATTGGAATTACTTTGTTTCACTGTTAATTCACCAAAGTGTTTGCAGAACCACGAGTAAAGTATTTAGGACGCATCATCAAAAAATCACAGGCCTGATCCCAAGAAGATCCAAAGACTAAAATTCATCTTAGGAACTTATTAGGATTATGCAACTATTACCGGTTGTGCTCAAATGGAAAGAAATACATGATATATCATTGCAGAAGCAATTGATGCAAGCAACAGAATCAATTATCCCTTTATCATTCACTTTGATGAATTACAAATTGGAATGGGTCTCAAATAAGAGAAGATAAATTTTCTCGTGTGTTACGCAAGCAAGCTTAACCCCATCAAAATTGGCCGACTGAAGCTTACACTATAATTCACTATAACGCTATAATGTTAAAAAGTTGAAAATGGATTTTTAGATCAACGTTAAAGATTTTGACTGAGCAATCATTCTGTTGTGAAAAACGCCCTACAATCATCAAAGCTTCAACGGTGGGATTTTCAAAAATACAACATAGAAATGAAATCTTTCTAATGCAGATGCTTTACCTAGATTACCAACCAGTGACATATAAACATTTATTTGTTTGTTCTTTCACTTGTTTAATTTTTGAGACCTTATTTGCTTATTAGTAGTGTAGTGGTAAGTAATTATAAATGTTTGTGTAATGTGAAACAATATGTGCTAAATGTATGTTTTTTTTAATTAAATGTTCTTGATTATATGTATACATATTTCTTGTATTTTTTATAAAAGTCGCTCGATGCATTTTCAGATTGATGATCATGCTTTGGAATAGATACGTTGGAGCGTTTCTATTTTAAAGTGTCTGGTGGGATTGCTAAGTTTTGGTGGGAATAAATAAAATGCTTGCATAGGAAAAGGAAATATTTTTCTCCGCCGTCGTAGTACCTAACAGGAAACTTATTTTTTTCCAATTAATATTTTTCAGTGAATTTTATTGAAAAAGTTTCTTATGATTCATAATTCTATTACCAATTGATGTAAATTTTACCTATCAGAGTATATTTTTCATTGTAGGTAATGCTGCTGATTTTGTATTGACTTCTGATGTCGAGATAATGCTTAAAGATTGCCAAGGCGTTCTTTCTGCGAATATTTTAAGAAATATTTTGTCGATGGATGGAAGAAACAAAAAGGAAATTTTAGCCTATGTTTCAAGATTTACCACAAATTATCAAGCAGTTTATGATCAAATGAAGGAGCTCCAGATACATTGCATTCAAAATGAAACTATTCTGCGTACAGTAGGTCATCGACTTGTAAGCAAATTAGTTCTACTAATGAATACACTTTTGAAACATAAAAATAAGCAGACGTGCAAATAGAGTTTCCTATTAGACTGTTATGTAATGAAATGATTGAATCACTATTGTTTGAATTCAAATCTATTTGGTTCTTTGCAGATCTTTTCCCGTTTAAATTATCTCATTTATGTTTTATAAAATATGTCAATGTTGATTCTAAGGAATTTTATATTTTATGATTAATATGATGTGATAGTAGAGAGTTCTGTGCATACTATTAAGTTGTAAAAATTTAACAAAAAGATATATCATTAAAGTATTTACATATTTGTTATATGTCATTGATTTGTATTTATTTACAAGTTATATATGTCATTATGCGTGTGTTTTTAATTTTAACTCTTCCTTAATCTCTTATTGGGTTTTTCAATAACTTACAATACATTACTTCTGTCATTATTTGTAATTTATTTATATAAAAGCTTAAAAAATACCTTTTTTGAATATTATGTAAAATTTTATGCATATGTTAAAGTGAAAGACCGATATTTAGTGAATGTCAACATTCACGTAGTCACTTGGTTTATGTCCAAAATATTTGCTTAAATATCCTTATTTCTGATTTTCACAGGCAAATGTCGACATTCACCATGCACTAACCGAATGTTGAACATGTCGGAGATTTATATTTTCTTCTCTGTATTTCAGTGGCAATGAAACTTCACATAAGTGACGTATCTCTTTTTTTTCTTTCTAAGAGGAATGACTAAAAACTTAAACAGTACATTCTAAATGAGAAAAGAAATTAATAGTAATAAAAAATGTACTTAAATTTATGATTCAAATCTTATTTATTGCAGCAGCTTAAACTATTATGACACTTTGAATTGTACAAGAGTCCCTTGCTTTTACAATTCCCTTTATTTGTAGAACACTTCCTTCTGCAAGGACAGTGGATAGATTTGCCCCCGCTTCTCTAATTAGCTGCAGCTGCTTCCTCTCAGCGACATTTCTTGCGAAGAATTCTCACTCATGCAAAGTAACTTTCCTTTACAAATTATGAAATGATTACATGTGTAAAGCTGCTGGAGGGTACCATTTCTATTTTCCAGTTTATAGAAGTCGGATTTCTATTCCAACAACAACTGTTAAGACTATTGGTATGACCATGGTCGACTTTACAAACTTGTATTCGTACAGTATCACCAATTTGAGCAGGAGAAAATTCTTTTTGTGAGGTTCGTAACATTTTTGTTACTTGCTGTAGAAGATTTTCTTTTGCTGCGCTCTTTTTATAAAAATTAACTCTTTTTTTTTGTCAGAACTTGATGGGAAGTAGTAGATTGCAGGTCCTCTTCAATAATTTTCTTTGGAATGTGTTTTTCGGTTTGACCACTGCTCAAATTTTTTCCAGAAGTATTACAGTTTCTTTAAACTGTTCTTCGATTTCAAAAATATTGTAAATTTCTTCTAGTTGTTCTTTGGATTTAATATTGAAGGTTTGTTTTCTTGACAAAAAAAGAAAGAAAAAAAGCCTTGCTATACCTCTTTTTGCTTTAACGCCAAACATGGTTTCATAAGAACTTTAGCGTATTCCTTCGTGGTGTTCTCGGCAAATAGATCTGATCATTCATTTGTATCGTTCATCCATTCAGTCAGAATATTTTGTGGCCCTTTCAACTGAGCCTTGACTGTTACGAGGCTTTCCACCAACTGTCTTAACATCCAGCATAGCACATATTTAGTATATGACTTGATTATTGAATTCGCTACTATTTTCTGATTGCAGTATTGCCGGAGCGGCAAATGTTAAAAACATTGGAAGGACTTGATGTGCTTCTTCTTCAGCTTTTTTAGTTTTTAAAGGTCGTAGCTGGACAAACTTAGTTGAATGATCTTGAACTTATATTCGCTATCTCTGTTTCACTGCGGATCTATCAGGTCAACTTAACATCTTGAGTTTAACTGAGCATTGGTTTCATAACAATACCTTTCTCAGGCATAAATATAACACTAATCTATGTAATACTTTTCTATCTAACGTGTTTGAAACATAACGCGGCGTGGTTCACGTTATGTTGTCGAGCTGCAGCTTTGTACTATCAGCATGTCGCCTTCAGGATATTTCATTGATACAAAATGCCTGACAACACTTTTATTTGATTTGAACATCGACAAACATAATTATCAATGCAAACATAAATTGTAGATATATATACATATTTTCTAAGTTACATCAATCCTGGAGTTGCAGTTTCGCTACCCCTCCTTCTATCAATTCTCCGTTCCTTCTCCTCCTCGCCCACGCTTGTTCTTGCGTCACTGACTGGCGCGACCTCACAGTGCTCTTCCTCCTTGTCTTATTCTGCTTATTAGAGATCAATTCTTCGCTGGTAACATAATACTATGTATTCAGTTCTCCTGGTTTTAATGGTACTATTTTCATATATTTGTCATTAATTGTTGAAACGTTTTAATCGTCTGTAATCCAAATGTGTGTTGCTCTTAGTTTTAGCAGGAAAGTCTTTTAGAGTAATTTTTTTGAGAAAAATAAACTATTGTCTTTACGTTTAACCTTAATTAATGCTTTTAATCTTTCCAGAAAAATATCACGATTCTGTGCATTCAGTATAAATTAGGAAAAAAAATTAAGAAAACGCGTTGCATAAGATTGAAAAGCTGACTGACTCTCAGCAGACCATCAATGACATCGACTTCTGACTGTGAATGTCAACATACACCGGTGAAGGTTTGAATGGAATGAAATATTTGTTTTTTCCTTGGAATTTCGGTCTTTCACACAGATTCTTCCAATGGGGCAGAAAAAGGAAAATTGAATCTAATAATCATATTCAAAACATATTTCAGCTTAAGTATTTATTTTCTGAAGATTGAAAATCGCATAAAAATCCTAGTTTCGGTAGTGTGGAAAAAACAGTGTTCACAAGTGAAAATGAATCTGAGCATTTATGAGCTTCATGAAATATTTTAAATTCATATCTTGTGATGTGGCTCAACTACTTGGAATTATTTTCTGTGAAACAATTTTATGCCTTTGTAATGAATGTTTTTCTAGTTTAGAAGAGAATATTTTTATTTCATAAATAGAAAATGCAATTAATATTAATAAAATTTCCAGTAAATTCTATGAAAAATCTCTTTTAACTTTGATTACATTTGTACTGAAACATAAAAAATGTTTAAGTTCTATATTTGAAGCACAAACGCTGGACAGGACTTTTATTTGTGTATTTAGTAAACATTATAATTTGGTTGTATGTTAATTGGAGATCATGTTATGATTCCATTCAGTACTTTTACAATTTTAAAAAACGGAAAATTCGTTCTTTGAAGACAACAGGAGCAAAATATAATTAGTGTGTGTGATTTTGAAACATTTCATTATTTGGTCAATACTTTTAATTGGTTAGTAAACAACAATCACTGTAAAATACATGCAGTGAGTTTAATTTTTACCGTATAAAAATTGTTCATATAAAAAGTTTAGTCTCTTCCTTTGCATGTCAAAAAGTTTTCTGTATATATGTACTATAATTTAATTTAACTATATTTTATCTTAATTAGACATATGAAATTTAAGAAAAATATCTTTATATAAAAATTGTAACTTTAAGGTTCAATTCTAGTATATCTTGAAGTGATGGATGCTGCTCATTCATTGACATTTTCATAAAGTATAATGGAAATCGTATATATATATATATATAATATTTATTTTAATAATTCTATATAATATTTATTTTAATAAATGTGTATTATTTTTAAACTATTTTATTTAGATTTAAAAAATATTGTGTCAAATTTCATAAATAAATAAAAAGCTTCATTTTTTTAACTTTTTGATTTTAAATATCATTATTAATTCAATTTGATGTATTAATAAATAATTCAAATATTGATATTCCTCTTTCAATTCAATATTATTTACTGTATTTGTTTTTGGCTGCTCTTTAAGTTTTTTATCATTGTTCTATAGTAATAAAAAATGTAATAATGTGTAGCAATTTATGCCTCCAGTTTCAAAATTGATGTTTTTAAAATGTGATAATAAATATTCTTAATACATATCCATGACTTGTGATCTTTTTTCATTTTCAAAAATTCGAGAATTTCAAAAGATTTTTCCTGACTATATAATAAGTTTGAAAAATCAAAATATTTTAATTAAAATAACCTGATTTGATAGCCATAATATGCCATGATGAAGCTCGTGTACATTTGAACAAAATATTTACTTTCATTTTAACTACATCACTGGTGACAAAGAGTTGAAAATTTTTAGGATTTTTTCTTAGTGATTAATTTATATATTTCGCTAACTTACTACATCATTATGAATAAGATTTTTATTGAAAAGGCTCAGTTTATTATTCGAACAAAAATTCATTTATCTGAATAATGTACTAGTGAGATTTAATTTAAAAGATAAATTTGATGAGGCCCGCAAAATTTTTTCAAATCTACCTCAAGCTAAAGAATGAAAATGCAGATCTCATTTGTCTCCCCTTTATGTCAGCGAAAATGTATTAAAGAAGTAAATTCAATTGGTTAAAATCATTAACTATTTTGTAAATTTTTATATATTAAAAAAACACTTTATTATGTATGAGATTAGATTATTCAAAGCAATTGAACTTGGTTCTTAGTTGAAGACAAATTTTGATTTACATAAAATTACATTAAATTTTTGGTAATTTTATTCTGTTTCAAATTATGTAGCTTCTTGAATAGCATCAGTTAAGTTACAAAATTGTATACAAATATGTAAATTTAGAGGATCTTTATTTTTATATATTTTTAAGTATTAAAAATATATAATATGAGAAATATGCTATCATATTTGATAATACTTTTGGATTTAAACAAGCAACACTATTATTTAATCTAAAAATTTTAAGGAACAGATTGATAGCTCAATATCTAGTCTCATAAGAAATCTTGAAAATTAAAGCAAAATTCGGTCTCGGTTTTAAGTGATTTATGCCATATTTTCAATACTTTTCATTTACCTGGAATGTTCTGTTTTTCAATGAGTTCCTGAGATTTTCTCTCCATATTTGAAAATAGTATCTTATGAATATTTTTTTTATAAAACTGATTATACAGTTCTCCACAAAAATGCTCCTAACAAGAAACCAGAGTTCATACAACTCCAAAAATTTCGATTGGACTCTTTGAAAACCATGAATAACTCCTGGAATTTGTTTGAATCTTAATGTATATATTTTTTGTTAGAAAGTATTTTTGTGTTTAAAGTTTATAATAAAATTGTCCAAAAACAAAATTGAGTATTAGCTCTTAATGTTACCACTAAATGGCGGCACGATCGATATTAGATTATGTTTACAACTGTTGACTAAAATAAAGATTTAGTTCAGGCACAAGAGTTTCATTATCCATTTCAGTCAGGATCGGATGTCGTATTTAGAATTATAGATGTGAATTGAGTTGCAATCAGGGTGATTTTCATTGTTTCTTTTGTTGAATCTTATTTGAACCCACCTCGTTGCCAAGGTTGGAAAGGCAAGCTAAATCAGCAGATTACGACGCCAAGCTGAATTCTATTATAAAGCACTTATTCTTTGGTCTTTAATATGACAATTTTCAAATTGTACTTTTATTGGTTGATTCTATGGCAACCACTGCAAAAATAATCTGCAGATGAAAGTTTTTTCATCAAAATTCTATTTTTAGTGAAGATAATTATATAAATCTGCTAGAAATTTCAATAAAAAATAATAGTATTCAAATATTTCCGAGCTAAATATTTTAAAGTTAATTAATAAATTAGAATAAAGAATTGAGAAATATTTTACTCTTTTAAAAATGCAATGAATTTTTATTCTAAACCAGGGATCGCGAACCTTTTTTGATGCCCGCGCCACAAAGTCATAAAAATTTTTTTTAAATAGGTAACGTGCCACTATAAAATTTCATTCGAAATGTTAGCGTGGTGAAGCTATATGTTAGTATAATGAAATAAACAAATGAAAGCAATTCTTCTTTAAACAATTTTTATAAATCAATGTTTTATAAAAAGCAATATGTTAGAAACAAAATTCACGTTAAAAACAACTGTTTTTATTGTTTTTGTTGCTATTCACAAGATGATAAAGTTTTAATATCTGGTTCATATTTAGTTCATTTCAACAGTACGCATGCAGAGTTCGACTCATCCGTCATTTTTTTCCTATATTTATATATATATATATATATATATATATATATATATATATATATATATATATATATATTTTATAAAATTTTATTCTGAAAATAGAATTTACATGCCCACGTCGAAGAAAATATTGATAAAATTGCCTTTGCTAATATTTTTAAACAATTAAACGTGCCTGGAATTGAATTCCATGTAGTTAGAATTTTATCTATTTTATTCAATAATTGATTACTTTCAATAATTTCTAAATCACCAAATTTTTGGTTCCATATGGTACTTGACTAAAATTCAACTAATTCCATTTATACTTCATTAAAATTTAAACCACCCAAGGGCTATTAAATTTAATTTTTCAAATGGTATTGCATCAGGATATAAAATAAATTTTAAAGTTTCTTCAAATTTTTTAAACTGCGTAAATCCTGCAGAAAATTCTTTCGTTAATGACTTTTTATTTGACTTTTCGTAACATTCACTTTCAGAATTTTTTTTTTATTTATTCAGAAAATATAAGAATGTGAAAGAATATTACGATTAAAAATCTGTAATTTAACTTCGAACGCTTTGATTAAGTCAATCATTATCATGACTGTTGTATTAACACCTTGTAGTTTTATATTTAATTCATTTAAGGGAGAGCATAAATCAGTGAAAAAGTATAACTTTGCTAGCCATTCCATATCCAATAATTGATTGTGTTGGTCAATATAATGTCCTCATCATTTACAATCCAAACAATCTACAAGTCTTTGCAAAACATTTCCGTGGCTTAACCAGCATACATTATTGTATAAAAGTAAGCTATTGTACGACGAGTTTATTTCGTTTAATAATTCTTGAAATTTTTTGTTGTTTAATGTTGATAAACTTATTAACTCTTCTTTAATATTGTTTTGAACAAAATAATGTTCAAAAATTGCTAAGCGATCAGAGCCTGTTACGTCGGTAGACTCGTCAAGGTAAATGAATGTAAAGTCGCAAGACTTTATATGAATTTTTTGTTGAAAATTTGCATTTTCCGTCATACCAAAAATTCTCACTTTCAATGTATTCCTAGCTATCGGTCTTTAATTCTTTGGATAATTTTTTCTTTGTTTTTGCAATCATCGAATAAGTTCGATGCATATTGCAGCCAAGCATCCTTTAAAAATTCGCCCTTATTAAAAGGTTTCGCATATTGAGCAATAGTTTTTGAAACTGGATAATTAGCAGCAGTGGTGTTTGATTAAGCTCCAATATATTTCCTTAAAGAAGTACTTTGAGCATTTTTATTCTTTAAGGAACGTGATCTATACTCCTTTTGCTCTTCTACACTTCGATCGAAAAGGAATTTATGGTTGGTTTCATAATGCCGCTTACTGAAGATGTTCTACAGACTACAGATTTCGAACATAAAATACAAACTGCTTTACTGTCCTTTTCAAACATTAGTCTCAATTAATCCACCAATCTTGAAATTGTCGGCTACTACATGTTTCGGATAATTTCGATTTCTTCATTGAACTAGCCATAATTAGGAATTCTAAAAAATATATATATTAATAATATTGTTATAAAATAAATAATTTATTCTGCATTCGTTAGCAAGAACATATTTCGTCACATGTTAAAGTACTTAAAATATTACCAACACAAGAAAATAATAAATATATTAATTCAAGGTAATTTTAATAATTCTTTCTATATTTTACACTGATTTAAAGATAAAATAATTTCTCATAATATTATTTTATTGTTTAAAAATAAGCAAAATAAATTATAAGGTTAGTATAGCTTTTAATGGGCAATCTCTGCCTTTAAACCTCTAAAAAGCCCAGGGCCTGATGGAATATATGCCCATCATGATCCAGAAGGCAGAGGAGGTTATCATACCAGTGCTAACTAGAATTAACAGAGCTAGCTTAGCACTGGGTTACATACCAAAGATATGGCAGAAGACCAGGATTGTTTTCATTCCTAAACCTGGCAAGGACACCTATGACCAGGCCAACTCTTATAGACCTGACAGTCTTTCTTCATTCTTTCTTAAAATTATGGAGAAAATCATTGATCGGCATATTAGAGATTACTTGGGTAGTAACAGTCCCTTGAATGCTCTTCAATTTGCCTATCAACCTGGCAAATCTACTGAAACTGCTTTACATCAGCTAGTTTCTAAGATTGAAATTATTCTGGATCAAAAAGAAATTGCCTTGGCAACTTTCCTCGTTATCCAAGGTGCCTTTGATAATACTTCCCATCTATCCATCCTCAATGCACTTAGAGGGGCAGGGATTAATTAGACCCTGTGTACTTGGATTGAGGCCTTGATTTCGGATAGATGTATACAAATGAACATCTTCGGTGAATCATTTGAAAAAAGACTACTAGAGGTTGTCCTCAAGGAGGTGTTCTCTCACCATTATTTTGGAACTTAGTTGTAAATAGCCTCATAAAAAATCTAAATGATAGGGGCTACAATACGCAAGGATATGCAGATGAATTTGCCATCCTAATCCTTGGCAATGATTTCGACATAACTTTTCATCTCATGCAGGATGCTCTTTGTTATGTAGGCCAATGGTGCATGGATGGTTAATCCTCAAAAAACTTACCTTGTACCTTTTACACGAAAAAGGAAATGGAAGGGGTTTTTCATAACAAGACTTTTTAAGGTTGCAATCAATGTGGCTTCAAAGGTGAAGTATCTGGGCATTTATTTAGACCAAAAACTCACCTGGAATAAGCACATTGATGATAAAATTTACCGAGCAAAAAAAAAAAGAATTACGATTTGCAGTCGAATGCTTGGTAAAAACTGGGGTTTACATCCAAAACTGATGTTATGGATGTACACGACTATTCTCGGGACCATTCTCACATATGCCTGTGTGATCTGGTGGTGTTAGGTGGAACAGAAGACTGTGATTGGCAGACTAGGAGGTCTACAAAGACTGGCCTGTCTCTGCATCACAGGAGCAATGTCCACCGCGTCAACCACAGCATTGGAGGTTATGTTCGATCTGACTCCCTTAGACATCTTCATCTGCAGCACTGCCAGATTGACTGCATACAGAATGAAGCTGCAAAACCACTGGTACGACCAGCCTGTTGCCAAAGGGCACAGGGGCATTACCAGGAAAATTCAAGATCCTACTTTCCTGATGCCCTCGGACATAATGGAAAAATCATACATGTTTGAAAGGATAGTTGAAATAGTTTTTCCAACTAGAAATGAATGGGATAACAACATGTTCGTAACTAAAACAGGAGATCTAATCTGGTACACAGATGGATCACTGAAAAACAGCCTCTAAGAACTGGGAGTATGTGGCGTGTCACCAAGAACCAGCCTATCTGTAAGCCTTGGGCAATACGCTACGGTGATCCAGGCAGAAGTTTTGGCTATTATCCCCTGTCTACGACTAAATATGAGGTAGGGCTACCACGGTAAGCGGATTCTCATTTTTAGTGACAGTCAAGCCGCTTTAAATGCGCTTAGTTCTTTCGAAATCAAATCTAAAACGATTTTGGAATGTAGAAACCTTCTTACAGAACTGGCAAGTAGAAACAAGGTGATCCTTGTATGGGTGCCAGGGCACAAAGGTATCGAAGGTAATGAAAGGGCTGATGAGCTTGCTAAACAAGGATCGTCTTTTGTTCCTATTGATGCAGAACCTTTTTGTGATATCAATTTGAAGACTGCAAAAACCAATGTTCTTAGATGGGAAAAACGGAAGATGTATGAAGCTTGGCTCAACACTCCTGGTCAAACCCACGCTAAAAGTATGATCTGTGATTCATCAGCGTGTATTGCCTCTGAAATTCTTAGATGCTCTAGGCAGAAGATACGTTTAATCGTAGACTTCATAACTGGGCACTACTATTTCAGAAACACCTCCATAAAATGGGACTGTTTCAGCAAGACCCTATCTGCAGGAAATTTCATACGCAAGAGGAAACGGCAAAGCATATCATTTACGAATGCGAAGCTCTTGTCCTCCCTAGATTAACTTCTTTAGGCATTATTCATACTAGAGAGTTACACCTAGACTCCATTAAAGGGTTATCGGACTTTATTAATAAAATGGGTGACCCGAGTAACTGGAACTAGGAAGTATTAGATTTGGAGTTAATAGTACAAAATGCTGATTAAAGCAGGGGTGCCAATGACATACAAACCCAACCTTAAGAAGAAGAAGAATGTAATGCAATTGAAATTGCAGTGAGTGAAAAAAGACATACATAATTCACATATTCATTCATTTTATTCGAAACGAAAATTTTCTCAGTTTATATGCCTTTCTTATTGATTATTAACGATGCAAATCTTAAGGACATCTACCGAAATTTTTTTATTTTTAATTTAATTTTATTCTGAGAAGTTTTCATTAATGATATTTCAATTGTATGAAATTTCTTCTTTTTCTTTTGGAAGTTATATTTCATCATGTTATTGTTGTTAAAATACAATTAAAAGTTAACATTTTATATTTACAAAAGAAAATATAAATTTTAACAAAATATTGATTGTTACATAAAAGGATCTAATCTTTTTTAAAAAGAAATTAATAGAATGTTAAATAATGTTTCAGAAAATTAGAATATCTAAATAAATTTCCATTTTGATTTTTTTGAATAGTTAATAATCACATCCAGAGAGAGGTGCTGATGATATATTTATCAGCCGATGCAATATTAATTAGATATTATATTCTTTATTTTGAATAGAAAATATTTATTTGATTAATTAATATTATTGTTTTATCATAGACATGTAACTTGACTTAGACAACTTGTAAAAAGTCTTTCAGATACAAGTGCTCCTATTTCATTGCATTTTAAATTTTAATGTTGTTAAACAGTCAACTTCAATATTTATGAATTTTATCACAAAAACAGATAGCTCAGAAAAGATAAATGTTTATTATTTTTATTACATATTATATACTTTAGACTGCACTTTTTCCAAAGCTCATTTTTAAACGTCCCCAATCTCTGCCAAGAGCATACATCCGCCATTTCTTAATTTATTGCTGCACATCAATATCTGTAATACTGCTGCCATGACTTTGAGTAGAAAAGCTAAAAATAAAAAAATAAAGTAATATCAGAAAGATAAAGTAAGGGTAACATTTCAAGCACATTTTTATTTGATACTATTAACATTAAAATGCTTCTGAATAAATTCTGTTTACTAATATCAAAAAATAATTTTAAACATCATACTGAAATATCATGCAAATTTAAAGTGGTTAAAAGATTATTAAAGTTAAAATTTAAATTTAGAAGGAAAACTTATAAATTTTATCTATATACTCTAATTAATATTTTGATCCAGTGGTAAACTTCACATTTAAAAAATACATAAGCATATAAATACATAAATGAAATATAAAAATATTCATTAATTTTTCATAAGTTACAAGCACAGTATAAACTGAAATTACATACATTAAACAAAGGACGACAGAAACATAAGAAATAATGTGTTCTTATGATTTGTTACAGTGGTTATGTGATTCTGAAATATTTAGATTAAATTGAATAAATAAAAATATATTTTTACATTTGATGTTAATGATGTTTTCATTTTACACTATATTACTTTCAAAATTTACTCCTACAAACAGAAAAGCTTAAATATCAAATCCTAACATGTTACCAATTTATAACATTTTGAAGGTTGGAAAATGGATATTTTACACATCTACTCCCCTTCTAGTTATACTGCTTTAACAAATCATTTGTCATTATTTGTATCAAAATTCATCTAAATAACATCAATTGAACTTTCATTTGTAACATCAATTTGCACTATGTCAGGAAATATTTCAAGAAAGATGAAAACCAGACCAGGTTTCTGTAATGATTTTCCATTTAATAATATTTGTAATATTTATTTTGCTATTATACTATACAATATTTCTCTCTACACAAATTGTTGTTCATAATACAAATATAAAATACTAAAATGTCAAATTATTATTATAAAATTGAACTATAAAAACAGAATAAGCTTTTAAAAAATGAAAAAATAAAAACTAGCATCTTTTTAAAAGATGTATGGATACAAAAATTTTTAAATGAAATATAAAATTATGAAGAACATAATAATATATATGAAATATGAATAACTTAATTACATCCAGAGAATAACTTACCAAAGGAAAACAGGCAACGACAAGAAACTTTCATATTTTCTCTGAAGTCTTCGAATTCTCAGAATAATATATTCAATAAGAACGCCATTAGCACAAAGTTCTCCATCTCTCTCTCTCTCTCTCTCCAATTTAATGCAAGTTCCCCATTTATATAGTTTTATCTCCATTCTTTGATAAATTCTACAAATAGAAAGATATTTGAAAACATTTACAGTAAAATTAAATTAATTTTATACTTTTCAAGTGAGTATTGAAATAATGGGTAAGTTTTCTACAAATAGGATGTCTGCTATATTTGGTGACCTTATATTTGGTACAATTTTTCATTTGTTGTGATTTCTGTATTTTTATTTTTTTACTGCAGAGATTGTTATAATATACTGATATATCAGCCATTTGTTGGTAGATTTTTTATGTTTATTATTTTTTTATTTATCAAAATTCATTCTATAAAAACAATTATTTACATTGAAGCCTTGATACTTGATAAAATCATGATAAACCCACCATTTGTTGTGCAACATGTTGTGGTTACTAATGATACTCGGACAAGCCAAGCTCGCTATGCCTCGGCCATGTAAATTTTGTGATGTCCAGCTCAAGGCAATTTTATTCATTTTTATGAAGAAAAGAATGATTTAGTTTCAAATTTAACCTTATTCATTAACTAAACGTTTAGTATTTTTAAAATAGATGCATTTTTTCGTTTAAAGCTTTAAATGCTGGAAGTGTTATTTCATGAGAATGATCACTAATGATTATGAAATATAAATATGGAATTCCTATTTATAATTTGGAGAGCTGCTTTCAAAAATTTATTTTTATAATTTTCGATGCAAGTCAAGAAATTATTGATATATATTTTTTCATTTTTTCTAGTTTTATGTTCTGCTATTTTCATTTGTTGATAGGAATTTTGTCATCAAACATAAACTTTAATAGGGGTGACAATTGTCACCCCTATTAAAGAAGATTATTCAGTTCATATCTATTTTTATAATGTAAATAAAGTTAAATATACTTACTTTTTAAAAATAGGTTAATGTTTTCTTAAGGACTTGATCATTTTTAAGATTTGAAGACATATTTTACCAATTTTGCTAAGAATTATAATGCAACCCAATTAATTAAGTTCGTCAACTTATAAAATACTAGTACTTAAAATAATATTTTTTACTGCACTTTTCCATTCTAACCATCAATAATCCCAATAATGGGAAGAAAAAAATCATAAATTAGCCCTAAATATTCCATTTTCATTGTGTATTGCTTAAAAAGGTTTACATTTTTAGAAAAAATACTAAAAATAATACAAACATTTTATTTACATTTTCGATTTATGATCGATTCATCTTCCAATCGAAGTAATCATCACGATTCTTCGATCACATTCTTCGATTACTTCGATTTATGATGAAATTAGGAATCCATAGTGCTGCATTTCCTTTAATATTTGCATTTAATAGCTTTAAAATTAGTCCATCTTGCCATATTCAATCATAAGCTTTTGCAATATCTATAGTGACACACACAATAAACTTTTTGGAGGATCGAGCAGATATAATTGAAAGATGGATGATAGATAATATGCTGTCGCATCCTCTATTTTTCAAAAATCCATGGTGATTTATGATGAGGATCGGGGATGAATATATATGGTTGGTGAGCCGTTTTATAATCCAACAGTTTTACAAAGAACACTAGTAAGCTAGCGTTCCCTTCCATTATATATAGATTTGAGGTCGGTAGGATTTGATGTCATCAGAGCTTTTCCTTGGGGGAAATGGGGACAATAATAGATTTTTTTCCACGTCTCTGGAACTATTCCTGTTATCCATGATTTATTTATAATATGTAAGAGACAGTTGAGGTTATTATAATCTATGCTTTGAAGTATCCTTGCCGAGATTTTGTCCGGACCAGCTGATGTGTTTCTGCATTGGGTAATTGCATTCTGTAGTTTTGTCTATGAAAAAGGTTAGTTGTATGAAAACTTGAAGTCTGTGCTGAAATCTAGTGGAATTCCTTCAGAAATAGGAGGTGTAGAGTAGTAGTTTGCAAAAAGATTTTCTTGAGTGACTAAGTCAGTTATTGTTCTGGATCCTTCCATTATATATAGATATGAGTCTGTGCATATGGATACTCTATTTTGAAGACTTTTTAGAATACGGTAAATATCTTTGGACTGTCCGGCAGATGACACAGTTTTCCCCCAGAAACAGCGAGACATGGATAATATGTAGGAGTGGAGTTCGGCAGCACTCTTCTTATATTGTATCCATGCGTCCACGTTACAAGACCTTTTAGCTATACGCCAGAGTCTTATTTTTTGCCCTAATAGATAGCTACATTTTGAATTCCACCAAGGAAGGTAAGATTTATACGGGAACTATTGCCATTTTCGAAATTTAGTTAAATTATGTTGACAGATATCACTGAATTGGTTGATAGTTTCTAATTTGTTATTTACTGCTGGTTGAATGAAGTAAAAAATTCAGTCCACAGAATCCGCGTTCGCCATTGTGGGTTTTTATCATTGATAGGAATAAACGTCTTTATAGGTACATGATCGCTACCAAACGAATCTGGATGGATATTGAAAGTGAACAAATGAAAGATATCTGATGAGACTATACAGTAACCAATAAGAGAGGGGTTGTGATGTGGACCAAAATGCGTCGGAACTTTAGTATTCAAGAGGCAAAAGTTATTTTCTTGTATCCAATCGTAGAACTCAAGACTTTGGGGAGATTTAGATAGGCTCCCGAAATCGGTATGTCGAACGTTGAAATCTCCAAGAATAATGAAAGGTGATCTGATATCTTGGATTATACTGTTTAAGCAATCGCTTGAAAATTTTCCAGTGGGGGTGTATACATTTGTTATGAAAAGAGTTAAAGAAGAAAGGGATACTTTTACAACCAAAAGTTCTCGACCTTCATCTGGAAGACGTGTTGGGTTGTATATTTGAGTAGGATAGGATTTATCTATGGCAGTTAGGAGACCTACTCCCCGATCACGGTCTCTGTCACTCTGAAATATAATATTTTATTGGTTAAAAAGAAAGAGTCTTGTTTTTTCAGAAAGCTATATATATATATATATATATATATATATATATATATATATATATATATATATATATATATATATATATATATATATATATATATATATATATATATATATATATATATATATATATATATATATATACATATATATTCTCAATAGTATTCATTTAATACAATTGGAAAGAACTGAAATAGGCGTATTCTTAACACCAGGATTAAATTAAACAGAAATAAAAGGAAAAATTATACTTATTATAGAGGAAAAACAGCAATAAAGCGCCAAAGAAAAACGTCAGAATTCTAAATTCTCACAAACTTTTCACCACAATTTCAAAGAAAATCATTCCATGAAAAGCGAAACACAAAATCAGCAAACTTTTTTAGAACATTTTTTTCTCTCGCCATCAGTGTTTTCTCACGATTAGTTAAAGTTTCGTTCTAGATTTTTTTTACATTACAATTTTTTATTATCGTAAATAAGTTTTAATATTTTAGTAAGAATATGTGCGGTAAGGAAAACAGTGACCGTTTCATGTATAAGTTACTGGGCACGGACCGCTGAAAAAATTCGGTGTAAAGGGAGTTGAAACCAATGAAACCGGTAAATGGCCACTGTAATACCATTTAGCCTCTGCTACTAGGGAATACTATTTAGGCTTCAGAAAACAAATAAGAGATAATGCCACTACTCCACTGTCTTATTTTGATTGTAATCATTATTGTTCAATTCAGTTGCAAATGGTTTCATTTTTTTACTAATAGGAAAACTTCAATAAATTTGCTTTGAGACAATATTCATTAAATATTTTAAATGATTTCCAATTATAGAAAAAATAAAATTTGAATTAGTAGATTGTAAATTGTTATGATTTTCCAAATAGTTTTTTTTAATTTTACAATGGATATTTAATTGTAAAAATATTTAAAAAAGTTATTATTGCTTCTATAAGACATATTTGTAACAAGTTCTCATAAATTTCATCAGAAGTTTGGTTCTAAAGATAAGAATCATAAGTTATTCATTTAGTTCTTCCAATGTATTTGTAACTATTGGTATATCTTAACATAGAACATATCTAAACAAGAGATTTTGATTTGTTTAATATAGAACACAAGATAATTTTAATTTCTTTTTGATATTGTTTTTCATCAATTTTATATTAACACCAGAAAAATTGATTTAAATATGAATATTCTTGAAATTTTTTAAAAGAAATATTTGCAGAGCTAAAAGCGATAAAGAGTAACAAATTTTTTGTAATAATTGTGTTAAAATTATTAACGCGATCAGATTAAAAATAGTTGTATTCTCAGTTACAAGTGTTCCTATTTCATTGTAATTTTTTAAAATCTTTGTTTAATTCTCCATTTCAATATTTATGAACTTAATCACAAAAATCAAGTATTCACAAAAGATAAAGGTTTATTATTATTCTTTTTTACATATTATATACATCAGACTGGGCTTTTTCCAAAGTTCTTTTGAAGTGTCCCCCATCTTTGTCAGAAATACAAATAAGCCATTTCTTAGTATATTGCTATACATCACTATCTGAAATACAACTGCCATGGCATTGAGTAGAAGCTAAAAATAAAAACAAAAAAATTTTTTATCAGAAACCACATAATTTTTCAAGCATTTTTTTTATACCATTAACATTAAATTGCTTCTGAATAAATTCTGTAATCTAACAAAATAATTTTAAATATTATACTGAAATGTCATGCAAATTTAAAGTTGTTAAAAGATTATTAAAATTATGATTTAAATTTAGAAGGAAAACTTAAAAATTATAAAGTTTATCTATATACTCCAATTAACT
This sequence comes from Latrodectus hesperus, assembly GCA_037975125.1. NCBI lineage: Eukaryota > Metazoa > Arthropoda > Arachnida > Araneae > Theridiidae > Latrodectus > Latrodectus hesperus. The sequence goes on from CM075855.1 coordinate 10,268,843, forward strand.
TTTTGATCCAGTGGCAAACTTCACATTTAATAAGCATATAAATAAGTAAATGAAAAATAAAAACTATCCATTAATTTTTCATAATAAGTTACAAACACTATATAAAGTGAAATTACATACATTAAACAAAGAATAACAGAAACATAACAAATATTGTTTTCTTATGATTTTTGACAATGGTTTTTTATATTGGTTATGAATCTGAAATATTAAGAGTAAACTGAATTAGTAAAAATAAATTTTTACATTTGAATTTAATGATTTTTTCATTCATCAAAATTGTAGAATAAATTTTAAAATATCGTTTTAAAATTTATTTCTACAATTTATTCTGTGTCAGGAGCAGACATCAACCATTTCTTTATATATTGCTGTACATCAATATCTGCTGTCACGGTGGAAAAGAGAAGTTACAAATAAATAAATTTTGCTCCTATAAACAATGTTAAATAAAATAACATCAGAAAGTAAGATCAACATTATAAACACTTTTATAATTGATACTATTAACATTAAATTGCTTCTGCTAGAAATCAATTTTAAACATTACACAGAAATGTCGCAAAAATTAAAGTTGTTAAAATATTACAATTAATCTTTAAATTTGTTAGAAATAATATAATGCAAGTAATCGCAAAGAAACACAAAGTTATTCTCTTTTCGTCTGTAAATCTGTAGTCTTCTAAGACTTCCGCAATCGTCTGCTGCGCTGCCCTCTGATTGGTGGTTGTGTTCAAGCCGTCCAAATTCTATAAATACACCATGTTCTGTTCTCTTAGTTTAGTATATGTACAATTTATTTCTTTGTAACTTGCTTCATTAAAATATTTTTTTGCGATTTATGGACTCTTGTTCGTTTAACGAATTTCAACAGCAGAGCGTGGTTTTCACTGTCATAAATTGAAAGCAGTTTCTAGTTTTAATTTATTGCTTGATAGAACAAATTTATCAATAAGCAATGGCTTCGCTGCATGATTTGTATGGAGTAAATCCATTTGAAAAGAACTTTCCTTTTTAGCGGTGACGAGTGGAAGCTGTTTTGTCTGTGAAAGAACTGGAAACCTACTATGTTAAGGAGCCCGATGTGAATAAGGAAGCAGAATCGTTAAAGGAAAGCAAGCCTACGCATTACTCATGTCACTCTTAAGTGATCAAGTGCTCGTATCAATGAGTAGTGAAGATACGGTGAAGGAATTATAGGAGAAACTTTACGCTGTTTATGAAAGCAAAGGAGCGGTAAACCAAATACTAACTAGAAAACGTCTTGCTACACTTAAGAAAAACAGAGATGTTCCAATGCGCCAGCACATAGATGAAGTTTCAAAACTTGTCGCCGATTTACGAATGTCTGGAGCGGAGGTAAGTGATATTGATACTGTCGTCTATATTTTGATGTCTCTCCCTCCAGAGTTTGAAAATGTTAAGTTTGCATTAGAGAATCAACCGAGTGAGAATTTATCATTAGATTTTGTAACTCAGCGTTTGATAGACTCTGAAGCTCTTTTGAATGATTCGAGAAATAAAACAAGTATTCGTTTTATGAAACAAACTGTGGATAGTGCGGCTTTTTCTACGAGAAAAGAACTCACATGTTTTCATTAAAAAAAGAAAGGACATACTGCTAAATTCTGTAAAAAGAAAACATGCTATAATTGCGGTCGTGTTGGTCATTTTAAAAAGGAATGTAAATTCAAATCTGAATCTAAGACTGATGAAAAATATTCTTGTGCTCTATCTTTTGCTGCTGGCAATTTGACTTTCGGAAGTCCGAAAAATTTCATTATTGATTCCGGGATTTCTGAGAGCACATTAGGGCAACATCCCATATGCGCTCTCAGAAAGACTGGTTTTCATTCCTTAAACCGTCATCAGGAACTATTCGATGTGCATCCCGCTCCACTGCACTGGAAGTGAAAGATATTGGAAGTGTAAAAAGCAAAACATCTAATGGAATTGACATAACTTTAGAAAATGTACTTTTTGTTCCTGAACTCAATGGAGAATTAATTTCTGTAAAGAATATTGAATTAGTTGGATATAATCTTTAGAAATAAAAAAGTGTTCATCGAAAATGAGAAAGAAAACATTTGTTTGGGCTATCGTGATGATAGCGGACAATATATTTGTGACTTTGTTCCAAATTGTGAAATTTAACTAACTGTGAAAGAAAATGACTTGGATTTATGGCACCGAAGACTTGGACATTCCTCTAATAAAGCCTTAAAAGAACTTGGATTGCCTACCTTTGATAAATTTTGTGAAGTGTGTATTTTTGCCAAACAAAGTGCTTCTCCTATAGGAAAAGGTCCTAGACGAAGGACATCCGAAACTATGACATTGATTCACACTGATGTTTGTGGCCCTATTGATCCGTCTATGACTACAGGTGAGCGTTATTTTATGACATTAATTGATAATTATTCACGTTTTATGGAAGTTCGTTTGCTGAAAAGAAAAAGTGATGTTGTGAATTAATTAAAATGCTTTTTAAAAGCAAATCCTTCAGTACGGAAAATTAGGTGCGACAATCCAAAAGAATATGTTTGTGGTGAACTCATCAAAGTGCTACTAAATTTGGTGTTACAATAGATCCAGTTCCTCCGTACACAGCACCTTTAAATGGAGTTGCTGAGCGTGCCAATCGCACATTGTTAGAAAAAGGACGAGCTTTAATATTTAAAGCAAAACTTAGCAAGAAATCTTGGGGATTTGCAATTTTAACTGCTTCTTACCTAAGAAACAGAATTTCTAGTAGATACATAGAAAACTGTACTCATTATAAATTAAAATATGGTAAAGATTTCGATCTTCAAAACATTCGAGTATTTGGATGCGAGCATACGTGTTGGCTCCTCCTCTCAAAGGAAGAAGTCAAACAGAATGATATTTGTGGGATATTCGACTATGGGATATCGTTTAATGGATCTAGATTCAAAGAGAATAGTGATATCAAGGAACGTTGTATTTAACGAAGAAAAAAAAATGGATTTAGAAGATAAAAATATTCAGAATGTGGATTCCATTATTTCGGAAAATGAAGATGATGTTGAAGAAATTGGTGGTGAAGAAAATATTACTGAAACAATTATTACACAAGAAATTTTGGAAAGACCACAAAGGCAAAAGAAACCACCAGTTAAATGTCCTGAACCAGAAGTTTATGAAGCAATGGTAATTTTTGAAGATTCGTTGTCGTTTAAAGATTTATCTGTACTGCCAGAGAAAGAACAGAATCTTTGGAAAAAAGCAATGGAAGAAGAAATGCAGTCCATGGAAAAGAACGAAGTTTGGTGTCTTGAAGAATTACCACATGGGAAACGTGCAATTTCATGCAAATGGGTTCTACGATAAAAACGAGATGGAAAATATAAGACTCGACTTGTTGCTCGTGGTTTTATGCAAAGAGAAGGAGTGGGTTATGATAAAACATTTTCACCAGTTATCAGTATTCCTGTATTACATATAGTGTTTACTATTATTCTTCAAGAAAATTTAAAAGTTTATTCACTGGATGTTAAAACTGCATTTCTCAATGGTGAATTAAAAGAAATTATTTACATGAATCAACCAGAAGGATATGATGATAATAGTGAAAGGAAGTGCCGGTTAAAGAAAAGCTTATACGGACTTAAGCAGTCACCTCGTCAATGGTATGTAAAATTTTTTAATTTCATTCTCAAATTAAACGTTAAGCCATTAAATAGTGAACAATGCATTTTTATTCGTCAGTCTAAAGGTAAAAGAATTCTAATGGCACTTTATGTGGACGATTTATTAATTGCGGGTACTGATGATAGTGAAATCAAAATTATAATTGGATTTTTATCAAAAGAATTTGAAATGTTTAAATCTGAAACAGTTTCTGAATTTTTAGGAATCAAAATAACATTTACACTTGATGGACTGTATCTAGATCAAGAAACATATATTTTGAATTTATTAAACAGATTTAAAATGTTTGATGTTAAAATAGTCTCTACTCCCATGGAAGTAGGAGCAACAGCAGCTGATATTGAGAAAGGAAGTGCTTTTTTTTGTGGACCCTACCGAGAACTAATAGGATCTTTAATTTATTTAGCATATACATCTCGTCCTGATATCCTTTATGCTGTAAACTATTTGAGTCAACTTCAAGAACACCCTACTGATAGTGCTTGGAGTGCATTGAAAAGAATTGTGAGATACCTGAAAGGTACTTCAACTTTAAAACTGGAATATAAAAAGTGTGCGGATAAAAATTCATGCTTAAATATCTATGCAGATGCTAACTGGGGTGCAAACCCAAATGACAGAAAATCCATTTCTGGTAACATAATTATGTTTTTATAATTGTCCAATATCTTGGTCTGGCCGAAAACAAAATTGTATTGCTTTATCTTCCACAGAAGCAGAAATTATTGCCCTAAGTAAAGCCATTCAAGATGCATTATGGTTGAAAAACATTATATTGGAATTAACTGATACTAAAGAAATCATGATATTTGAAGATAATCAATCTTGTATTAAGTGTGTAACAAAAGAAAACAACAAAGGTCGATTAAAACATTTAGACATTAAATTAAAATTTATTCGATATTCCTTGAATTGTCATGATATAAAAGTTCACTATATTTCATCTAACCTACAAATTGCTGATATGTTTACAAAATCTTTATCTAAGTTTAAATTAAAGGAACTTTTACCATTATGTGGATTAAATTTGTATTAGATTATATCATGTTAATGTAAATATTGGATGGCTTGAACGTCTCTAATTTCTTAATGTATACTTATTTTTATTGATTTATATGATTTTATTGTGCATGTTTCTTTGTGATTAAGGGCGAGTGTTTTAAATAATATAATGCAAGTAATCGCAAAGAAACACAAAGTTAGTCTCTTTTCGTCTGTAAAACTGTAGTCTTCTAAGACTTCCGCAATCGTCTGCTGCGCTGCCCTCTGATTGGTGGTTGTGTTCAAGCCGTCCAAAATCTATAAATACACCATGTTCTGTTCTCTTAGTTTAGTATATGTACAATTTATTTCTTTGTAACTTGCTTCATTAAAATATTCTTTTTGCGATTAATGAAATCTTGTTCGTTTAACGAATTTCAACAAAATTTAAAGAAAAAAAGTTATAAATTTAATCCATATCCTCTAATCAACATTTTGATCATACGGTAAACTTTGTATTAAAAAAATACATAAGCACACACACACACACAAAGCATAAATGAAAAACACAGAAAATAACAATCCTTCTTAATTTTAAGTTACAGGAACAATATAAACAAAAATTAAATACATTAAATATGTAATTAAAAATTATAACGGAAACATATGAAATATTAATTGCCCTATTCAAAATAGGAGAGCTAAACTCCAATGCAATTGGTGGAATGACTCTCTAGCAACCGAAAGAGTAAATAATAGGAAACTCTTTAATAAAACCAAGAAAATGGTGAATAGGAGAACTATAAAACGGCCCTCACTAATTATAACAAACTTGTTAGGAAAAGCAAAATTAACTCCTGGAGGAAGTTCTGTGAAGAGATAGATTCTATTTCTGAAGGAGCTAAATTCCAAAAACTCCTTAAAAGGGATGAACCTATTTTGGTTGGCACCCTAAAGGACGAGGAGGGTAATTTTGCTACTTCCGGGAATGAGGTTATGGAAATTATGAACAAACCCCACTTTCCAGGAGCTAGAGATATTTATAGCAACGAAGGGGAGCACTGCATTGGCTCTTTTCAAAGAGTCAATAGTGATCAATGGACCATCACTAAAATATCGTAAGCTACAACAGTGTTAAATGGGCAATCTTTGCCTGTAAACTTCTAAAAAGCCCAGGGCCTGATGGAATTATCCCATCATGATCCAGAAGGCAGAGGAGGTTATCATATCAGTGCTAACTAGAATTTACAGAGCGAGCTTAGCACTGGGTTACATACCAAAGATATGGAAAAAGACTAGGATTGTTTTCATTCCTAAACCTGGCAAGGCACCTATGACCAGGCCAAGTCTTACAGACAAATCAGTCTTTCTTCATTCTTTCCTAAAATTATGGAGAAAATCATTGATCGTAAGGTGGAACGGAAGTGTGTGACTGACAGACTAGGAGGTCTACAAAGATTGGCCTGTCTCTGCATCACAGGAGCAATGTCCACCGCGCCAACCACAGCATTGGAGGTTATGTTCGATCTGACTCCCTTAGACATCTTCATCTGCAGCACTGCCAGATTGACTGCATACAGAATGAAGTTACAAAACCAATGGTACGACCAGCCTGTTGCCAAAGGGCACAGGGGCATTACCAGGAAAATTCAAGATCCTACTTTCCTGATGCCCTCGGACATAATGGAAAAATCATACATGTTTGAAAGGATAGTTGAAATAGTTTTTCCAACTAGAAATGAATGGGATAACAACATGTTCGTAACTAAAACAGGAGATCTAATCTGGTACACAGATGGATCACTGAAAAACAGCCTCTAAGGACTTTGAGTATGTGGCGTGTCACCAAGAACCAGCCTATCTGTAAGCCTTGGGCAATACGCTACGGTGATCCAGGCAGAAGTTTTGGCCATTATCCCCTGTCTACGACTAAATATGAGGTAGGGCTACCACGGTAAGCGGATTCTCATTTTTAAGAACAGTCAAGCCGCTTTAAATGCGCTTAGTTCTTTCGAAATCAAATCTAAAACGATTTTGGAATGTAGAAACCTTCTTACAGAACTGGCAAGTAGAAACAAGGTAATCCTTGTATGGGTGCCAGGGCACAAAGGTATCGAAGGTAATGAAAGGGCTAATGAACTTGCTAAACAAGGATCATCTTTTGCTCCCATCGGTGCAGAAACTTTTTGTGGGATCAATTTGAAGACCACAAAAACCAATGTTCTTAGATGGGAAAAACGAAAGATGAATGAAGCTTGGCTCAACACTCCTGGTCAAACCCACGCTCAAACCATCTTTGGATAATCAGCGAGGATTGCCTCTGAAATTCTTAGATTCTCTAGTGTTGTGTAGAAAATTATGATCATTATAAAACGATCACATATGATAATTTATATTAAAATAAGGCATTATTTTTTTTTAATATTGCGTTGTGTATTTAATCTAGTCTTTTTTTCTACCCAGATTCTAACCTGAAAAAACAGAAGCAGAAACTGGCCTTGTTTTAGTAATTAAAACTTCTTTTAATTCACAAAAGAAAATAACACATCTATTTACAATAATATGAATTCAATTACTTGTATTATTTCTTTTATTACAACTTTGCTATTAAAATGATAATTCACTCACGTGGAGTGATTAAGTTACCCTAGATTGCCTGTTATAGTGAGATTAATTATTTAATAAAGTTACGTAAATGGTGGTACCACACAAAAAAAATCTGGCTGGATAATTAAATAAATAAAAAAAACATTCACTTACATATATAAACAGTTGATGGTATAGGCCGGCCTATTTAGAGGGGTTCAAAAACCTGGTTGATCACAATAGTCCAGCGTCTTTCTTTAATAGTATGGCAAACGCCTTGGGTCGACGACAACTTGGATGTCAAAAAATTGCTGACATTCAGGCATCTCCTAATTTCACAATTTGAGAGGGCTCTTCTTCTTTCAATCAGTTTCGTGTGCTTTTTTTTTATCAACTTCAACTTTACTTTTCAAAGTCTCCAATAAAGCGTCGAACTCCCCAAACCAACCGGGTCCCTAGTTCCGGCGATGTCCTGCAGCTCCTCTGTCTTTTTTCTTCTCTCTTCACTTCTCTTCTCCCTCCCCTCGCTTTTCCCTTGCAGGACCGGTTTTCTCCTAGTCCCACGTTAGGGCATTCCACTTCGTCAAAATGGGGGAAATGGGGTATAGAATTAAATAATAAAAAAAGGACTTCCAGCCAGAAAAAAATGGGTAGTTTAATTTATAAGAATTATCCAGCCAGTGAATACAACACCAATAATCTACCTGGAAAAAAAATCGAAGATTTTTTTTTCACATATTTACACATTCACACATTTGCACTTATTTTGCATGGCTCTGATTTGTTCAATACATTTTTTTTGTTTTCTACTTAAAATCATACATAAAGTGATAATTAATAAGATTTCCAATTAGAAATAGCACATAAAGTATACATTTATTTACCACACAATGTAATCTTGGCTAATTTAAAATATAAACTTCTTACAGACTGCTAGAATTAAGAACTTTAGTCAGCAGTTACATAAGTAATTCCAGATATAAAAACATATATACATACACTCTACAATCATTTGTTAATGTTTGTATTACTCATTTAATCAGTCAATTATGTGCTACAGTTCTTTCGAGCGAAACGAGTATTATAATTATGTTTTATTGTTCGAGATATTCCACCATCACATTTTGTTACAGATGAGACTCCTTTATTTGGAATTGACGTTGAGCTTTTGCTCTGAGGATTAATTACAGGGCTAAAAACAAACGCCTTTTTACCTTTTCTTTGCACGCTATCGTTAACCCCGAAGTAACTATTTTTACTTTCCTTATTCGAGTCAGTAGATTGCTGAGGTGTAGAATTAATTTCGTGTAAAGTCGGGAATACAATTCTATCATTAATTTTTGAAAGTCGATCTACATGAACTATTTGGGTTTTTGAAGGTTCTTTTACGCAAGCTATCTCGTAATTTACTGGTGATTGTTTATTCAGAACTCTAAAAGGGCCTACATTTGGTCTCATTAATTTCCTTGAAATCCCTGCTCTTGTTTCGGGAAGATATAGATATACGACATCTCCTATATCTATTTGTTTATCAACTGCGGTCTTACGGCGATACGTCTCCTGTTTTTCTGCTGCAGCTATTAAATTATTTTTGACAATTTGAAAAGAATTTTGTAAACGTACAACTAGATCTCCAGCGTACTCTCGGACATCCGCATAGTTATGAGCTATAGGTTGAGACATAACAGAATACGGTAACTGGATATCCCTGCCATACAAGAGATATGATGGTGTTTCGCTTGTTGTACAATGTCGTGCCGATCTATGAGCTAGCAAGGCGAAAGGTACATGCCGGTCCCAGTCTGTTTGAGTAGAATTTACTAAATGACTTAATGAATTAATTAAAGTCGAGTTAAGTTTTTCTACCATTCCATCACTCTGAGGGTGATATGAAGTAGTAGTGTGTTTTTCAATACCTAATTTCGAATACACCTCAGAGATGGATTTTGAGATAAAGTTAGAGCCTCTATCGGAAATTAGACGAGAAGGTACACCATGTCGACTAATAAAATCTTCTAATACTCTAGCAACGGTTTCACTTTTTATATCGGGTGTCGGATATGCTTCCGGCCAGCGTGTAAAATAATCAGAAATCACCAAGATATACTTATTTCCTGAATAAGTTAGAGGAAGTGGACCCAGGGCATCCATAGCTATGCATTCCATTGGTCGTTGTGTGACTGGAACGCGCTGTAATGGAGCTAGTTTTTCGGGCTTATGACCTCTCTTTTCAACACAAGAAGTACACGATTTAACGTAGTTTAAAACATGTTTATACATATTACCCCAATAGAAGTTTTCTCTAATTCTGTTCAGAGTCTTTTGAAATCCCTGATGGGTTGCCACTGGGGAATCATGACACTGACGCATTATTTCTGATACTAAAGTTAGGGGTACCACTAATTTATCTTTGGTGTCACCACGATGTTTGGGGGCATTTTTTGGTATACAGTAAAGAAGATCATTTTTTTCAAAAAATAACATATGAGTAGGTGATGGTGTCTCCTTATTTTTTAGATAATTAATAATTTGTTGGCATTTTGGGTCCTGTTCCTGATGAATTTTAATTCGATGTCTCATTGTGGAATCAGAATCGTAGTTGGAAGCTATTACTTCTACTGCGTTTACACCCCTAGACAAGTAATCAGCTGTTATATTTAATTTTCCCGGTTTATGTACAATGGTATAATCATATTGTTGCAGAGTCATTACCCATCGGGCTATTCTAGAAGTTGGATCTCGCACTTTGAGTGCGAAGGAAAGACTTGCTTGATCGCAATAGATGATACATTTTTTCCCGTACAAATATTGTTTAAAATGGGTAACGCCGAATACCGCTCCGAGCATTTCGTTTTCTACTGTACTATATCGAATTTCCGCATCTTTTAGTTTTTTACTGGCGTATGCAACAGGATGTGGGAAGCCATTTTCATCATTTTGGCAAAGAACAGCTCCTAAAGCGTATTTTGAAGCGTCCGTACTTAATGTAAATTCCTTTGAAAAATCTGGTAGTTTCAAACAAGGTTCAGAAATTAAGCAGTTTTTCAAAGTGTCAAAAGCATGCTGAGCTGAATCATCCAAACTGAATCTAGCATCATTTTTCGTCAAGTTTGTTAGAGGTAATGCTATTTCAGCATAATTTTCTATAAACCTTCGGTAAAACCCTGTCAATCCAAGAAATCCTCTAACTTGTTTACGAGTGGTGGGGACCTTGAAATCTAATACAGCTTGTATGTTTTTCTTATCGGGATAAACTGTCCCCTTTGAAACAGTAAAACCCAGATAGTTTATAGTTTCCTTTAAAAAACAGCATTTGGAAGGTTTAACTTTCAATTTATGTTCTTCTAATCTCTTAAAAACTAACCGTAATTTATTTAAATGTTCATCTATTGAGTCAGAAGAAGCAATTATGATATCATCTAAATATACTGCTATTTGAAGAGGTTTTAATCCAGACAGTACTATTTCCATTAATCTTTGAAAACTATTTGGCGAATTGCGCATACCAAATGGTACTCTATTCCATTCATATAAACCATGCTCAGTTGCAAACGCTGCTTTATAGGTGTCCTTAGGATCAATTTTCATTTGGAAAAACCCGCTACATAAATCCATACAAAAAAATAGAGTAGCATTTCCTAAATTGTCCACTAAGTCCGTTATATTAAGAATAGGAAAAGAGTCTGGTACAGTTTTTTCATTTAGTTTCCTGAAGTCGGTACAAAGTCTGAAAGAACCATCTTTCTTTTTGACAAGAAGTACTGGTGCGCTATAAGGGGAACTGCTTTCTTTAATAATCCCTATGTCTAGTAATTCGTTGACCTGTCTATTTAATTCCTCTTTTAGGTGATGAGGAGGCCTGTAAAATTTTTGCCTAACTGGAATATCATCTGTCAAATTAACTTCATGTTGTATAGTATTACAACCCTCCAAATCTTGAATAGAATGGGCAAACACATGTTTAAATTCTTCAAGCAGGGGAAGTAATTTTCTTTTCTTATCTTCGGATAGGTGCGATAAATCTAGTTTTCCTCCCCAAGCTTCAAAATCATCACCTATTTCTTCAGTGGAAACTGTATTACATACTGTATATTTGTTACTTGTAAAGGTTCAATGGAAACTAATTTTGAACCTTTGTTTATGTGTATAGTATTTTTTGATGTATTTGCAACCCTTATTTTATAATTTCCCTCCTTAGATACTGGGTTTACGGAGCGAGCAACCCATACTCTATCACCCGCATGATCATTTGCAGGCTCTATTAAAACCGAATCTAAATTTGAATTTAATTTTTCTTTTGTTTTGATTTCTATAATTTTTTCGGTTCCAGGAAAAATAGTTATTTTGGTAACGGAAAATCCAAAAATACAATTATTGTTATCTTCTATGTTCACGACATTAGTTTTTAATTCGTCACAGTCAGGATTTTGGTAATTCCATTTAATTGAAGTAGTTGTATTATGTAATAGTTTTTGACTATAATCGATTATCATTTTATGTTGTACAAAAAAATCACTACTTAGTATTAATTTATATTTTTTTGAAATACTATCTTTAGTAATATAGAAATCGCTTTGAAATTCAATAGTATTTATTTTAATTTTTAAAGTTACTTTTTCTTCAATTTCTAGCACATGGTCTGAAATGCCTTTAATTTGAAGTTTACATTGTGAGAGCATTACACTACTTTGATAAGCTATAGTTTCAAAAAAATTTCGTTCGATTAGGTTACAAGATGCGCCTGTATCTAAGAGAGCATTTACTTTTACATTATTTATTGTGATTTGAATTACTGGCAATTTATCATTTATTGTGGATGTAACAAATAAAGGCACCTGTGTGGGTTTATTTTCGGAGTAGCGAAGTGTAGCCGTCTCTCCCCCTATTGTTAGTTTAAATGATTTCTGCTATTACCTCTACCTTTATGGAAATTGTTATGCTGGTTGGAATACCAACATCTTTGCGTTTCGTGTCCAATTTTACGGCAGAAGGAACAAAATGGTATTCTGCATGTAGCTTCTTCATGCCCATGTTTTTTACACCTGACGCAAAACAAATTAGGTATTCTTCGGTTTCTATCTTGTGTTGGTATTTGGCTTACTTTTAATTCAGCTATTGATATTTATCAAAGCCTGTGGTGGCACCACCACCACAGGCTTTGATAGTGGTTCGGAATCCTCTTTAAAACTGTATGTCCTGGTCTAATTAGTTTCACGTGCAAAAAATGTAAATAAAAAAATTGTATTATTTTTAGTATTTTCTAAAAATGTAAACCTTTTTAAGCAATACACGATGACAATGGAATATTTAGGATTAATTTATTATTTTTTCTTTCCCATTATTGATGGGGTAGAATGGAAAAGTATTACTATTTTCAGCAAGGTCTACTTTAGAAGCTTCATCTGCAAATGAAGAAAGGTTTGTTATTTCTTTTGTTTTTTCAGCCATTGAATAACAATTAATTAATAAGCTCAGGTAATACAACAGTCAACCCAACATTGCCTGAGTTACTGGGCAAGGCAAAAAGCTCTAGAAGTTCATCAGGCCTCTAGAGGCTCCGTTAAGACACCATTACCGCATTGCACGGGTCGCATAACACCAGGGTTTACAGGAGCTGGTTCGCGGCCTCTAATTTTATATTCAAGGCTTCTGTCTTTCCTACTGGACGTTCGGCGATCCAACACCTGCTGACGCACCTGGTAGCTGCTCAGGCCCCAGGAACTGAGAGTAATTACTTTCATGCACACCTGAACTACTAGAGAAAGTGATATTATTACTATTTTGGATTTAATTTTACACAGTTAAGATTATTTTTTTTCGCTCTTTTATTGCTTAAAATTTTATTTGAAAATTATGCATAATAAAAAAGAACAATAAAAAATATTCGTCAAGTGTGGTAGTAATAAGTACTATAAAATCAAAAAATCATTTAGTGAAGTTATAAGAACGACTTATAATTCTACATAATCTCGCTAGGTAGTGCTAAAAGCAGGTGCGAATTTTCATTTTATTGGTGCACTATTTCTGCAAAAAATACCAAATTATATTATTTTACTGTTTCCATATTTAAAATTATAAGAATATTTACTATTAATATCATGTTTTATAATTTAAAAGAAAGAATCCAAGTTTTAGAGCTCACAGAAATAATCAACTTGTCATTTTTATAAAAAAGAATTTGCATTTATATAATTGGAAACAATGTAATCTGCTACTCTGATTGGTTCGATTCCTAGCAATATTGAGATGACGGTTTCTCGGTTTGTGGTGTGTCCTGATGGTGAGATCAGTAAATCGTCGAGTGGTTATTAAAACATTATTAAAATAAAGATATATAGGTTTTTTTACCTTTTTGTTTGCTGTGATATGTGTTTATTGTTAAATGTTTTTGAGAATTCATATACATATGGATATCATTTGATATCTCAATATTAGGCCTAGCATTGAAATTACAACCAATCAAGTATGAAAATATTTATCCTAAATTTAAGTTTCATTAAAAGTGTCGAGCATGAGTGATTAAAGCGTAAATGCGGCTATTTTTGAGTTCTCTTAATGCCGCATTCATTTGGGAATTACTTAAAACTAAATTATAATCGATATTAGGTGTTAAAATGCTCTCCAACTATCCAGGACCCCTTTTCTGTATCCTCGTGAGCTACTCGTCATTTACAAGACATGTCTTCCATGGATGAGTTCTATCCGTTTTTGTGATGTGTAGGGAACTTTGCTGCTATTTATTGCCCCAAATAGCGAGATAAACAAAACTGTGAATTAAAGATTAATTACATCTAAAGATAGTCATGACTTCTGCTCATACAGGTGCAAATTTAACAGCTACTCCTTTTGTAGACAAAATTGATCCTTTTAAAAAAGGATCGTTGAAAAGGAAACCAAAGAAATCTCAAGGATCGTCTAGGTATAGGTCTACAAATGATGTAGAACTTCAAGCATTGCCTCTGTTAAAGGGTAAGTCGGCTTTCTTTATAATTTAATAACGGAATATCTTCTCCAATCCTTGTATTTTTGAAAAAAATTAGAATAATTCTTTGTATAATGTATTAAAAATAACTTGTCATATTTCATTCTTTAAAAATAATTATATGTATATATAATAAGAAATATAAAAATATATTTAAGACAAAATATGAAAAAATAATAATCATGGGAACCATGCTTATTATTTTCTTTTATTTTGTCTTAAATATATTTTTAATTATTTCCCTGAATTACCTTTCCTTAGCTACTTTGGTATTGGTTAGGTGGTTAGATACATTTTTGCATTTTCATATTTGTCTCTTGATTATATTATGATATTTTGTCTCTTGATTTATTACTAATTATATATATATATATATATATGATATATATATATATATATATATATATATATATATATATATATAATTTGATTTTTTGTAACAAATTTGATCTTGAATATTTTTAATTTGAAAAAATAAATGAGAAGTACAATTACAAGAATGATTAGTTTTGTTTATAGTCATTAGTGTTTCTTGAAGAATAAAATTGAGCTGAAAGTTACTGTTAAAATTGTCTTGACAGTTTGTACTTTGAAAAGCACTTCATTTTTAAAATTTTTTTATAAAATGCTCGAGTTAATGCTTAATTGAAATTCAATAATAATTTCGTTGGTTTTTGTCTTATTTAGATGGTTTTAAAATGTATTATGTTTGTTTGTGCACCACCATATTTTAATTTTGTAATAGGATATAAAATTGGCAATTTTCGTTACTCTTGAAGTAGGAGTACTATCCTAATTATAAATCATTTTTATTATTTATTCAGCTATTTAAATTTGTATCAATAATAATTTTTTCTTTTTGTAGAAGCTTACGAGTTTTTGTTGCTTTTGCTTCTGAATACTGTATGTAATGTTATTAGTTAATACTTTTGCTTAATTTTTTTTTATACAATCACTAAATTTAATGTAAAAAATTATGAGAAAAACTAGCTGGATTTCATCTTTCAAAGATTTTAGATGTTCGTGTATCCACTCTTTAGTTAAAATATATAATACTTAATACAAAAGAATAAGGAAGAAGAGAGCTTTTTTAAAGAAAAATTAAAGTAATGTGAAGAGATGATTTGAAGATTTTAATGATAATGAAAATATGCACTTATATTTCCAATAATTAACTTTTAATTTTAATTGGCTAATTTAGTTGATAAGTATAATCTTAAAATTTTACTTTAAAATGAATTACCTGCAAAAGCTTGTTCAATTAAAATTGTTTATTAAAAATACATATTTAAAAGCTTTGATTTACTAGGGTTTTCTCTTGTGATGAAAATATATCTATGTAATGACAAATACTGAAATCTAATGCTTTGAAGAAGCAAGGAAAAAATAAAAACTTTAATTAATTTCAAAAGTTAAAAAATTTTTTAATTTGTGGAACAGTTAGATCTATTTTTCTTATCTTGCTTATTCTAATTATGATGAGAAAATAATTTTTTTAAAATTTATTGGAAATTATAAATTAATGAAAAATAGTGAACTAGTAAATACTTTTATTAAATTAAATTACTTACATTTTGTTTATCTTTTCAATTAATCAATAATAGTTTTTAAAGCGCTGTTGAGCTTTCTCGTGGTGATTTTGATTATGAAGCACAAAAAATTGAATCTTTTGAACAAAGATATCATAGAGTGACCAAAAAAAACAAGCCTAGTTTTTTTTTAAATATTTCTGTCCATAAATTAACTATACGTTACAAATCAGTTTAAACCATTATTGTACTTGTGTATTGGTTTTTATGGAATTTCTCTAACAACTTTATCCGCAGTTCCTTAATGCTTCATTACTTGTAAACATATTAGCATATCATTCTTTATTGCAAAATATGAAGGTTGGATCCTAGCAGAGTTGGCACAAATGATTTTGATTGCAGATTGTGCCAATCTTGATAACCCTACTTCAATATACTGGATATGGTAAACAAAATTATTTCTGAAATTTCATTCTATCTTGGCGTTTATATTTAGTTTGTTGCCAAGGGTATGGGTTTTCCTTCGAGTTTACCAATATGAAAGTCTTAAAGTGTGGTTGCAGTGAAGGAAATGATTAAGAAACAGTTAATTAATGAAATGTTAAAAAAAAATGACTATAAATATGGATAAATAGTAACTGAAAAAATAAGACTTTCTCTTCTGGTGGCCCAAAACTATAGTGACGTTGAAATCCACAATAAACTCTCGTCTACATTGAAATTTTTTATTAAAAATATAAGTCAATATTTTATATTCAATATTCTTCAGTTATGTTCTTTTGTATGCGCTAGATGAAAAGTCTAATAAAAAAGTTAGATGTTAATTTTCAAGTATCATATAACTAAAGGTAAAAACAGATACGCAAGTGTGAAAAAGACCTTGACAACATTAGTACTCAGAAATGGCTACTCTTCTGACAACATTTTACTCTCGCTGCTGATCCAGCAATTTCTATACACTACAAAATGTGCACAATGAACTCTCCCATTCAGTTCAGCCTTATTTTTATAATTGGAGTTCTCATTTAATAGTTGATATTAGTTATCCATATTTCTCCAAATGTACAAGAATGTTTTGCAACATTGGTATACAGTATATGTTTTCAATGCTCAAAGATTTCTTTGCAATATTCTCGACTCTGAATTCTTGCATTTTGAATAGCAAAGGAATCTGATGAATAGCAATGAATCTGAAGATTCTATTCAAAATATTTCATAGTGGTTCAAAATATTCTATAAGTTGCTGTTCCATTTTTTTTTTTTTTTTTTTTTTTTACAATCCATGAGCAACATTTGCTTTGGAAAATGATATAACCACTTTTAATGATATTGAGTACAAGGAACTACAGGTTGACTGAACAATATATCAATAAAGCAGCTTGTATAGAGGGATCAAAGTAGAAAAATGGGAACTAGTAGGGTATCCCCCTCTATTGGCGATCATTGTGAATTTTTTGTTGCCAAGTGGCGACGAAAACAGTAGCAACCCTGAATGGGTACATGGTCTGCGTAAGAAACCGGGGTTTTCCCCAATTTTGAATTACAGGCCTAACACTACATAAGAAAATAATAATAACCATGTAAATAAAGATTCAAATTGCTCAACATAACAGTAATCATAATGAGAATTAAAGGTTCTATTTAAAATTATTTCAGAATTAAAATAGAAGGAAATAAAGCAACAAAAATAATTACATTTAATAACATAGTTAAAAATAAATAAAATAATGAATTTCAGTGATATAAGATAGAATGTTACAAATCATTATTACATAAAAGTAGACAAATCTAGAATTCCAAAAAATAGAAGATTCTATAATTTTGTTTACTATTCAAAATTTAAATGCTTAACATACAATTCTAGGAATTCTATGCCTGCAGAAAATAATTAAAATAAAATTCGGTACTTTTCCGTTTCGCCGGTGCAAATCTCGCCAAGCTAAAATTAAGTCGCCAATTGGCGACAACTCACAGTATACACATAAAAAATTTTAAGTAATGGTGTACATAAAAATTTTTAAATTTATTTATTTAATTGTTTTTGTGTTCACGCTATGCGTGGAATGATGGGTGCCAGAACCTCAGTTTATTTACTAATTATATTAGATTACAATTTATCGGGTGATGCATATTTTAAAATCTTATTATTATTTTTTTATATATTTTTTATGTGAATTTGTTACAATTATTATTTTTTAAAATATATTTTTAAAATCCATTTTTTTCTGGAGAGATTTCATGAAATTATTAAATTTGTATATATAGCAACATAGCATAAAATTATGAAATGGAAAATAAAGTCGTTGACAATAAAAAGCCGTCACATGTTTTGGAAACTTAGCAGTAAAAGGTTACCAGCGGAGATTTCCCTCTAGCGCCGGTTGTATAGTTTTTGGCGACTTTATCGCCTGCGCCGGCGAAACGGAAAAGTACCTAAAATTCTTACTTTCATTTTTCTTCTGGCACTCTACATAGCAAAAGTAAAAGTTTAATTTCTGGCATGATATCCATATTGAAATACTAAACGAATATAAAAAACAGGATTGAAATTCTAGCACTATATGCAGAGTGAAAAGCAAAACTAATATAAAGGACAGTATTGAAATTCTGACACTATATCCACAGTGAAATAAAAAATGTGAATATAAATTACAATATTTATATAAGACAATATTAAGAAAAACAAGATTTAAATTTGTCGCATTTTATATCTGATAAAAAAAAACAAGGCAAAAATACAAATCATGCTAAAAATGTTGTTGCCACTGAAAAGAAGCATATATATGACGTAAAAATGATGTAAAACATTAGAAAAACAATCTGGCAACTGAAATATCTGAGAAGTAGCAAAAACTGAATTTGGCATCACTAAAATGAAAGCAAAGGGCACTAGATTTGGCAAGAAATCATTAGAGCGGAATAGCATACTTATATGAAAAAATGAACAGATACAAATATGAGAAGGACTTGGATTATTTTTTGTAAATTTTTTCAAAAAATTTTAAGTCAAGCCAAGAATATTGGTCTGAGCAACATGAATTGCAAATACCAATTTTTCAATACTATATTCAGAAATATTTATTTATCTAATATTTTTTTTATCCAGCAATTAAAGAAATCTTCTACATTAAAAAAAATTTGAAATTATTCATGCACTAGTTAAAAGTTTGAACATAGGTATCTTGTAGCATATTAAAGATTGAGTGTTTATTGCCAAATAAAAAAAAAGAACAAAATTTGGTTGTAAATTTTTTTGTGCTTTGTAAGTGAGAAACTGAATATATTTTATTTTCTAATATCTAGATGTAATGGAGTTATCTAAATTTATAAACAATCCAGAGTAAAATTGTTTTGTAATTTTTGGACAAATTCAATAGCATAGATTGTAACTATTAATAAATAGTACTTTTGTCCACAATTAATTGACATTTCGCTTTTAGGATTAGATTCCAAAGTTTGTGAAGGAGAAACTAAATATTTAGCTTACCAAAGGGTTAAAGTTATGGTCATAACTTAATAGGATAAATAAAATGTTAGTAAAATAATAAGATCCACAGTACAAGCTTTTCTCGATATCCAATTTTTACACCATGTGTTGCTCTGTTATTTTGACAACATAAATTGTGTCACTTTATGCAGTATTAGATTTTTAAAATCCTGATCATGCTCGATTTTGAACATTGCAATCTTGCACTATTTTAAGTCTTTTTTCAATATCAAAATGTTTCCTATTTCATTATAATTACTTATTACAGAAATATTAATACCAATAACTATAAATGTGGCAAACCGTCTCACCACACAGGAATGGATGGCACAGGTGCCGTATAATCCACGATTCCAAATTCTGAATTTTTTTGGGGATGAAGAAATGTTGCCAAGATGACGTATTGTGACGTGCGCGATGACGTAAATACTAGGGTTACCAAAATAGAATTTTCTGCATAATTCTTATTGGTATCCATATATATATGATGCAACAAAAACAAGGTTGTCAGATACATAAGAAAATCTGCCAAAAAATCGCCAATCTCAGAATTTGGTGCATGGATTTTACGGCACCTGTGCCGAATGGACTTGTGTGCCGTAACTTTCGTTTTATGACATAACATGATCATATATGTACTCAAAAATATTTTTTTGTCCTAGTAGTAATCTGTGAAGCATTTGATTAATAACTTGTTTTTATTTCATTATATACAGCCTAAGTGCTCAAAAGGGACAATTTAATGTTCTTGAAATTCTTTCACTATAAGGCTAATTTTTATTGTGCTGCTAGAGGACTCATGGCTGATAAGGCCGCTGTCTCGACGTAGGATAAAAAAAAGTTCTTGAAATTTTTTAACAATTGTTTTTGAATATTGGTCTGCAGAATTATTTTTGTAAGTTTCTTAAGTTAAATTTATTTTGAAAGCTTATAAAAATAAATTTTCTTTCATATTGTTTTCATTATTTTTAATTACTTTCCTACTGGACTCATTCATATAATCATTTTGAAAATATTGTGGCATACCAGTGCTGATGTTTCTAAAAGCAGTGATTAGGAAAATTATTTTATGTATTTAATTAATATTGCTGTTGTACATAATATTTTATATTATATATGAAAGATTGCTTATAAATATTTCTTATATTGATTATATTGGTATTTAGGTTTTTTTGAATGGGGTAATGATTAATTTGAAAATCTAGTTTCTATAAGAATGTTTATGTTTTATATTTATTTTTATTGTTCTTATTAAACTGGGTCTTGATTGCAATACTGTGATTTTTAAGGTGTGTGCCACTGCGCAGTTAATTAAAATTAGAGTTTTCACAAAAATGTACCTTCGAATCCCACCTTGGGCATGGATGTTTGTAGTGGTTCGGAATCCACTTTAAGCCGTAAGTCCCGGTCTAATTAGCCCTCGTGTGCAAAAAATGACCGTTGAGCGACAAACAAACACAAAAATGTACTTTATTTACATTACAGACTTAGCTTTATTGCCTAGTCATCACTTGTTGTAAACTGCTTAATATTTATTTGATATTTATTAAGTAATCTTTGTGAAATTAGTTTCTAGTTAATAGCATTTTATTACTTCTGTAATAACTAATTATTATGAATTATTTGAAATTTAGAATACTGTGCGATTGGTATTTGGTAACTGGATATTGCAAGTAGTGACGTAATTTAGGTTGTTGAGAGTGATGTTCTATTTTTACCTGTGGACTGATTTACTATTATGCAAGTATGTACATCTACAACTAAGTGTGTTAAAATAATACTAACAGGATTTTGAAAACAAGAATTAGATTTATTCATTGACAATAACTATTTACAAAAGTCATTGGACAAAATCTTCAATTTGGTTAAATTAAGGCGAACATATGACAATAGCAGAATCAAAAGTAATATAAAATCTCAAAATTAAATATTCATTCATAAAATTAACTACAGGTAATATATAACTAAAACTCTGAAAGGATAAACTAAAATTCAGTACAATCTATATTAAATAAACTTTGGAGAAATATGTTTAGTATATTAAAAATATTCTTACTCCATGATTACTAATGAGAAGCAGGAACTAAAAGGCATCTAAAAGACAGACCAGTAAGCATGCTTTGAAAGAAGCAGTATTCAGTGAGACGAAGCCGAGCTAGCAGCCGAATGGTTAGTGACTCTTGCCTTCTGTTCAACAGTTCGTGGGTTTGAATCCCACCTTGGGCATGGATGTTTGTAGTGGTTCGGAATCCACTTTAAACCGTAGGTCCCGGTCTAATTAGCCCTCGTGTGCAAAAAATGACCTTTGAGCGACAAACAAACAAATCAGTGAGACGAATAAATCGAACTTCTTACTTATAAGCCAACAACTCCGCTTTAAATATCCTATTCTCATTTGTATCAATTGAAAATGAAACATTTTAATATGTTGCCATTCTTGATTTTAAAGTACTAGTTTCGGTTTGCTTATTTTTCATTCGGCAAAACATGCTGATGCACAAAGTGAATTCTCAATATAATAGATCAATTGGAGAGTTAGATTTGTGGCATATTAAGTCACCTTTCTGAAACTACACGTGTTTTGGTTGTTGTCATCCACGTATTTGCAAATTTCAAATTTATGGATATCAAGTGAACAGCAACATAGCCAAATTGGGAATTATCTAACCATGATATTCGAAGACCGGAAAATAGCTAAGACATAAAGTAAGTTTAAATTTTTTGGCTATCAGAGATAATTGTGCCATGCTTGGTGTGAAAATTGGAAATTGCGCCAAACCTGCCCAATTCCACAGTCTTATACCGATAAAACAAATATAATGTAAATATCATGCAGTTTATGATGGGAAAGAACCAGGCAATAAAACTGAATTACACAAGTAAATAGCAAATATTTTTAATTAACTGGTCATTGGCACCCATTTTAAAAAACATTAGTAGTGTTCTATTCGGAAAAGTCGGACAGTAAAGCTAAACATTAGTGAAAGTGTAGTCTAGCCGCAGAGAGAGCTAGGTAATAAACAAAAAATTCCTTGGAACTCTATAAATTCCAAAAAAAAAATTTAAGTTCCCTTGAAACTTCTGAAATTTTGACTAGACTTCTTGGAAAATTGGAAATTACTTCTGGAATTATTGCTTACTTTAATGCATTTATATTCATCAGAAAATAAAATTTTTTTTAAGTTTTTGTTTTAATATTTTAAAATTTTCAGTGAAACTGTCTGAAAACATAATTGAGTGTTACCGCTTAACGTTACCACTAGATAGTGGCACAAACGATTTTAGATATTACTAAATAATTAAGACAAACTAAAGATCTAGTCCAGCCATAATAATTTAATGATAATCCTGTTTAGAAATATTTAAAATCATGAGTGTGAAGTGAAGATCAATAAATAAGATCGCGCGCGCGTCATGTTGTGCAATCAGATGGAAAATTTTAATTGATTCTTTTTCAATTTGTTTCTGTTTTCTTTTTATTGTGCAAAATTCACTGAATATTAATATTTAAGTATAAAATATTTGAGTTTAAATGTACCTTCCATGTCTCAATTAGGGAAAATTGCATATAATTTCAGTGAATCAGGAGGGATTTGTTAATCAATGAAGTAAAGGCTGAAACAATTTATTAAATATGCCTGGTCAAAAGTGTATTTTAACTGAAATGCCATACTATGAAAAAGCCAGATAGTTAGTTTAAAAACCAGAAAGTTAGTTTTTGTATGGTTAAAAAAGAACACTGTTTTTCAATATGGCAAGAAATCAATATGGCACAAGAAAAACTTCTGTATTTCAATATGGGTGAATCGGTGATCAAATGTCTTATGAAATGAAAAAAAAAATGTGTATTTATTATAAGCAACTATATCTACCAAAAAATCTGCTTGTTTTAAAGCTTTTCTACTACTACAGTTCCTGTTAAAAAATATAAACCCAAAACATGTTCTGAAATTTTAGATTGTTTTCTTCAAAAGAAATTTTAAAGGCTGAAATTCTATGGTCCCTACGGTTCTTGTAGCTATAAAAATTGTCTCTTCGAAGCTGTGTTTCCAGATAGTGCTATTGCAAAGCAATTCAGTTATGCTGTAAAAAGTTCTTATTTAACAGTTTTTTGAATTGCACAAACTTATTGAAAGAAAAAGTTAAAAATGCTTTTCTTTGATGAAACTTAAATAATCATCAGCAAAATTTTGTATATGTAAATAACTAAGGAATGAGAAAATTTATTGAATTATTAAAGAAATAAGAAAAGCCTAGAATATGTATATGAAATTGTATAATTTTATAAGAGTTTGAGAATTAACACAAGAAAAATTTAGAATTGCTTTTACTAAATAATAATTTGGAAGAAGTCATCCTGTAAAATTAATTTAATAGTTGTATTTGTTTCAAGTAAGTATATTTATATTTGAAAATAGGTTGTTATAAGCATCTTTAAATAATAAACAAATTAATAGGATTCTATTGAAGATGTTTAAAAACTATAAAATTACCACTTTTTTATACAATGTATAATCCAGTAATATAAAAAGTAATGATTATTTAAATAAAAATTTATCTGTTATAGCTGTCAATTCATTGAAGGCTTTTGAAGTAATCATTAAATATAATTCTAACTTAATTTAAAAGTGTTGCATATGCATAATTATATGCATATTTAGTTAAGAACAATTTTTAAAATAAATAAAAAATTATTTAACATTAAGTCTATACTTCCTGAAAATTTTTGGTTTGACTCCTGGAAAACTTCTAGAATTTGATTCATGGAAATCTGTACAAATCCTGACTAAATGTAAATAACATTCATTTGTACAAAAAATATTGAGTTTTTGATTATATTATTTAACATGGGTTTTTAGGAAAACATGTAACAGATATTTCCACACCATGCTCAATAAGTTATGTCCACAAAAATTATTATGTACAATAACAATTTTAAACACATAACACAAAGTAAAAGTTCTCACCTTAGCACTTGCAGAGTTAAAAAAATGCAAATATTTCAATTTGATATACATTTTCCAAATAAAATGTAACTTCAAACATTTATATTTGAAGTTAATTTTTATAAGCCAGTATGTTGATAAATAAACCTAACTAATTTATATGCCTGAATATATACTAGCTTAATTATGGCATAATCTAATGTGAATATGCACAAAATTTGTGTGGAGTTTTAATAAGCTTGAAGCAGTTTTCATTTATGATTAAACTTTTAAGTGTCTGAAATTGTTTCTGACTAAAACACTTAAATATTTAAAGTTATATTTTAATTTGAAAGTATATATCAAATTGAAATTTTGTAAAATCTTAGGAGCCTATATGCGTTTGGTGCAATTTCTAATTTACAAATAGTTATTTTGTCAACGTAAATTACATCACTTTGCGCAATATTTGGCTTTTGGAGATCCTAATCAAGATCAAATCTCAGACTTTGAATATCACAGTCTTGCACTATATTTGAATTCAAATATAAAAATTTAAATGCAAATAATATCAAAATATTTCATTATTTTACAAACTTACTATAGAAATATTTTGAAAACAAAGATTATAAATTTAATCTCACAAATTTTACAAAGATTATGTATTACAAAATATAAAATAACTCATCAATACTATTTGTGCTCAATATTTTTTTAATTAATAAGAATACAAACACTTGAAATTATACCATATATAAAATAACTCATTTTTTTATCCTATGCCCGACTTTGGTTTTGCAACCATCAGTCTGTCGGGCAGCCCAATACTATCTTGAGGTGAATGAAAAGTCATCTTCCACAGAATTTCTGACTACAACGCCTGAATGTCCAAAGCAAGTGTAAAGGTGGTCACCAGTCATGTCCTCTAGATGGGAGAGTCCCTCAAACCCAAACGGTGAAGGTGTTTTTGCAGATAATCATGCCCAGTTTTAAGGTTAAAATTAGCCACTCCTACAGCTCTGTGGAGGTTGCACGGAATAGGCTTTGTTAGTAAGGAAGCCCATGCTTTCCCTTTTGTGCACACCTTGTTAACATTTCTACGATAGTAGGCTATATTTGACTTAATAAGCCTTTTAACAGTATGGTACTCCAAAGCTGGAGAAATATAATGTAGATTTTAGCCAGCCTTTGCCAATTTGTCAGCTGCGTCATTTCCCGCGATACCATAGTGGCTGGGTATCCATTGCAGCACAATTTGACATCCCTCTTCTAGTAGAGAATTAATTGCCATCTGACAGAGATAAACAGACCCAATACTGCTAGGAGCAATTGAAGAGAGAGACCTGATGGTGGTCTGAGAGTCTATAAAAATACTAAGTTGTTCTCATTACCCTTTTTGATTTCTTCAAGTGCTAATTGCTTAGTGGCCACTTCACCATTGTACCTGTTATAGTATTTCCCAACAGCCTGGCAAAGCCTGAAACTCTTAAAGTATACTCCTGCTGCACCAGCATTTCTAATGGCATCCACAGCTGAACCATCTGTATAATTCATAGCAGGTATTGACAATTGTGCTATATATCTAAATATATATATTCATATTATTATATGAATATATTTTTTTGAAAACTCATGATTTCAATTAATCAGGCAGTGACACTCACTTGTATAAACATCTGTGGCAATACAATCTAGTATGTGAAACAAATGAGCAATTCTAAATCAATAACATTGATAACCTCCCTTTTTCATAAAACAAACTTGCTTTCTAAGTAACCAGACATTTCTACCCACATTCTAGTTTGAATTAATCAAACATGCAATTCAACAAGACTCGTATCTTAAATATTTCTATACAATATTTAATAAATTACATAATATGAAATAGCAAATTAAATAGAATAACTTACAAAAGTATTCATCATTAATGTAAAATAGCAAATAGAATGATACGTAAAAGTACTAATCACCTTCTCTCTTGCTACAAATCTAATCATTCAATTTTGAAAATAATTTTATAAAACATGAATTTAATTTTCACTAATTACACACTGATTCAAAATTTTGAAATTTTATCCTCTTCAAATGCAAATGTTTCAATCACAAATGTAAAGGAAGGTAAGTAAATAGCAAAAACTTTAATGGTTATAAATTTCAAATAAATTTTATTCATGAACGTATTATAAAAATCGGAGAGTACATTGTAAAATCGCAAGTAATAAATGACTACTCCGTAGTCTACAGGATTTGTTAG
Organism: Latrodectus hesperus; assembly: GCA_037975125.1. Lineage (NCBI taxonomy): Eukaryota > Metazoa > Arthropoda > Arachnida > Araneae > Theridiidae > Latrodectus > Latrodectus hesperus. The sequence goes on from CM075855.1 coordinate 10,295,259, forward strand.
AGAGTTGCAGATTACTTCGTCAAATAGAAAGAATACATTCCTGTTCATAATATTTTCATGTGATTCTGCTTTAAACTTAGTAATAGTGCTTTCCATATCTGCATAATTAATATTAACACATGGATTAACAGGATGTGCATGAAAATCATTTTCATAAACATTATCACTTTCTATAGAATATTCAATGATGCTCTTTTTATTTATATTGCATTGTATTGAAAAATCATTTCTACTTACTTTGTTTTCCACCTCACTTTCTGAGTCAGCATTTCTGAATTCTCTTTAGTGTTTTGAGCTAAGAGTTTTAGGTCATATAATCGACAAAATTCTTTCGGCAAGCTCTGCTTTAAATCCTTGAAAAGAAACACTTCGATGCAGTAATAAGCTCGCCAAGCGAAAACACGTTGTTTATATTTTTGAATTTGTTTTGATGTTCATTGTTTTCGATATCAAAGTGAAAACCATTAAAGTTTCTATTTCTTTTACAATTTAATCTATCTCCATCATGATCAAAAATGAGTCTGCAAAATTTTGATTTTATCTGTTTTGAAACTTTTCAATGCAACACTTTTTTTATTTGCATTTAATATAATCTTGTATTATGAAAAATGTTCACGTCCCTTTAAAAGATGTTCGATGATGATCCACGTCTTTCTCTGGTACCAAACCGATTTTTCAACGTCTTTCTCTAATGAAAATCATTCCAACAATCTGAATTTTTTGTTATCCAGGTATGCGATAATCATTTCAATCCCACTTTGAGTTTTGTGAGATGAGGAGGGGCCAAGGTGTACTTTAATTAACAATTCTTATCTAGACTAATATTTAACTAAGACATATCTACAAATAAAAATGTATACAACTTTGAAATATTTACAATTAATTGTCTTAATGATAATAACATGAAATGAATTTTAAAGTTAAGAAGGAAAGGAACAGTCGTCTTGCTGCTATATAAAACACAACTTCTTACAGCATCTGTCTTTCAGCTTACTGTCGCTCGCTGGAGATGTTGCACTTCTCGAGACCCTTCTAGAGTAGGCACTTGAAGTAGTGACGTTGGCATAGTTCATCCACCACATATGTGTGTGTGTGTATACATATGTATATATATATATATGTTTATGTATATATACACTCACAGTTCCAACAGTTAAGCACGGAGAGGAAAATGCTAATCAGAAGTCAATCAGAATTGAAGAAGATGCATGTCACTGCTGAGGTAGATAGAAGTACGCAAATATGTTAGGTAACAGCCATTTGCGCTTTCATGTAAGAAATATGCAAAAAGGACAGTCTTATAAGATGCCAGCTTTAACGAGGTTTACAGAAGTTAATTGTAAGGGCTGATAGGTGTTTTAAACTTTCGTACAATTTGTTTTCAAAACATTCGTGTTTCTATGACTTTCAGAAGACGAATGGAAGATTCTAGGCATCCTTAGGCAAATTGAAGCTGGGCAGTCAATCTCAGATGTTGCTCTTTTCTTTGGCGTTCATCATTCTGTAATTTCATGTTTATGGAAACAATTCCAAACCACGAAGGCCCGTAGCCGGTCGCCCAAGGATTACAAAACCTGCAGAAGATCGATATATTCCTCATTTTAGCCAAGCAGAATCGCAGAGCGACCTCCACACGTGTGACATCTTTGATTACAGCGTCCATTAGTAAGTTGGTATCTGCAGCTACTGTACACCGAAGATTACACATGAGTAGACTGTACACCTGAAAACCTCAAGTTTGTGTTTGTCTATCCGTCCAATCAAGTGGGGCACAATTAAAGTGGTGCCGGGAACATGGCAATTGGACTGTGTCTGACTGGGGCAATATCATGTTTAGATTGAGTCAAGATTTGCTCTGTAGCCAGATGACAAGCTTGTAAGGATATGACGTGTAGAATGAACACACAATAAAAGGATTGTGTGCATGGCATGGGAAGCATATTCACCCGACCTTAGTCACACTGAAAATCTTTGGGATGATCTCAGCAGTGCTGTATCTTCACTTTCCCACCTCTAGCCTCTCTTATTGAGCTGGAAACTGCTCTACAAGAAGAAAGGCTATTGCTTAATTCTGTGGTGGTTGATCAACTGATTGAAAGCATGGTCACTTGGTGTAAACTTTGTATGCAGATGAGGAGGGATCACATACCCTATTAATGTCCTTTTTTCTCATTTTATGCTGTTTAATTTTCACTTTATACATAAATCTGTTTAAATATCCAGTATGTCATTATCTCATACCTTACAAAAATTTTATATTGTTTTCATTTATATATATAATTATTGATTTTATTTTATATATAAATATATATATCTTCCTGCCGAATTTAGTGTCAATCAAAGCAGTATTTGTTGATTTTTTTGCATTATGCATTGTTGTCCTTAACTTTTGGAAGTGAGATTATGTATGTATGTATATGTATATATATATATATATATATATATATATATATATATATATATAAATATAAATGTGTGTGTGTATATATATCAGGGCTGCACAACCTTTTCAGAATGAGGGGCCAAAATACGAAAAAAGATCATGTCGAGGGCCAAAGCAGCACGTAAATGTTATAAAGGTGAAAACATTGTTTTTTTTTTTGGAAATACACATGAATTACAATCATTAATTTAATTATTTTACTCATGCAAACATTATACAATAAAGGAATAAAACACAAACATTATAAATATGCTTAAAATACTTTATTTCCAGAAAAAAACTTGAAATTGAATAACAGGAGAAAACTTTTTGGTAATTATACAAAGAACACAATTTAAATTTTGAAAAAAATTAGTAAAATTTAATGTGATGGCTGTGACTGAATATTTGAAGTTATTGATTTTATGTTGGGCTTAAGATTCGTTGTGGCAATACGTAAAACAGAAGAAAGGTTCTCATCTGCTATTCTATTCCTTATTTTTGATTTTTTAAAATTCATTAAAGAAAAAGTTTGTATACAAATGTAAGTGCTGCCAAAGAAAGTTGCACATGCAGCTGCATTTTGCATTAAGCACGAAAATTCCTCTGGTAAGTATTTATAAAATTCTAATATCGATTTTTCTTTGAATTGATTTTTTGAAAATATCAGAATTGTGTTAATCAATTAAGGCTAACTGCATACTCTCGTCCACTTGATTTACATCGACAAAAAATGGAGAAGAAAATACATAAATTTTGGATTTGCATTTTTCAAAATCTGAAAAACGACCATCAAATGCACTAAGCAAGATTTGCATTTGATCCTCATACTGCATTTTTGTGTGTTTGCATTTTTTCATGTATTCTATTGTAGTAAGGAAAATGTGCAAAATTTTTGATTTTCAGTTGATTTTGAAACAAACAAAGCTTTTGTTTAAATGCTTCTACATTATTTATTAATTGAAAATGAATGAATTGATTTTTTCCTTGTTACTTTGTAATTAAGTCATTCAAATGGCCTGTTACGTCTGTCAGAAAAGCCAAATCACATTGGAAACTTGCTTCTTTTAACCGTCTAATATTTCTACCATGGTCACTTAGAAATGCAATAATTTCATGAAATAGTTCCATAAAACACTTCATTGCAACTCCTCCGCTGAGCCATCTAACTTCTGTGTAATAAAGAATATCAGAAGGCAGGTCATCAAATTCATGTATACATATACATGATATATATGCCTATATACATATATATATATATATATACATACGTATATATATACATATATATATACATATGTGTATGTATATATATATATATAAATTTTTTATTTTGTCTGGCTTATTCCTGATTTTAAATTTTACCAGAATTAATTAATAATGGAATGTATCCATATATTCTTAAACTAGGAGGAATTCAAAAGTTTAAATTTTTTATAAAATCCAAGTTTTGAATATTTAATTTTCAAATAGGCAATGTTTTCAAAGATATACATCCATTTAATCTATGATGCATTTTAGTGCATGCATTCTATGCTGTATGTGCATAAAAAGAAATCTAAAATAATATTACATATTTGAAATTTGATTTTCATCTCGTACAGAAAGAGGAATTTGAGTAGTACATTTCAGTTAAATTTTATTAGAATTTTCAGTACCTATGCATTATTCCATTTACTGTACTAAAAATATGTCCCTGAATGTTACAAGTTTGTGACTACACTCACAATTTTTATTGTATATATGTTTATTATATGTATTTGCTTTTATTGTCTTCAAATCTTAATGATTATAAAATTGGAATATGAATTAAAAATGAAAATTTTTGTATATTTGTGTTTCAATGAGACAGAAGTTAACTGCTCTTTTTCACTGACATTTTGAAAAAGAATCATCAAAATTTGTTGCATTTACTGAAATTATATTTTAAAATTGCCAAATATTACATTTTTCTAATTTTGCTGTACTAAAGTACTATAAATTTACAGATTGTCATGTTTTGTCATATTTACAGAATTCTCTTTTGTGATAAATTTCTGTATGTTTTTGTATTAGGCATTGTATGTATATGGTTATGTATTCTGTAAACAAAAATGGACTGCCTTTAATATGCAGTAAACTGTTTGGTGGGAGTATGCAAAAATAACATTGATGATAATAAAACATTTAAATAGAGGGAGAAGATAAAAGAAGTTTATATATATATGCTAAAAAAAGTGTGCTTATTTAAGTTTTTGGAATTGCAACTTATTTTTCAAACTTATTGAAAGAAAAAGTTAAGAATGTTTCTAATTAGGTGATTCTCCTTGATAAAAGCTTGAATAATCATCTGCAGACAAAACAATTGAAATGCCATGTAAGATTTTGGGATAATGATACAGTTAAAACACAGTATTACTCATCCGAGTTTTAGGTCATTCAACTGGAGATATTTTGTTTGAAAAAGTGCATGGAAAGTGCTTAGAATTAGGAACAAGTGTTTTACTCAAGTCGTCAATGGATGGCCCAAATGTGAACTCATCTAATTTGACTAAAAGGGCTGATTTTTAGAAAATGAACACACATCATTCAAATATTGTAAATGTCGGAAGCTGCAGCCTACACATTCTAAACAACGCTTACAGATATAGGTGTTCCTCATTTCCAGAAGTTGAGGTAACAGCAAGTGCAGTTTACAGATATTTTAAGGACTCACATGCTCGTAAGGAAGACTTTGATAGCCTTGACCCAGGCATAAAATTTTCTCTAAAGTTTTGCAAACATCAATGGTTAGAAAATATAAGTGTTTTCATCAGAGTGCTTGAAATGTTATAGTATATTAAAACATGCATGTCATTTGTTCAATTCAAAACATTTCCTAATTCTGGTACCAAAACTTATGATATTGTGCAGAAGTGTCCAAAAGATGTACTTTTTCCTGCTATATGCAATTTTTTTATATTTATTGCTCGGGAAGTAGAACCTTTTCTGACACTTCATCAAATTGATATTTGTTGCCATTTATTGCTGAAGATTTTCATGCATTGTTAAAAAGTTTGATGCAAAAATTTTTAAAAGAATCTTTGCTATCTAAATCTATTAGAAATATCTAAAAACTCTCAAATTATTACTCATTATTTTATTTAATGAAATTACTCATTATTTTATACAATGTATAATCCAGTATTATATAGAATGTTGATTATTTAAACAAAAAAATTTCTGTTATAGCTGTAAATTCATTGAAGGGTTTTGAAATAATCATTAATAATTTTAACTCAAATAAAAAATAGTCTCATTAATGTTTTCAATTATTTATTTTTATTTAAAGAAATGCTTGAAAAATATTGCATGTGCATAATTAGATGCATATTTGGTAAAGAACAATTTTTAAAATAAAATAAAAAAATTTTTTTAACGTGAATGTTGATACCTTCTGGAAATTTTTGATTTGACTCCTGGAAAACTACTTAAAACTCCTGGAATTTGATTTTTGGAAATCTGTACGAACCCTGTTGTAATATTCATACATTTAATAAACATATCTGCGCCTGCATGAAATAGAAAAACACCCTTTGACCCACCAAAGTTTTTTAATAATGACTAACTTTGTATTAAACTTGCTGCTTTTCTGTGATTTTTTACAGTAACTAATTTTTTAAGTGAAGAACCATCTGTTAAGAGAATTTATTTAGAAATTTAGTAACCTTTATTAAATAGAAAGTGCTATTAATTGAAAATACAATTAATAGTAGTGATTAAGCTTTAAAATTATCAAAACTTATTGAAATTTGTAAGAAATTTTATTTGTATCTGACTATACACATTTTACTTTCCCGAATATATGAACTAAAAGCTTTGATAAAAGTAAATTTAATAGCTAATTAAAAAAATTTCTGTTATTTTTGAAAGTATTTATTTATATGGATATATATATATATATGTGTATATATATATATATATATGTATATATATATATATTGGGAGGGGGAAATGAGGTTATATGTAACAATGTATGATGAATCAAATATCAAAAATACTTTGTTATACCAAAATATAGAATAAGTAGTACTTCACAGCAATAATTATGTTATTGTTTTATTTAATAATTGGTCGTAGCTCATTACTTCCCTTAATATTTAGTAAGATTTTGTTCAAACATCTATCTTTAACATTTAGTCATTATTGAATATTTAAACTATTTTTCCAGTTTATTTCCCGATTTTTTGTATTCCTATGTTTCTTTCCATTTGTTTTGTTAACTTGAGAAATTAATTAAATTATTTTAAAATTCAATTAAATGTTTATTTTTTATTTTATGCAAAACTGCTAAAAAATTTAAAAAATTCTTCCAAATAAGAAAAAGATTTACTGTTGTGCAATTTCATTATTTTCTACCTCTTGCTCTTTTTATAGCTGGAATTAAAAATACTCATTTTTTAAGAGTTACTTTTTAAATTCATTATTAGTTCTTTTTTATGTCAATTGTTAATTAATACTTTTTGATATTTTGAGTAAACGTATGTCGGAATCATTTCAAACAGTTTTGATTTGCCACATTTGATGATGTATTTTTCATATTATTGAAATGCTTATTCTATTTTTCAAGTTTTAAATTCTTGTCATATTTGGAATTCTGCTGTCATAAATTAAATATTTTTATCATCTTTAAAATATAGGAATTAAAGGAATTTTCCACAGTATTTTCTACTTTTGTACAATTGTCATTGATTAATATTTTGTAATCGTAAAATGTATCAGATCTAAATACAATTTTAAACTATATTTTGAATTCCTCAAATTTGATTTGTATTAAAATAAATAATTTAACTTTTATAAAAATAATTCCAATTTCTGAGCATTCTTCCATTATTAAATTTTTAACTTCACTGTTGAGTTTTATCATTGGTTCTGTTTGTGAGATGTGTTTAGCACTTGAAAATTATTTTAAAAAATGTTATATTGGTGTTCATGCTGATAAAGATTCATTTTTTTTAGTAATATCTATTTATACCTCTAAAATCCTCATGAAGTAATGAAATTGAACCTTTTTTTACAGCAAGTTTAATAAAATTTATTTTCCAGGAATGATTTTATTTTTTGCAAACTGGAATGTGAAATCAGCAGAAATTTTCTTACATTTTTTATTTTAACTTTTATAGTATGTCATCATAAAACGTTAGATATAATTCTTTTTTATTATATATATATATATATATATATATATATATATATATATATATATATATATATATATATATATATTATAAAATCTTATTTAAGTCAAGTATGTCTCGTACCAAATTCATATTTTTAAGTTCCCAAAGAAAGTATTCTCATCATATAATAAAATATTTTGTCCAGATAGAGTATAAAAAAATTTTTTTCAATGGGTAGTAACTTTAAGAACTATGACACCAAACGTGCTACAACTTGTTTATCATACTCACATGTAAGTGCATCAAGTTTCTATTTAAAATCTGATTTTATGCTTAATAAAAACAGTTGAGATACAAAATTTAATGAAAATATCTAGAGATGATAATTCTAACACACACACATAAATCTTAAACTTTTAGAATATTTTGGGTAATGACTAAATAGTGTGTGTGAATAATATGACAATATATTCCACATTAATATAAATAAACAAAACCTGTTCTATATTGTTAAGTAATATACGCGATTAAATTGAGGAAATTTCAGTACTATATATATGAATCACATGCTTTGTTTATTTCTGCAGGGTTAGTTTTTCAGTTCAGTTTTTACTTCAAGTGAAAGTTCTTGTAACCACTCAGAGCCTATTTCTGTCTTGTACAAAAATTAACCATAAGATGATAAATTGTTTGGTCACCTTTAAACTGATCAAATCATATTCTTAGAAATGTTGAAAGTGAGCTGTTATTTTTTAAACAAATTACTATGTAGCTTTTAACTAAATATTTTTAGTTTTGAAGTTAATCTTTTAAAAAGTACAAGTTGTATTTCAGATAAAGTATGCTATCAGTTTACCAGAAAAACAAATTAAGATATGCATAATAATAGTTAATAATTCTCAGCTAACACTAACAGGCATGGAGCCAAGACAGTCTTCTTCCTTACGGTGCTCCAGTCTTCAGACTACAGAAGCTGCACTTTTTCTCCCTATGAATCATCGCCTCGCCTCTGGCCACCTGAAATGCTTCACTTTTGTAGCATGTAACAAGACCTTCCCCCTCTGTCCTAAATGCCATGGACACCAAGCTTCTCCTGAGCATATCCTGAATTGTATGAATATAATATGGGACAAAATCTACACTTCTCCCCTCCTTGTCATCGATTTCCTCTCCGTCAACGGATTCCTAGATTTGGTCTGACTCCGTCAGACCCTTGGAGATAAGCAAAAACAACAGTATAATACAACAATGTGTTAATTTAAAGGTATTGAATACTTCTACTTATCATTTTGTTGTTAAATTGATTACATTTAAAGTTATGTATCAAAATTATAGAAGTCCTTGAAATTAAAAGATTAAATTTGATTTATCAACTTGTCGCAATTTGCTGCACATTGAAATATTATGAAAATAGTCTTATGGACTCCCCATATAAAATTTTCCCTTTCATTGCAACCCAGTTGAGTGATTTCAGCCACCACAGAAATGAAGTTTGTAACTCTAAGGAAGTTATTGGACACTATGTGTTTTGGAAACCTCTATTAACCAAATGGTTATCTATCTGCTTTTGGTTCCCATCTTGGGTGTGAATGTTAGTAATGTACTTCAAAGAATGGCTATTGAATGACAAGCAAATCAAACCTTAAAAAGTGAATGTAGAAACATCCAGTATAGTCCTTGTGTTTCACAGGAGAGGTAATGAGTTTTAGTCATTTGACCGTTTGCCCATCTTTGGACAACGTTAATTCTCTTATGCTTGACAACTACCATATGAAGGTTACTTTGTATTGGGCTGCTAGAAGAAAAATGGCCGATGCGGCCAATTCCTGACGTAGGAAAAAAGTTTAGTCCCTCATTTCTTGCTTAACAACTTTTGTGCTTAATCTTCAGTTTTGAATCTTTCCCCAAGGTCTAATCCTTCCAGTCATTTGAAACCCGCTTGAAAACTATGCCTTGAGTAAAGTGCATAAACAACAACTTCAGATTGGTGTGTAATGTGTTACTTAACTTCCTGTTTGAGTGGCTGAGTTCCATTACACAGCTACTATTGTGAAATGGGTTTCTATTGATATGAGCTTCCTTTTTTAGAGTATGTGAATCGCCCGTCGCATTGTGTCGTGACATAATTTTCTACTCTTGAACACTCTAAGGAAAGAATGGTTAGACATAGCTTGTGAATCCTGTACCACATTGCTTTCGATGTATGCAATTCAAATGTGCGTGTTGGATTGAGACCGCCTAAAATTTGCACATATACAACTGTAAAAAGTTCTCGCAATGCAATAAAAATATTTATGCAGTGTATAGGAGCCACAAAATAATAATAATTCAAAACATTACGAAGTAACCAAGAATTGCTTTTTAAAATGAAATCAAGACCAGGGTATAGTTTATTCAGGACAATGATATCTGAGTAAGTCTATGCAGAAAAGCGAACTTGACGAAAATAAAACCAAGTCTTTTAGATGAAACCTAAATAAATAAGAAAAATAATATAAATCAGTATCAACATAGAAACTTGAAAGTACTGGATTCATAATGTTTGTACTGGGGTAACAATTAACAGTGCTTGTGTAATGTAATTATAGCAGCTCAATACTTGTGTAATTATGACATATGAAAATAGAAAGACTCAAGGTTGATCAAACCTTTATTATTTATGAATAATTTCCCTGATTGGGAAATTTCGATAGCTAATAGTCGTAGTTAGAAGCATGGACAATGCTTTTAAAATGTGGTCTTGAAGCAACTGCTTTTACGCATATTTCTTATATATTGCATACTTAACAATTCCTCTAATAGTATTTTATTTAGAAAGAGAGCAGTTTTAGAAAACAATATAGTTTTTGAAATTAACAAATGTTTTTCTGTTTTATAAACCAGACGTTTCTAAAAGAGAATGTTACATATATTTTATTGACTTGTTTGAAAAAAGTGTCAGATAAATTTTCTTCGATCGTATTGCCATGTTGCTTACCTGCCCTCTACTGGCCTCGTGCCAAGTATTCCTGGTGGTGCCAGAATTCTCGATGCATCTCTGATGTGTGGAGGCGAGATGATTCCGAAGGACATGAGGTTTCAACAAATTGGCATTTAGAAAATAATTTCCATCTAAAAATTTTCAGATAATAACATGCATGTTTTCATTTATTTGAAACACATTACTTTATTTAAAGTAAATGTGTGCAAAATTTGAGAAAATAATTCGATCTTTCTTTTTTTTCTTTTTAAAACAGTAATTTGCCGTATTGAATGAAATTTCTTAGTTAAATATCTTAAACCTCCGAATTCCTATGATATAATGTTTTTGGCTTTCGGTTCGTGTGCAAAAAATGACCTTGAGTGACAAACCAAACCTGTGAATACCAGCTTTTAATTTCCTCTGTGGAATGGTGGACTCCCTTTTTTAATAACTATCAAAATTTCTCATGAAATTCTTCTTCAAAAATATTTTTACAAGTCAACTCATACGATACTGCTGCTGCATTGAATTGCTTTCATTTCTTTTATTGAAGTTTAGTTGAACAAAAATCTACGGGCCTTTTAAAGGCTTCCGATCATGAAGAGAAACATTTTCTTTAAAAAAAAATCTTTCGCTAAAGTTTCAGCAGACATTAAAGTGCTTAAGAATTTGTTTCAACGTTTATCGGGTTCTCACCAGCGGAGTCCAGTTATTTCCAGGCAGACTCTCCTTTTATGTCAACAAAATTTGTGTTTTTGATATAAAAGAAATTAATAAAAATTGCATAATTTCATGGGTGTTTACCTAAATTTGGGTGTGTATTTTTATTTCTTTACATTTAAATTAGCAATTTAATTTTTTGTTTGAAGATATCTTCAACAATTACTTCGACGATCGCTACGCACAATTGTGGAGCAGAAAGTCTGTAAGGTGAGTGGACCCTGATTGGAAGTATACTTTAAAATTGAGACTTAATTTGTATTCTAAAACTTGATTTATTGCGGCTAAATTCTAACTGGGAATCTTTGAAAATGATAATACTATCGCATATTTGCTTTTTAACTACATGGAGTGAGTAAAAAGTGTTTGACTTCTCTGGCCTTCTGTTCAACTATTAGCTGTTTCATGAAGTCATTGGATGAGTAAGTTAAAATATATAAAGTGATTGCACTTAATAATATAGAGTAAGGATCGTTCAAGTACACACACTAGTTCTCTGAACTGGCTGCTTTCAGTCCCCATAGAGTTGTTTTCCAATGTTTCTAATTGAACCATTTCTGCAAAGTATTTTTTCCCTGTCTGTTGAATAATGTTAGCAATCAGCCGTTTCTTCAATGTTTCCGCGTAAATGTATTTTTCCAAGTTTCAGCTATTTATGATCCATTTGCTTATTTCTCACTTTAACGGTCATTAGCCTTTTGATTAGTTATTTCGTAGAATAACTTGGGATATATTTCTTGGATATTTCATCTGTGTTGTATACTTTGACTTGTCTAGTTACTTCTTGAAATACCAAGGAATTGTACGAAATAACTGAATTGTGCACTTTAACGAGGTAAAGGAAAATAATGAATCGCTTGAAATTAATTTCTTACATCAATTCGATGTAAAGCAAAGGGAGGGGAAGAGGTTAAACTCTGAATTAGAAGGCTCGCTTTTAAACTGAAGTCCTCCGAACTGAAGCATGCAGTGATTGAAGGCACAAGGATCACAGTGCCCGTGGAATGAAGCACGAGATTGGTTCTTTGAAACTACTGCTGCGGCTTTCACGAAACATCACTGTCTTCTTCAAAGTATAAGTCCATCCACAGGTTTGGAAAATTCTTCATCCAATGCTCCCTTCAAGAGGCCGAGCTGGCAGCCGAATGGTTAGCGCTCTTGCCTTCGGTTCAACAGTTCGTAGGTTCGAATCCCACCTTGAGCATGGATGTTTGTAGTGGTTCGGAATCCACTTTAAGCCGTAAGACCCGGTCTAATTAGCCCTCGTGTGCAAAAAATGACCGTTGAGCGACAAACAAACCAAAGCTCCCTTCAAGAGAGGTCTTTTTCTTGGGAATGTTCATGGAAGGAAGCCATTGTACAAGGAGAACTTACTTTTCCATTGAAGCTTAGTCTCAATTAGTTTATTTACAAAAAAAAAGTTAGTATAAAATCAGACATTGGGTAATAATGATGGATTTTTATAAAAGAAGCGTTTAAGCACACATGTTGCCCATTCATAGCAATCATGCAAGTTGGCTCGGTTTCTTAGTAAAACTTTCAAGTTATCTTTGAATAAATGATATTTTGACAATGGCACGCTAATGAATGCTCTTGTTTTTTGTCACAACTGAACAGGAGTGATCGTCGCGTTGTCCTTAAGTGTTGTTAAAGCCATTCTTTAATTCACGATTTCAAAATGGGATGAATTTTTCGCTTCGAGACTGTCACGAAAGTTGGCTTCCTTTTGGAAACAGTGACTTGCCGAACCATCTGTTTGCAAGTGTATAATTAGTTAAACGTCCTTTTTCTTTCAAAAGACGAGTTATATTTTTATAACATCTTCTTAAGGTTGTGTTTGTATGTCATTGGCACCTCTGCTTTAATCAGCATTTTGTACCATTAACTCCAAATCCAATGTTTCCTAGTTCCAGTTATTCGGGTCACCCACTTTATTAATAAAGTCCGATAACCCTTTAATGGAGTCTAGGTGTAACTCTTTAGTATGGATGATACCTAAAGAAGTTAATCTAGGGAGGGCAAGAGCCTCGCATGATTCGTAGATTCGTAGATGATATGATGCTTGGCCGTTTTTTATAACTTACTCAACATAGTTCTTTTTGCCAAATAAGCACGATAAAAACAATACAATTTATATTGTCGCTTTGTTAGACTTGTTTTATTCCCAGGGTTTATTTTGTTTATAAAATCTTTATTGAAATCCATAGCTCAGAGGAAAATCATATTTTTTTATCACACAAGAAGTAATAGGAAATGGGTAAATGGCATCATTGGCTAACAAACCACATTACAAATTAGACGAAATAAATAAATAGGGCTGCAAACAATATTCAGATTTAAAACTGGCAAATTATTGCAACAACTTTCTTCTAGTGCGCATGTGCTAAAACTCCCCCAGTCTTTCGGGGCTCTATCTCGATACACTGGTGGGGATGATGTGCATTTTCAGTCTTCCCACAGCTTGACTAAATTAAAGGAAAACGCTTTTTTATTCCCCAACTCTCAATGCATTGACAGGGGCGATCTTTAAACAATTTTATTCACTTCGGTTATGAATGAGAACTACATTCGCCATGAATTTTGCTGACGTCACTACTACCTAAAATATTCGATCGTTCCCTGCTAAGGCTCTCTGCTCAGAAATGGAACTAAAATAAAAGGCTAACCAATATACTCAATTGAAAAGAAATTTTAAAATTTGTTTCCACAGCTTGAAAATCACCAGAAACGCGAGTCAGTTGTTGCGGAACCCAGGGGCGCTGACCTGCTGAAGGCATCGCAGCACCCACCACAAAATTTGCCTATCGTTATGGAGTGGGTCTCTATTCGATCATGCGGCTGTAATGCCTGACTGATGACGTGTGACATTTAAAACAGCCTTTCTTGATGGAGCGTTTCATTGTACGTATATCGAAGAATTAAGAAAAGTGTTTAAATGAAAATTGTTATTTTTTCTTAATCGTGTTTTAACGCTAACTCTTTGTAAAAATGAATAAGTATTAAGGTATTTTAAAGCCAGCCGATGGTTAGCGTTCCTGACTTTTATGCTGTTCGTCCCGAGTTCGGACCTGAATGTTCCTTTCTCTGTGCTTCCTCGAGATAACGAACCTCCAGACTGGTTTGCGGCGGAGTCCTGCCTCCGTGCGACTTTCGCGTGCCCACCTGACTATATTAATAGTAAGTAATAATGCCTAGTGTTAGAAAAAAAGATATTTTAACACAATTTCATGACTCCAGAAAAAATTATTTTTATATAACGTGTAACTATTAGGGGCGGTTGTAGTGGGGCATCCAGTGGACGTGCCATCGGGGCTCCTAAAATAGGTGGGTCTTCGTCATTTATGAGCTCTGACGTATCATTTCCACATTGAGACCCCATCTCTTCTGTTCAGCAGGGATTCGAAATTTTTTTACGATAACAACACAGCCAGTCTCTGAAAAATAACTACTTGAACTAAGATCTTGTTTAAAGAAACACAAAATAACTTGCATCGAAATAATCGTGCTCTTACTGTTGTCAAAAAGCGCGCAATTCGTCCCCGTGTGCCTGATTCAGAGCGTGAGTGCGCGTGCATGCAGTGATTTGCAAGTGCTCTTGAATGTCAGAGGGCGCAGCCATTGTCTTCGGCGCGCTAATGAAGGCATTCGTCAGCCTCCCTTCGCGTCGCACACAACGGAGTGGAATTCCTGATGACGGTCGAAGGACAAGGTAAATACACGATTTTGAAGCTTCTGGAGAAATGGGGAAACTCCAGCAGAATTTCCTTTCTATTCTGTTACGTGATAACATTCACCGAACAAAAATAAGAAATTCCAAAACGAAGCAAATTTTATTCACGGTGAACACGCAGCCGCCTTCGTTTTTCTTTTTTTAATCTAGAGAATTTCACAAGGTTGAAGAAGTAAATTACTTTATATCATTCTTTATAATGCATATATACGCATATGCAATTATATACTTCCAAAAAAAGGAACCAAACATGAATTTCGTATCAACTATAGAAAACTATTTACTGTCTACAACTGGTCGCCGGTTAAATGGTAATTGTTTTTAGGTTTTTCATTTGAATAGTTTTTTTGTTAAAATAATGAATTTAGATGACTTTTATAGGCTTATTTTATTTCAGTTAATAAACTTCTGAAAAAAATCTCATTAAATACCCAGTACGGAACAATATGAAACGATTCCGTGCCCATTTGGTGGAAGTTGCGCCAACTTTATTGGAAGTCGGATATCCCATGCATTCAAACCCCTCTGTACCTAAACATATGCTGAATGCTAAGCGTGGGTGTTGTTGGGTGGGAAAGTGGCCTCCTGATAACGTGAGGGCTCAGAGAGACAATGGGCAAAAGATGCCTTTCGGTTAAATGGGATGAAAATCGTACTTATGGAATGACGTTTGGGTCTGTCTCATAACCCATGAACAGCAGAAGATTAGAATCGTCTTCTCACTCAACTGAGTGGCGATTCGATACTCTTCCCTTTGCAGCGCGCTCAGCTGAGAGAGCACTCATGATCTGAAGAGTGATGAAGGTTCACTGCTGCACCCTTTCAAATGGCGTTCCGGAATTTTCTTCTTCCCTCTGCTCACATCCATGATCGTCCGCTTTTCATTTCAACACAGCCGGCTCCTTTAGGAGATCCTTTCGAAGTAGACCAGCGCAGTTTAAAATATGTTTGGGACTATCCTCTTCAATGTGTCCAAACTCAGAAGGTCTTGGCGCCACCGGAAAATCGAAGGGTTTTTAAATGTCCAGTGCACTGTCGGCCAAGCGCCAAGGGGAAGATAAGCAGTACCTGGAGCCCCATAGGGTTGAAGTCTGACTTTGCTCCCACGCCTGCGGTCTGTAGATCAACAATCCAGCTGCTCCTAACATGGTTTCGATCGGAGTTTTCCTTCTCTTAGATAACTTTTTTGGCCTGCCTCCTACCCAACGAAGACCTGTCGGGCAAGGGAGACCCTGCTACTGCCGGCATAGCTCTCTGGGTTGCTGGATCCACCACGAAGACTGGGAAATGCTGACTTATTCGTTTTCACATGCGTCTTTCAATTGTGTTCATTTTTTTATCCGATTTTTTAGTTTGAAGATATTTGGTTCCGCATTTCTACCGAAGAATAGTAAATCCTTCGAATTGTGCAGATAATGAACTGTGCATCAAAGTATAAGAAATAATTTCAAGCTCAAATATCATAAGATAATTTTTCTTCCGAAATTTCATTTCAGAACTTTTTATATCTGGGTTCAGATGTAATCGTAAGCAAGAAGTATCGTATTATTCAAATGAATGGAAGTGGGAAAAATCTTTCAGGCGTGAAGCAAGGAAGTGGGTGCTGATACTTCCGCCGCAGATAAATCACTGACAAGATGGAACATTTTTCCTGGGGGGGTGATAGTGAATTGCTTTCTCACATCGGAAAAGATATATTTATAGGAGCGGAATAAAATACGATTGCTTTACCTGAATTTGGCATTGATAAAAAGTGAATTGTTTTCAAGTTTGAATACGTTTTTTATTTAGTGCATTCTGAATAATTTTTTCTAAAAGTATTTTATTTATAAAAAACGAGCAATGTGGTAAAATGGTTTTAAATCTCACACCGACTTTCCTACTCTACGAACTTCTGATTTTAAGAACTCTACCAACAAGTTCGTTGAAACGTAAGTCTGCTATATTACCATGTTTGACGGCAGCGGAGTCTTAGCTCTACTTTTGCTCTTCGTTGCCATGACTACCGGAGTGATGCGTCATTCTGACGTCATTCGCGTTGAAATCTTTTAGCGATTTTTGTATCTATTCTCCTCATATTATTGAAATGTTATTTTATTTGAGAATGTGGGATGTATGAGGAACTTGTGATTATTTCAAAGTGTTTTGAAATGCGTAGCTGAATCTATCGCATCTCAATCCGTAGTCTCGGAGTTTGTGCTATCGAAAGAAAGGTGTTCTTTCAAGTAACTCTTTTGTCGAAAACCTCGTGTTCAGGGTGGATGTGATTTTATGACAAGCGGTGTGCTACACTTTACGAAAGCCCTCCTGTACCGCTGAGCACCCCCCTTCTCTAGCATGAAAAGCCAGCAGATTGAATATGTTGTGGTGTGTTCGTACGGGAATTTTTCAGATGTGTGATTGTTAAGAGTGTAGATCGATTACTTTGCTAAGTTTTCAGAAAAAGACTGTTATTTCAGCCATTTTAGGTATTCTTTTTCATAACTTAAATAATTTCCCGAGAAAAATGAGTGTTCTGCAGCCAATGAGATTCATGTTCGTGAAAATTCTTTCTTCCTGAGAACGAACTGATAAGGAAGGAGTCCTGAGAAATGAATTTGGTTATTCACAGTTTTTACTGTTCATTTAGTTTTTGATTGCACGAAGCATTCACTTTTCAACTTCGCTTCATAAAGGAATATTGTGGGTTTGCGGAACAGTACTTCCGTACTTTTTTCCTGGTTGCCGCCGACTCTCTCATCCCTTGCGGCAATGGCCGCATCTGGGTGCCGCAGGCGTTAAAGAAGTTCTCTGATGCGAAGCCAACTAATCTCAGCTAGAGCTGAGATAGATCTCCGAAAGCAGCTAATCTACTATTTAAGCCGGCGAAGGTGAATTTTCGTTTTGCCAATCTAAAATTTCACCTGCCTTACGATGGCCAAGTGACGGGGCAACTTGATTGTTTGAAGCGATTCGTCATTGTTTTCTGAGCAGAGATGGGAGAATATGATATCCATCCTTCTTAAAACATAAGGCACGGTTGCGAATGATTTTTTTGGCGTTTTTTGAGGTCGAAGGACCTTCGGAAGTCTTTTGAAGAAATGGTATTTTAATGTATGCACCTTCGTTCGTTTTTACCAGCATACCGACTGATTTTTCTTCATAGATGAATTACTATTAAAAATTTATTTTGTTAGCGCATGCATATTGTAAGAGAAACAGTTCTTACTTTCATTTATGCATATATATCATGATAAAATCAGTAGAGCTGCCAACTCTACTGATTTTATCGGGAAACTCCAGATTTTTCATTATTTCTCCTGATTTCCCAATAATATACGAAAATCTACTGATTTTTGATAATTTCAGTGAAAAGTTTAAAACTGGCGAAATTTTGCCAGAAAAACGTCTATATGTTTTAACATAAATCATTCTCAGAATGTATAATCTAAAGCAGGGCTGTCTAGACCAAATTTGATCCCGGGTCAGTACAAATAACTAAACAGATGGGAGGGCCACACAAATAAAAAACACATTTTTTTCAGGAAAGTTTTAATAGCGTTTAGTATAGTTACTATGTAACTGTTATACATTAAATTGTATTAATGCTACATTAATTTATCTTTTACAGTCCTTTCAATATCAACATTAATATCAGTTGCTGCGAGACGCAGTGCATGTGTAAGTGAGTTATCTGAGTGTGAAGATTTATAAAATTCATTCGGGAATACGCACTTTCACAAAGATAAGTACTGCCCATCATCGAATCCATTTTTAAGCCAAGATTGGTCAATTTGAGGAAACTCTCGCCAAGGAGTTTAAAAAATCTATTCCAGACTTTGTCCTCTTGTTAAAGGGATCTGATTGCAGGTCCCATAATTCTAATTGATAATCAGTGTTTATATATACACTTTCAATTGCAATTTTTATTGGCTGAGTGAAAAGTGATATGTAACTCTCTAATTCTTTAAAATCTTCAAATCGCTGCTCAAACTCCACAATTACATCGTCAATATACTTCAGGTGATCCTTCAAAATTTTCTGTTTCTATAATGTTCTTTGTAACTCGGGAAAAAAGAAAAATCATTCTGCTCTAGTGACGTTTTGAACAATTTTAATTCACTTCTAAAACCATTCACATATCCATACAAATTGGTGATATTGTGTCCTTTGCCTTGTAACTTCAAATTCAATTCGTTCAACTATTATGTCATATCAGTTAAAAATTCAAGATCAGCCAGGAATAAACTATCATACACTTTTGCAGTTCAGAAGTATCTGATTTTATTTCATTTTCTAGAAATGTTTATCTTTTCGTAAAGCAAAAAAACGTTCAAGGCACTGCCCAGCACTAAACCATCTTATTTCGGAGTGTAATAACAAATTTCGATAGGTTGCATCAATTTCACTTAAAAAACTAGAAATTTTCTATGAGTCAAAACTTTGTTTCCATCTCTAATGAGATTTGTCATTCTAACAACAACTTTCATGGCATTCGTTTGGCGCAAAGATTTTGCACATAAGGCTTCCTAGTGTACGATACAGTGAAACAACGGGCACAATTAATGCCATTTTCTTTAAGAAGTCCCTCGAATCCTGTCACTGTTCCCGTCATAGCTTTTGCTCCATCAGTTACAATGCAAGAACATTTTTGAAATCCTCCGTAGTCTATGACTGTTTTATTGACAGCTAGATTGATATCTGCACCTTTAGAGTTGTTCCATGTAACGGTATCAAATTAAACATTTCCTCCGCAATAGTAAAATCTTTTGAAATGCAACGAATAAATATTAATAATTGACTGATATTTGTCTGGTCGGTGCTTTCATCCGAACATATTGAGTAGTATTCGCAATCCAAAATGCAATCACATAACATCATATCATCTACTTGTCGTGCCACTGTTTGGTGAGATAATGCTACAGATTCAAACTTTTCCGCCAACTTTGGCTGCATGAAGCGTTGAGTCATTGATACCGCATTTTTTCATTAAAATCCCATAGTTAATTTTTTTTTTTTTTTTGCTAATAGTAAATAAGCTTCATAAGACGCAGCAAATTTTGTTCATTATCTGTACTTTAGAAAATATACTTGTTTGATGTATTCGTTTTTTTTTTTTTTTATACTTTTCTTTATTAAAAGTAGTATAGTGCCGTTTTACATGGTATTCCTTATTCACCGACAAATGATACACCGAATTTTATTTTTATTGTTGCAGATCAGATAGTCTAATTCCCATTTTTCATTAAATTCACGATTTTCATCACTTTTCGCTTCTCCACAGACATAATGAAGCTTGTTATTTTGCACAATAGAGTTCTGTTTACTCTTTAATTAAATCACAAGTTTAAAATTGACAAAAGAAAGAAATGAAGGCTCGCATTACATACAACCACTACGACTTCTAAATAGCTACTACACAACACCCGTCGCCTCAAATGACAACCAATAAATAAATGACCGGCCAATGTTTAACTCTCCGACGATTAGCGGAGAACGCAATCTAACAAACCAATCAATCAATCAATTTTAATGTCCTCTGTCTTGAAAAGATCAAAGCAGTGCAACTTCTGTTATTCTGCGCAACGGCATTGAGTGGGGACTGCGCGCCGTAAATAAGGCGCGAGACAGCACGGGACTCACTAATACATTCGTACAAATACGATTCTGTATTTTAGTTATTTATTTATAAAACCATATGAAAAATAAAATCATTTCTACCATCAAAATTTGAAAAAATGGAATAATTTATTCTTCCGTTATAATATTAAAAACCTAACCGCTGGCCGCACAAAGATGGAACAACTTTGGACAGTGCTGATCCAAAGAGTAAAATTATCTTTTTTGCGGAATTTAACCGTTGTAAACATTTTGTTTCATGCTGCTCTAATAGTGTCTCCTGATTTTTTTTCCCAATTTTGAAAACGAAGGCATTCAGTGCTCTCAAAAAATTACATCAAATGTAAGACAAGTGTTTCTGCAGCCGTTTTCTTGTTTCTTCATTGTTGTGGAATTTCTTCGTCCAAGTTCATGGACCCGCGAAATAGTTTTGGCTTTCTCCAATCAACGGTTTGAGATGCGCTCTTCTTTCTTTAGATGCCTTCTGACGTCATCGATCATACTCTCCTGACTCTTCTATAAAACCAAATTTAGAATGAGCATAATTATTCTCGAATGCGTCCATTGTTCAACCTTTGCCGATGAAAAATCATTTGTCTATAATTAAATGTTCACAATTGCGTTTTCGAAAATTTGATTTTATGAACCCTGAATGATTTGAAAACATTTAAAACGAATAAGCACTGCGTCTATTTTTGAATCCACTAATTATCGCATATACGCTCGTGTCCATAAATTAAGTTCAGACAAAGAAAGAGACAAGCAAAACAAATGTGACTTATTTGTAAAGTCTATTTATTAAACAAAAAGTAAAGAGCAATAAAGATGCTATATGTTTAACATTAATATAAATTGCGATTTTTACTCCCCAGAGCAAATTTAGAAAAAAGAACCTATTTACAAAAATCAATATAACATGGTTGGTATGATGGTTAATACATAGCTTGCCCCCCCCAGACGATACAATACAGACCGTACAACGCCAAGGCATGCAGAGTATCATGCCTAGGCGTTGTACGGTTCTTGGGAAATATTACACCACTCATAAAGCAATGCTCTCCGAAGTTCCTGTAGACATGTGAGAGGGTTTGACGGGACATTCGTCGGCCAAGCATGTCTCACACATGATCTATTGGATTCAAGTCCGGTAGGTATGCTGGCCAGTCCATACAGTTGATATGCTCCGATGGATGGCATTCGTCTACAATGTTTGAACGGTGAGGACAGACGTTGTCATCCATAAGCAGAAATTCTGCACCCATGGCGCTCCGAAACAAACGTATATGTTGTTCCAGAATGACATCCCGATAGATTTCGCCTGTCATGGTTACATTCTGAGCATGCAGGTTAGTTCTTGAGCCCAGAATAACTCCACCCCAAACGAGCAATCCTGCACTATCGTAACGGTGTCGTTCAATGGTGTTCTCTTGGTGGTAACGGGTACCTGGCCTTCTCCATATGAAAGTCCAGTGAGAATCAGATTTAAATCTAAACCTGGACTTGTCGGAAAACATCACACAAGACCACTTGTTGCGGTGTCCGCTCTCTACTCCAGGCTAACCGCAGGCGACAGTGAGTAACAGTAAGTGGAACACATCTGACAGGCTTACGAACAAATAGGCCAATGTGCCATAAGCGTCTGTACACGGTCTGCCTTGAAATTGTCGTACTGGTAGCTGAAGACAGCAGACGAGACAGGTCTGATGCAGTATTCCGTCTGTTTCTTTTAGCTGTAACTCTCAAATACCGGTCCTCATTCGGCGTTGTAACTCGGGGGCAACCTGTGCGGTAAAACCCAACCAACCAACCAGCGTTGCCAAAGCCTGGAGGGCACTCTGGGCGATTCGTTCTTCGGATTCTTCCAGCTGGATACGTCCACATTCCAGACGGCCGATAATTCTATCGCGTAAAACATCATCCAAATGTTTCCTTTGTGCCATAACTATACGGTTATTGCACTGAAAATCTTTTAAAGCACGTGTGAACAATTTCACTTCTTTGTAACTATTCCTTATACACTCCTCTCATACACTCTCGTCATTGTGACGTACTATCGGCGCCTTCTGGTAGTTTCTTGTAATTTGCGTATTATTCTTCAAGATGTGTGTGATAATTCTACTTGTGAAATTTTTCTGAATTATCCTTAATTTATTGACATAAGTGTAAATGAGCAGTCTACTAATGACTGTAAATGTATTTTTATTATTTCATATTCTCTGTGCAAAGTTTCACATAGTGCCCCGTAGAAATAATGTGTATTAGTGAATAGGTGACTAAT
Organism: Latrodectus hesperus; assembly: GCA_037975125.1. NCBI lineage: Eukaryota > Metazoa > Arthropoda > Arachnida > Araneae > Theridiidae > Latrodectus > Latrodectus hesperus. Next base: position 10,318,107 of record CM075855.1, read on the forward strand.
GATAAGACAGATCTTTTCAACACTCAGTATCGTGGAAGCTGTAACCACGCAGCACACGTTTGTCTTCTAGATGTAAAAAAAGAGTGCAGGGTACATTAAATGAATAATAAAAAAAGAAATTCCATTATATTTTTTGTATCAAATCCGATCCAATAATTTCAGATCGTTGGAAAGGTGGCACTAAAACATTGTTTTTTGTTCAGTTGTAAATTGCAAATATCTTCAATAAAGTTGAAAATGTTAGCCAAGCGACAGAAATGGTAGGTAGTCGAGATTCCATGTCAACCAATTATGTGCAATTTCGGTTTCTTGGATTCCGTTCAGGAATTTTGATGTAAAAGATGAATTTCAGTTTGGTCGACACGTCATCGAAAATGTCGATAAAAATCAATGAAGTGATAAAAGTTGATAGGCATATTATCAGTCGTAGTATCACCAAGGAGATTGGCCACAAAACAGTTTTAAATCATTTGCGCAAAGCTAATGTTTTAAATAAACCCTTCAAGCTGAATAGATTTCCCAACCTAATATAAAACAGTTAGAAAGAATAAGGTTGCCATGTTTCCTTTTGTGAAGAATTTTCTATGGTTAACTTTTGATTCTTCCTCCTCTTATGTGAATTTTATTGCATTTATATCGCAGCCGAATGCTTTGCTCGTGGTTCCTCAAACTGTAGAACCCCATCTGCAAAAGTAACCGTTGAGCGACCCCAGTTTATAAGACATGAAGGTTCTGTTGGGAAATATTCATTTACGATACAGTTTCATCTAATGGTATGTCCAGTTTGCTTTTGGTTCATAATGAAGGTGATCTATTTCAGACAAATTTGTTCTTCTGAGACTCAGTTCCAGTGATAGGAGCAAAATAGTGTGAGATATTCCGTTCACCAAATAACTGCACATTGTTGCTTTAATCTTCGTTTTCTATAGTGCAACAAGGAAACTATGCTACTTAATGGAAATTCTATTCTGTAAGTCAAAATGTTTAAAAGCAGAGAAATATTTGTCTTACTTAAAGAAACAAATGGTTTACAAAGGAACAACCATCTATTAATCTACTGTTGGCAAAAAAAGAAAGGAAATAGTGTGTTTTGGCGCTTTCCCGTTTTCTTTGGTGGGTATTTTGTACTGATGAATTTAATTGGATTTTTACTATCGTTTGTAGTGTGTTTATTAATGACCTTCCATGCTTTATATGACAGGCCAGTTTGCATTTTCCGTGATCATTTGAGTTTGCCCCTCAAATGAAGTGCTTATAAATAGAAATCTCTCCGAATTCAATTCAAGTGCTTGAAATAGCTCTCTGAAGGTTACCAAACACTGACACTGTTTTCGCTTTATTCCGCGCCCTTATTGTCGAGCAGGATGTTGTTCTTCCACACAAGCGAGGATAACATGTGTGCCGCCTGATTCCCGTTCATGTTCCTTAAGGTATGCGATTCATTTCTATATCCTATGCTTCACTTCTATTTTTACGACCGTGAAAATTGTTCTTAAAGCTCATAAAAAAGAAAACTTTTTTTTTTATTTACTAAACTGTTTTATTTTCATGAATAAAGTAATAAAAGTATTTATGTGTGTCTACTTTACAAGATACACGTGGATTTAAAAACAAATCATACTTTCCTTTTATTTGTAAAAAATGAGGCAGTGTAATCATTCCTTTCTGTTTCAGAACTGCATTTTTAAAAATACATTTTTTAATGTAGGAAAGCGTTTCACACACACACTGTTCTTGAATTTTACTGGCCGCTTATTTTTGTTTTGCAGGCGATACATCATTTTCTGTCCACAATGCGAAGATATTCCGCTGAATAAATTTCAAAAATTAAATAGATTTCTTAAAATTTTAATGTGTAAACGGGAGTAGATTTATCATAGCGTTTAACAAGGCCGTGTTAGGGACCAGCAACTGGTTCATAAACTGATGTGTTCTTGAATACTAGGTTCGTTAAAACGAGCGTCTGGAGTAGAATTTTATCAATTTTAGTGACTTAAATGATTTACAAATCGTTGTTTTTTGCTTCACAAGTTAGTTTTTTTTTTCAATTTTATATATTTTTTTTATCAATGTTTTGCGGTCATTCAACAATAATTTCATAATTATGATATTAAATCAGAGAATATATATTCCTTTAAAGTATTTTGCGCAGTTATAAGATTTACCATTTGGATTGCTCAGTTATTTTACTTTTTTAAAGTACTCTTTTTAATATTTTCCAGTGACATACATTATTCTTACTTTTAGTTGTGTACCGATTCATTTTGTTACATGTAAATATGTATTCATTTATTCTTATGTAATATAATAAATTTTAACTAACTAAAATATTTGAAGAATGTATTGGTATGTTTATAAAGTAACTTTAACAAAATATTTCCTGTGTCATTTTTGAATTCATGAATTAAAGAAACTTTGGAATTTCTATATTAAACCCACTTTAGTCATGGATATAATCTTGAAGATAGCAGTGTAAATTTAATGTTATATTGTTTATATTAGTAAACTGTAAGATTATGCCTTTGTCATCAGAGTACAGTAATTAACATTCATTAGAAATGAGTCGTGTTCTGAAATAACAATCCCACATTTTCTTAAATTTCATATTTTACATGTTGAGATAATTTTATTTTTCCAATGCGAGACAATGAAATTATATTTTGCGCTTACAGTATTTTAGTCATATTAATATCATTTTGTCTTTTCTTTCTCAAACTTCTGTTTGTTTCGGTTATTGAATATTTGAAGAGTAGAAATGTAAACATCCGTACTGATGTATTGCGCATGCGTGAGATCTTGCTATCCTATCAGCAGTGTGTGGTAGTGTCTCGAGATAGAGCCTCGATAGTCGTTTCCAAGATTTTGTTTATGATTCGCTGACTTGTCGATTTAAAATGCGATAAATTATCTGGTTAACTAGTTTGTCTTATTGAATATTTTTACTCATTTATTTTAATTTACCTTTCTAAAACTTAGCATATCTTTCCTGTTTAAAATACTAAGTTTCTTCTTAAATCTTTGTTACATATAACTGAGAACTTATTAAATTCTGTACTGTTTATAACTTTCCTCTCTTATAAGAAGTAAAATCTTATTTTTTCAAATAAATGAGTAATACTTTGTATCGAATTACAAATGTTTATTGTATTGGCAGCTAGCGATTTATCTTAGTAGAATTTTAAATTTAAAAGATAGACTATGCACACTAAATAAAAATAAATAAATTCTGTAATTTTTAATTGATCATGACTCGAATTTTTATTAAATTGTAGGAAACAACTTGAGGTAATAAATTTATAACTAAATCAAACATAAAATATAATTTTGTGATATAAGCATGAAAGTGAAAAATTGGGGGGGGAACTACTTGAAATAATGAATTTAAAATTAAACCAGGCATTTGTCATATAAGCACGGTAAATTGACAATTTGTAAATAATTTATTTGGTATATTTATTAAAAAAAAATTTATTTTATTTCACCCTCAATTTTTTACTCATATTTTATTCCCATTTCCTTTATAATATCTTTATTAAAACACAGAAATCAGAAGGAAATGTGATACTGAGTGTCTTTAAATCTTTTATACATGTAAATGAGGAAATTTATAAATTGTTTTATAAATTTTTCTCATTTTTAAATATTAAAAACTTATTTTTTTTCAAATGGATGAGTTGTATTCTTAAATTGAACTAGAGATGCTCAACATTTACAGCTTGTGATTTATTTTATTTAGAACTTTTAATTAAAAAAAGATAATGTACACATTAAATAATAAAATCATTTACTTCTGCAGTTTTTTTTAAATGAAATTTATATTACATTCAAAGCTTATTAAAACTATTATGGGTGCGAAAAGTTTTTTTAAACAATTTTTAATTTGAATTTTAAAATAATTTTAATTATGGCTAAAACCTTGAGATATTAATTTATAATTAAACCATGATAAAGTGTCTAAAACAATATATTAAGTAAAATTAATTTCACCCTGGCATTTTATTCCCATTTATGTTTATCTTTATTAAAATACAGAACTCAAAAGGAAATGAGATAATTGCAATCCACCCTTCTTTGGTACTTGAGTACTATCCCCTCGACAATATCTGCGAAAAAGTAAATGTCGTCAATGATGTGATTTAGCACCATATAAAATGCAAATAAAGTTTTAATCTATTTGTATTTTATAGGGTGCTAAGATGCATATTTCAAAAAAAATTAAAATTTGCAAAATTCTACGACTTATTCTTAAGGCGAAAAAGGTTCACGGGATAATACATAAATACCCATTCTTTTTTCTTAATTGCTTTTCGCTCTCACAAAAGAAACAATAGGAATGTAAATAAGCAAATGGGGGAAGACCATAGGGTTGTTGAAACTAAGTCTGAACAATATTTACATTTTATACCGCCAAATTATCGCAAGTGCGCCACGACGTGGCAGCGATCAGTTGGGCGGGCGTTAGGAGAATTCTCACAGCGCTGCATTCTGTAATAAATATACTTGATGTGACTGTGAAGAAGAAAGTAGAGGAATGGCAATGTGTGAAAAAATTCACATTTAAAGATCATGCTAGTACTTTAATTATAATTAGTTGGGAAACACAAAAGTAAAGTGACTGCTTTTATTGCGTTTTGCTTCAGTGAGCCTGCTGTCCAAGTCTCTCGTTTCCCTTTCAACTATTTTCAAATGATATTATGACTACAACTGCTGAGAATCCGCAGATATAAAATTGCAGAGGAACATTCATTGTGTGTGTGTGTGCATGAAAAGAGCATTTTTTGTACATATCCAAAACTGCCAATTCCAAACAAATGGATCACTCCATTTTTTTTCTTGGGAAGTGGGTTCTTTTCCAGCTTCAACATGGAAAGGATTTTGCATCGGTGGGAAGTGCTTATCTCTACTACGTACTATGTGCTGCTGCAATGCAGGGCACAAATTCCTTTGCAGTTTTTTCTTGAATGAAGGAGAACATTCAAAGCATTTAGTTATTCGTACAAATATGGCAGTTTTAAGTAGGAACTCACTTTTTACCAAGAAATCGTAAATTTTTTTCAACCCAATTCAATAGTTGGCGGTAGCACATGAAAGCCAACGCGAGTTGCAGTAGACGTCTGAAAGGATGTTTCTGAGCGACAAATAAGTCGATTTTTTCCTCGGAAAAAGCAATTGCACTTCTGTTTTGCTTCTCGGGTTTCCTTTCCTCTTTTTGTACTCTCATTTATTATATATACAACTTTTATGTATACTATATTATTTTTTGAAAATTGTTTGTTTTCTAAAACTATTATCTCTTTGGCGCAGCCTGTCCCATTTGTGCCAAACACAATTCCCCAGAAAATCGTTGGGTTTTCGGGCTTCTCCTTCTAAATGGTATATTGAACATACGAGCTAAATTGATTTCCACACATTTAATTGTAAATAGGCTCCTTGCACAAGAACCTTTTTCTCTGTTTTAGAAAATAATGGGGACTACATTTTCCCCAAATCCAAAAACTGTCGTTTTACTTTGATGAGGCTCATGTCATTCATAATTTGATAATTTTCTGGGTTGAAGAATGCTGATGTATTAACACATAAATGTTAATTACGTGATAAATATTCTGAAAACAATTATATTATTGAATCATTATTAGGTCTTTTATAACTATGACTCTTGTAAGGTTTCCAATTTTTTCGAACGTTTGATCATTTGCGAGTTCAATTAAACGTCCAGTGTTTTTAATTGCGTGAAATCCAAATATGATCGCACATTTTTTTTTTGATTGGCTGCACAGCTGATGTTCTTCTCTGCTGAGAAGCTGAATGTGTTTGGATATTAAAGTATCACTGCCTCTGCTTTTACCCTCTCTACATAATAGATCCTCCTGACTAGAGTAAATGTGCGCCCTCTAGTGATCAAACGGTGCATATTCTGGTCAGACGTCTTTCTGCCTTGCTTGAGAGTAGATGTGTTGACTCTTGTGTATCATTGGAAATGTTCTTTAATGTTATTATTTTATTGTAATTACTTATTTGTAATTAAACATGTCTGTGTAGCTCTGCCTTCTGTCTGCTTCATTTTATACCTAAAAGAATGATCGCGCGACGTGTATGCTTGAAATCCTACTTTAGATGAGTTTTTTGGGCAAGCAAACCAAACCTTTATGCAAATAAGCATTTTTGGAAACAAAAATACAAAATCAGTTATGGGATTTTCTCATTTTGAAAATTTGTCGTAAACATGTTTAATTTCTGTTTCATTTCATTTTCCGTAGGTGTTGGTAAATATTTACAGATTTGAATTCATTTCACAAAGTTAGAATATCAAAATATGCTATGCCACAAATTCAAACAGTTTTTTTCCCTCCTATCGCCTTAGAAAATTGAATTTTCCTCTTTATTTGAGTCTAGTATCGAACATTTTACTGTGCCAAATTATCATTATGAACTCGTACATAAGTAAATTGAATTGTTTTAAACAAGAGTTGTGAAATTTCTGCTGTTGCAAGAAGAGTGCCTATAGTAAGACAACTTCACTTGAAAAATTAATTTTAAAATAACTTTTCTTATAGCAGATAAATTCTGGCGCTTTTTCATCATACCCCCGCGTATGATAATCACCGTTACGAGAAGGGATGAATTACTGTCGTAAATATTGCATTTGTAGACTTCGTTTGTTGTTTAAAAAGGTTTAAGTTTTTAGAAACTACTAAAAAATAAGAAACATTTTATTATATTTATATATAATAATCTAAATCATTGGTTCCCAAAGTGGTACAGGTGGACAGGGGTCCACGAAAAATTTTCTGGTTTCAATAATAAGAAACAAAAATTTTGACTTGGATTTACCTATCAACGTAGGCAGGTAGCATCATTCACTAGGTAGGTACTCAAAAATATTAGAGACTCAATTCAAACACAGAATTGAATCGAACAATAGATAATAATACAAGTGTACATCACAAGTCAAGACTTGCAAAGTGCCTTCCGTGCGCCCGCTCGTCTGGGATGCTTGTTTAGACCTGTAAAGGGATGAAATGCGACTTTCGCTGTGCTTGCAATCTACATTAGTATAAATATGAATACCAAGAACAAAACGTTACTCATTTGTTTCTGGGATTTTGAACATAAAAGTGTGACTGTAATTGAATCGATGTCAGTGTTTGCAGAGCCAAAAAATGAAAGTATCTGCCTACTTGTTTTACATATTTTTATTGTAATTTATCAATCATATTATATTAATTTTACTAAGTGAGTGTATTAGGTAGTTATGTAGTAAAAATTAAATATTAGAAATTATTCAAAACTTATGTGAAAGAATAAAAACCCAGGGAAGATTAAACTTTAGTTATCTAGGTACTTTTATTGCTTAAAAATATTTATGTACGTGACGACGGCGATTCATTAGAAGAGCGGTGTTTCCGTGGGTATTTTTTTATTGCAATAATTCTATTTTTGTGTTATAACAGCCATATTATGGTAAGATCGCTTAAAAACATTTTTTACAAGTCACAACTGATATGAAAAAGGGCTGAATCTAAGAAGAAATGTCGATAGTTCAGTGTTGATTATTTGAAATTTTGTTTTCTTCCATCAACGGCAGACAAATGATTGCCCATGTGTCTTATATGCAACAAAGTTCTGAGCAATGACTCTATGAAACCATCGAAGCTCGAAGACCATCTGAGAAGGTATCATCCTGAAAAAATTGGTAAAGATCTGAAATGCTTTCAACATTGAAGGAAAAATACAAAGAGACCTACCGTAAATAGTATGTTTTCAACTTCTCAAAGTAACGATGATGGCTTGCGGGCACCTTACAATATTTCGTTGCTTATAGCGATATCTGGAAAACCGCACACCATCGGAGAAGAGTTAATTTTACCCGCTGTTGAAGAGGTTTTAAAAACAATACTGCACAAACCTCCATTTGACGCACTCATTTACTTTACTTTGACGCAAGATTTACTTTAAGTAACAATACTGTACAAAGACGTATTGATGAAATGAGCTCAGATATAGAAAGCTTCTTGTGTAATTGTCTGGAAACCACTCATTTTTCTATTCAATTGGACGAGTCTACTTTGCCTGGTAATGAAGCATTATTATTGGCATATGTTCGATTTGTTATGGACGAGAAAATCTATGAAGATCTGCTATTCGCAAAAAATTTGAACTCGGACATTAAAGGAATCGATATTTAATGTCCTAGTGATTTTTTTACAGAAAAATCTATTCCATTTACAAACATTATTTCAGTGGCAGCAGATGGAGCTTCTGCCATCTTAAAATAATAATACCAGGATTAATTGCAATTTACTGTGTCATCTCCACCGACAACACCTTGCAGCGAAAAATTTGAATGATAGATTGCACCAATCGCTTCAATTTGTGATTAATGCAGTTAATAAAATAAAAAGCAGTGCTTTTAATACCCGTTTATTTGCACTATTGTGTGATGAAAATGATGATTTCAAGCGATTGCTCTTACATACTGAAGTACGCTGTTTGTCGAAAGGTGCATGCTTATCGTGATTTTACTCACTTTTCGAATCAATGATAGTTTCTGGAAACTAAAGCACCAGATTTAAAAGAATATCTGATCAAATATAAAGCGGACATTGCGTATTTAACAGTGTTGTTTAAAAATTAAATGACGTTAACATGCAGTTACAAGGGGACAGTCTTAATTTAATAAAAACAAAAGGTGTAATTTCGGTTTTTCTTGTTAAATTGAAATTAATGAAGCAAAATAGTAATCGCCGGGAATTCTCCCAGTTTCCGCACTTGTCACAGATATAATGTCTTGATGAGGATATTCAGAGACACATAGGCTCTACATTTAAAAACCCTGCATGACGACTTCAAAAATAGATTTGAAGATCTTCTGACAATGGAAATACCACTATGGATCGATCAAAACCCCATTTGATGATACGGAAGAGATGAATGTGGTATTTTAAGAGGATCTACTTGAGCTCAGCACCAATGAGGAACTGAAGGTGAAATTAAAAAGAAGGCTTCCCAAACATTTTGACTGAAGGCAGAAATCCTCGAAAAATATTCTGGGCTGTGGGAAATTAAGAGAAAATTTTTGATAGCGTTCCCCACGTCATATCTTGTCGAAAGAAGTTTTAGTGCAGTTACCAACCTGTTAACAAAGAAAGGAGCAGATTGAACATTACAGAACGGGGAGATTTGTGATTACTTCTTACAAAACTGAAGCCAAATATTAATAATTTGCTGTCAATTCATCAAGTACATCTGTTTCATTAAAAGTATGACTATTTTTTATTGTTGATTTACATTTCAGAGTTCATTGTTGATTTTTTTGTTGTTTGTAATAAATGTTTATAATTTTGTATACCATAAGTATTTTAATAAATAGGACACAAAAGAAAATGTGCTACTTTTTTTTCTTCTGAACAACCCCAATTTAGGGTACTATTTTTAAGGAGTTTTGGGAATTCAGTAGAAATGTAGCAGCAGGGGGTCTACCGAAAATAGTAAAACTTTGAAAGTGGTCCACGAGAAAAAGAAGTTTGGGAACCCATGATCTAAATAATTATCACTTATTGACAAAACTTATTTAAATGCCAATGTTTATTTCAAGCCGAAACTGCTTAACAATTTCGATGATCGATTGAGTAGTTATAATGTAATACTCTTTTTTTCAATGACACAAAATTAAATTTTGCTGTATTTAGCTATTTTTTTATCCTTGGTGACTTATGATCGTAATGCTTCTTTTAACAGACAAAATTATCACAAAGCCATATTTTGCACCCATTTTCTTTAGTTTTGTTTATCTCATTTCAGTAAATTTTTGCGCAAAAAAAAATGATAATCGTTGGAATATATTTTATTTAATTTAAAATAAATTGGCACAGATGCCGTATAATCCAGGATTCCGAATTCTGAATTTTTGTCGATGAAGAAATGTTGCCAAGATGACGTATTGTGACGTGCGCGATGACGTAAATACTAGGGTTGCCAAAATAGAATTTTCTGCATCATTTTTTATAGGTCTCCATATCTGTGACGTAATAAGAACCACAGGTTGCTATGTGCATAAGGAAATCCGCCAAAAAATTACCAAACTCAGAATTTAGAATCTTGGATTTTACGGCATCTTCCATAAAATCTTAGGGAGAGCCATTGAAATTATCATGTCTACATTATATTATTTTCACTTCTCCGTAAGTAACATGCTATTTTTTCAGTATGATGAGCGGGAGTAAAGTATTTAAATTTTTTGTTGAAATTAGAATTAAAGAGTAATTGATAAATGTGGTTCAAAAAAAATTGATTTTAAATAAGATTACTTGAGTTTTAAGTAAAGGTTTAAGTGCTACGCGTTTCTTTACTACATATGTTATTTAAGTATTATATATATATAAACACTTAAAACTGTTTTGACCACGTTAAGTGAAAATGTCAGTCAAATTGCATCACACAACTGTCGAATTTTATTTCAACTTTCTTGTGAATAACAACAAAGAATGTGTTGGTATTATGTGAATAAAATGTTTCTTTTTGTCCGGAAAATTCAAAATAATAGTTTTATTTCGAAATTTTTTACAGCGTTTGTCTATATTCAAACCGTAGCAAATGCTTATTTGAACTTCCTGTAAACGTGCCACGATGTAATTAATGAACTGTGAAACATTCCGATCTGGAGCGTTTCCAAGAACAGAAGCTCTTTTTGAATGACCACCTTCTATGCATCGGCATGGGAGATCCCTCCTTTATTTCCTCAATAGAATTTTTAAAAAAAAATGGTAGTATTTTTATTAGAATATATTGTTTTTGTGTTCATAAATTGAGGAAAGGACTAAATCCAATAACCACATGGTACAGTAAAGGGTCCTCTCACACCGCCCATATCTATTCTGCATAAATAACCGATAAGAAATGCATTAGAACGCGAATGGAAAGAATCTCGAATCTACAGTTTAATAATTAGTATTTTTTTTCTTATTCTCTGAAGAGTTATTTGTGTATTATGCCAGAGAGAAGTAACTTGAATAAATTGTTAACTAAAAGGAATTTCGAACATTCATCATCTCAATTTGTTTCTATCTGACGTGAGAGTGCCGTGGTATAAAACAGCAGTTTGAACAAAGTTAAATAAATGTCTTTCTAAATCGCAATTTTCACCGAAAGTTGTTATATAAACGTTTTCCATTGTAAACTGTTCTATATTTATACAAAATACTGTTTGAAATGAAGTGACGTCATACTTACGAGTGTATTTGCTATTTTATTATATCATTTTCATAATAGTGTTCAAGGTTTAAGTGCATTTATATGCGCAGTAATATCCTTGATTTTGTATACAAAAATAATTTTTGAGTTTCAATAAAGCATCAATAGAAATGTACAGTGAAAATTTGTTTACTTAGTATTTTTCCCTTTTATGTTCTGGCATTTTGGATTTTAAAGTGGTGAGATAATTTTCGACTTCATTCTGTAAATAATTTGAAAACGAGAGTTTAAAATAATAAAATTAGAATTTTGATTTTGTGAATTATTTAGTCCATTTCAGCGTTATTATTTAAATTTGGTGCACCAATAAAAACTTTTGCTAGTTCTCAGAATTAGATACTTTCACTTAGAGAAGGAGACAAATGAGGACGAAAAATGTAGTGGGTATGTTTTGTTATACATTCCAGCAGACCTTTTGAGACTCCAGAAAATTGAATGCATAAATAGAGATTTTTTTTTCTTACCTCAGATCTAGATTCACGAGCAATTCGAATTTTTCCCCCTTCATTTCAGTGCAGACGAATCTTAACCCGTGTTTATTTTCAATTTCCCTCTAGAAAGTATGCAGCCACAATTTCGTACGCGAGGATCCAAGGACGCCATTTCTTGAATCTAATTCTAATTATATTATCGTTTGATTTTAGTATTATTTAAAGGTCGCAAATAAACATTTTATTTCTATTTTAATGCTGTAAAATTGAAATTTCTTTGTAATAAAAGGATTTATTTAACAGAAATACTTAACATGCCTCTATTTTGAGATCCATTTTGGTAATTTTTAAAATAACTTAAATTTGTTTTGCAAAGAATGGTAAAAAAAAAAAAAAAAAAATTTCTTTTGGAATAATGTTAACAACTTATGCGAGGCATACATGTACATAAATCTTTGTGAATCATTGTTTCGATGAGAGGATACGTAATAGTGACGTCACATGACAAAATCGATCTTCCCGTTCGTCTTTTCTCTCCTGTTTTATAATTCCCAAAACGTGTTTTGGATCATTTGTTTTCTGGAGCAAATTTAATTTTGAGTCAGCTTTCAATGAAAGCCAGATAAAACTTAGATTCATCTTGATAACAGAATTTTCCCATGTATGAATTCTCTTAATATAAAATATTTCATGCCCCAATCAAAACCAGTTTTTGTTTATTCCATAGTTTTAAAAAATGTTTAAAACATTACTTTTCATTTAAAATGAAAATAGAATGTCATAAAGTTGAATTCCATTAATTTGTTATGTGATTTAAATTTTAGTTACTCACTAACCTTTAGGTAACCTTCCTACCTTTTGATAGGGTATAAGAATAGTATGTATTTAAGTATTATACAATTGAAATATATTCTCAAATGTCTGGATATTTAATTTTATAGACTTATTTCTCCAAAATTTTTGTCATTTGAATTATTGGAAAAACTAGGAAACAGCATTGTCAAATTTATTTTTAAGAAATTTTTAGAGATGTATGTGTAAAATAAAAAGTTTCGAAAGGTGTATATCAGCAAAATGTGCATCTATTAAAGAGCAAATTCTCTTTAAAATTAAGTATTTCTACTTAATTAGAAAAAAGGATGGTTTGTTATAATAAAAAGCCTGAATATTTTACTAAATTAGCATGTGTAAAGAAAACTTCATTTTTGATTTTTTTGAGTTTGTTTATTTAATTTAGTTTTAATTTTGTTTTGAAAATTAGTTTTAAATATTATGCAAAGAAATAAATTTTAAATTATGCTAAGAATTTTTTTCAATTTAATTATAACCAAAATCTTTATTAGAAAAGATTTCAAGATACAAATTTATTATATCAATTTCATCTTGGAATAATAAAAAATTATTTAAGTAAAAAGAATTCCCCCTTTTTTTCCCCCAATTTTTATAGAAATTTTTTTGAAATATTTCTGAGAAAAATTACCTAAACTCAGATCGGGAACCACCTGTTTATTATTTTCTTATTCTTAATAATCTTGAAAAAATAATGCATGTAAAAGTTCAAAAAATTCAAATTTTACAAAATTATTTAATGTAAGTTTATAAATTTGTGTATTATAGAGGTTTTATGTTGAAGCAATTGAAAAATAGTGAAAAAAAATGTGAATCATGTTTATCTATTAATGACAGAATTGGAACAGTTAGCATGCTACTATCTTAAAAAATTTTCAAAATTTGAAATGGCCTGAGTTTGAAGAAAATTTTATGGTAATAATTTATAGTGTATTTTTGGTACTATCAGTTTTCAAATTTCAAATATTAATAATTTGAGGGTGAGAGAAAAATTGACACCTATTATCATCCAAAGTAAAGGTACTTTTTTTTTAATGTAAGTTTTGTAAGTTCTTTCAATTAAAAAAAATGACTTTAGATGTAATGCACTTGTGATTCCCGAAATATATATATATAGATATATATAATTATAAATAATGAAATAATTATGTTTTAAAAAAAATCGTAATAATTTTGTTAACCATTTCTGCCAAAGAAATATTTCTTCAAATGTTGCAGGTTTTATTTAGTTTTTCCTCACATTTGAAAAAATATCTTCATTTAAACAGATTAAAATTTCCATGCACTTAAAGAGTATAAAACTTAAATATAATCAAAAATGTAAAATTTAAGTAGTCACTAAATTGTAACATTTGACAATTTTTTCCTACAGAAATGGTTGTCAGAATAATACGAAAGTTCTGGAAAATCTAATTTATGGAAGTTTTATTTTCAAAAGCTTAGTTTTAATAGAAACATAACGAGTACCTGATTTTTTATGATTTACAATTAATTACATTTTGAGTATCACTGAGATGTTGATTTGAAATGCTATTCCAACAGCGTCTTAAAATTCAATAAAATAAATTTTAAATTTTTTTTATTGATTTTTAATTATTTAATATTTATTATAATATTTAAAATCTTGTCTACACAAAAAAGTTTATTATTGCTGATAATACTATAAAGTACAAAGGAGGAAATCATATATATTTCTAAAGTAATGTTGTTTGTTAAAAGTCATTCAGATTTTAATGGAAATGTGTGTGATATGTATAGCTACAAATAATTGGTTGGTAAATGTGCTTAAAAAAATTCTAGACATATGTTTTCTGTGTTTATATTATTTAATATGTAATTTTTTTTAAAGTAAATGATAAGTGTACCAACTGAATTTTATTTTGAGTTCTGTAATTTAATAAATATGAAATTGATGTGAAAATGTTTATATCTATATAAGTTCAGTGTGTCCCAGTTTTGTTAGATAAAATCCAATTTTTAACGAAACATGAACATGATGAAAAGCTTAATGTAGATGTATAAAAACCCAGATATATTACATTTTAATTTTAGCATTAATGTCATTACTATTTTTCCACTATGAATGATGTTTAAAGTTTCAAGTAAGATTGATTGATTTTGATTTACATTTTATTTATTCATTCACTAAATTACATAACCTTTTCTATAGATGTACCTCCAACAGAGCAAGAAGAGTTGTTTATGCGAAAATTGTTACAATGTGCTGTGGTGTTTGACTTTATGGATCCTGTGTCTGATTTGAAAGGCAAAGAAATAAAGCGAGCAACACTTAATGAGCTGGTAGATTACATTACAGCTGGTAAAGGTGTCTTGACAGAAAAAGTGTATCCAGAAATCATTTGTATGGTATAGCATACTTTTAATTCATCTAACTGTACCATGTTCATATTTTTTAAAATTTTTTATCTTTATTAACTTATTAAAATGATTCAAAATTGCTCTGGGATGTTTTTGTGTGCAAAATTTTATTATACATCTATGAAAGTAAAATGTTTATATACTGCTGGGAATCCTATGAGAAATTTTCATCATAAAAAGCAATCAAAGCAAAAAAATAGAGGAAGTCCAACTGTTTTTCATGCACCTGGTAATAATTTAAAAAGACCCATAGAATCTCTGAAAGGTCATTAACTTTACAGAAAATAAAGCTCCCTGTCCAAAACACATACATATTTCCCGTTTCTCCAATTTTTAAGATTTTATTTCATTTTGAAAAAAACTTTTATAGAAAGTGAATGCATAAAATTATTAACTTTTTATAATATTAAATGAACACTTTGTATTGCTAGTAGTAATTATTATTATATTGCCACAATCATATATTTGAAAGATATAGTATTTTACAATTATTTAAAATATAAATAAAAGATGTACTTCTTAACAAATTATTTTATATTTAGTTCTTTTGATATTTCACTTATTTTACTTGGCTTGTTTTACTAATGAAAACTATGTGGAAATTTAGATTGATAAAATCCTAAACAAAACTTTTTCCTGTTAATTTTTGAAATGGAATCAAATTCTAAAAAGAGAATTAAAATTAGGTTATTTCAAACCTAAGTTGTATATAAATTTCTACACAAAGGTAAAAAAAAAATTTTTTTCATAAATAAGTTACTGAAATTTTCTTTTTAAAAGACCATAAAAAGTCTAAATTAAAAAAATAAAGAATGAATACCAGAATTTTATTAAAAAAAAGCTTAATATTAAACTTTAACTGTATTCATGTAATATGAAATGTCTTAATTTAAATACTAAACATGCTTTGAAATCAAAACTTTGAATAACCTAGATGATGAAAATTAAAGTTTTTTTATATTACAAATACAAAAATTTTTGTAATATTAAAGGAAGTATGTTTATAATATGCTATTTTAAGTGAATTGCAATGTAATTCAATATAGAACAAAACCCACTTTATAATTGCATTATATTTCTTAAAAATATTGCATTTTTGCCAAATAATGATTTTTTGTTTTATTTCTAATTTTGCATACATAAATTTCAACTATGCACTGAAATTATACATGAAAAATGACTAAGCTTTTGCAATTATATAAACAAGTTTCCCATTTATTTTTTACTAAATTGATCCTAACAATTTAAAATACTTAGATTTCAGAGACATAGTTCAGTTAACTAATTCTGATAAACCAACCATTAATTCTCATTCCTTTTAACTTAAGAGCATTTAATTTTGCATTAAGAAAGGTAACAGGATTTATAAATTTGGGCCTTAATATTTTTACTTAAACATATTTTTAATCAGGAAAATTACAAATGATATATTTTTTAATTTGAATAAAAAATTTTAAAATAAATTAATATATGCTGAAAATTATAAAATTAATAAAACTAAATTATGTATTTCTGTAATTTTTAAGAGGAAATCATAAATTTTTTGTGGTTCATTTATCCGAATTGTTAAAATTCATTTTACATATTCTGAAAGTTGATTAGAAACATAAACATTTGTCTTAGGAATATGCTATTATTCTGTTGTAACTAAAAATTACTAGTTAGTAGCATTTGTTGAAATCACCATAGGTCGATCAAAGTATTAGCTCCAATGAAAAATTATTGTGAATGAAGTGAAAAATAGAATAAAAATGGAAGCAATTTCATAAAATGTAGAATGTGTTCTGAAATTTCAAAAAAGTTGTGACAGCTATTAAAAAAATAGAATAATTGTAAATTCCTTAGTTATTCAGATTTGTTTTCTGTATTTTATCCATGTCTTTCACAATTCAAAACAAACTTGTGGTAAGGAGAATAAATACATTGAATATTTTCAAAATAATTTTTTCCTATATTCTTTCATCCATCACAGCATTTGTTTTTTAATTTGGTATGCATCTTTTAGTTAAGTGAAAAAGTATTTTGTTAGCAATATCTAAATCACTTTCCAAATATGAAAATAAATAATTGTAAGAATAACAAACAGTTTAAAGAATAATCAAATATTTCCTTGAGATATAAATAGCATAAGAAATATCAAACATAAGTTGTAAAATAATCAGCAAATTCTATCAGCTGGGTTAAAATAATTAGATTAATTACTGTATATATATATATAGTTAAACAGTAATAATACACACACACAAGTTTATATATGTTTCAAGTTTAAGAATTATATATGAACAGTTATATGGAATTGAAAACCCTTTTCTCATTGTGTGTGTGATTTTCAATCACTAATTGTTTATGAATAAATTATTTTGTAATGTAAAATGTATATAAATTTGTACTGTCATGATATATATGTTGTACAGTGTTTCGGGGGTTGTGTTGATTGAGAGTTGATAATCACAAGACTTTTATTAGTAGCAAATTCAAAACAGATAAAGGAAACATCAGCTCTAGAAATCCTTATTACACTGCTAAAATTTGGAATGCAACCGAAAATAGCTTCGAATCACAGAAGTCTCTAATATCTCAGACAGACAACAGCTACTATGTTCTAGGCTAGCATTCAGAACTTGTCTTCACTTTCTTTATGTTAAGCAACTAAATCATTTGAAATGCAGTTTTTAATGTAGAATAAGTTTAAATTGCAGAATTTTTGCCGAAAACCTGAGCCTTTTAGATTTCTCTAAGATAATTTAAGACAAATATAAATGTTTATAAATTTGTAATATTGCTCCCTCTAAAAGACTGCATGCCCTGAATGCACAATTCCCTGATAGGAGGCCTGATATAATTTATGTTTTAAGGTGATATAAAATGCATTACATGCAAAAATAACTAAAAATATTACAAAAATACAAAAAAAAAAATTCAGTTAAAATTATTTACTCTATTTACTATTGCAATGTACTACCTTCAGTATTGAAGGAAATGATTTCCTTATTTATACTATATTGTTATTCAGTGTTTTCAAGATTGTCCCATTGGGCATGCAACATTTTTGAAAGTTCTTTTTTATGTCAAATCGAGTTCCACAATGAAACCTTGTCATCTTCCTGAAATTCATGTCCCATCACTTTTTTGGCATAATACCTTATCTTCATTCTCTCAGTTGCAAGTTTGATTCAATCTCAAGTAAAATTATGGGCCTGTTCAAGATGTGCCTGGAGATTGCGAAGCTATTCCTCTGGCAATGAAAATGTATCCAATGAATAATTGAGCTGAAGGTCACAAGGGGGAGAATGTTTTTGATCCAAGAGCATCTGAGATGTAGTATATTCAGCAGTGTTTTCAACAGCACTGCTATATGCAAAACAACGGTATATTTCAAGTCCCATTCTTGCTATTTCTGAAAACCTACCCAAGATTGTTTGGTTAAATGTATCTAGCATTCTCTCTGATTGGGGTGGTCTGTGTCTTGACTACTTTGTAAATTTGACACATTCCTTTTAATGCAGCAGAGGTGAAATTAATCTCTTAATCTGAGTTGTAGTAATGTGCTGAATCTGGAAACCTGTTGCTGCTGTGGAACCTCTGTTGCTGTAGTAGCTTTTTGATTGGAGTTTGAAAACGTTTTAAAGCACTCGTGCCAACTAGAATGTTTGTCAGCATTTAAAGGTCATCACAGGGGACCCAAAACATCCAGTGTTATCCACTCAAATCCTATATCGTACTGTTGCAATCTCCCTCACTTATTTTCCTTGATCCCTTATGAGCCTCAGTTCCCACTTCTCTACTTATTTTCTTGTTTTCCTTCAATTCTCAAAAGCAACGGGAAACATTCTCCAACTAACTGTAGAGTCAACATCACTTCTAAGTGACCTTTAGTTGAGCTACTGTACAGTTCTTTGAAAACAAGAATTTTTTTGATTTTGGAAATAAAAGCTGAAAAAAAAGTTAATTGATGTAATAATAAATTTTATTAATTTATTCACTAGGGAATTAGTTGTTTTTAAGTTTTCATACAATTGTAGAAATGATTAAATTAAGTATTCATATTAATTGTAAACAGTTAATTTAATATAAACAATTTATAGGGCAAATTAAAAAGTATCGTCATAAGTTAAGAAATGTGTTAATCTCTTGAACTCATTAATTGCATCAATTTTTTTCATGAATTTGTTATATATTAATTTACATTTTAGGCTCAACATTAAAATATTATGCTATAATTTTCTACCAAAATTGAGTATAAATATAAATCAAAATTTAAACATTTATTTTGGACATCTATTTTCCCTTGAAAAACTATTTTTTTATATTTGAGCAATCAAGTTAGTTTTCCACTTAAAAAAAAAAATAGCAAATAACCATATACTTCATTTATAAATTGATGTTATATGTTGATTTTATTAAAAATGATAACCTGTTCTAGTTATAAACTGTTAAATAAATCATGAAAGCTTGCTTTTGGTTCATTTTTGCTTGAGCTGAATGATTAGCACTCTGACCTTTGGTTTTGAATCCCATCTTGGACTTGAGTTTTAGAGTAGTTCAGAATGTATTTTAAACTGTAGGTCATTGTCTAATTTGCTCTCTTGACAAAAAATGACAGTTGAGCAACAAACAAACCAAATCCAACAGCCCAATTTGAAATTCTAACATTTTGTATTTTTTAAACATATAAATTAACTATGCAATTTTGCCTGACTTTATTTAAAATGAATACAGTAATCAAACAATTACTTTTTTTTATACTTGACACAAAAATCAATCTTTGTGGAGATAAGTAACTTTTATAATTCATGAACATTTTTAAAACCTATTTGATTCCATTATTTATAATTTAAAATTTTATTAAAGGTTATAAAATTTCATATTTTGTGATATCAAGAATACTTTTTTCAGATTGCTTGTAATTTATTTCGCACATTGCCACCCAGTGAAAATCCAGATTTTGATCCTGAAGAGGATGATCCCACTCTTGAAGCTTCCTGGCCACACTTACAAGTATAAGCTGATTATTTTTTATTAATTATTAAAATGCAATTCTGAAGACAATTTTATTAATGTCTGTAATTTATTAATTTATCTTTAGTAGAGGATAAATATGCATAGCTACCAACTTAATACAATTGACCCCCCAATGTATACTTTTTATTTGAATTGTAAATTGTAACAGCTGATAGCTAAAATTTTAATGACTGTGAAATTAGTCTGAAGCGGATAATTTATGTTAATGAAAAAATAAAATGATTTATATTATTTCATGTATTTCTCATTTAAAAAAAAAAATCCTATGTTTTCATTTTTAAAATCCATTTTAATCGATCTTTTATTTATCTCAATTCTTGTTATGGCAATAATTAAATAATTGATTTAGTTAACTAAAGATTAGTAAAGGACTATTTTATATAATCCTTTACAGAAATTTTTTACTGTAAAAAGATTTTTTGTGGGTATTGGTGTAAGAGATTAAAAAAAGTGTTGGCTTGAAGGAATATGAAAGTAAATTATTTAGTATATTTGAAATGAACTTAGCTCTAATTCTTGTTATAGTTGTACGTATAAACAATTTTCACATTGTATTTATAAATAGGACTAAGTATTAAATCTCCTGAAAGAAACTAAGGTATATCATTAAACACTGTAAATTAATACTTATTCACATCTAACATAGTGATAAAAATAATGAATTTCATAACATTTTCTGCTTTTACTGGGGAACCTGAAATAAACAGAAGCGTACCTAAAGCAGATTTGCTAGTTTTGAATTTTTGCAGATATTATTTGAAAACAGTCTTTGTAAACTATGTTTCTTCAAGTTTTATGTTTACTGAGCTGTATGAATTTTTAAGCCAAATATTTCTATAAAAGGATGACTTTTGGCACTTGCCTTACAATGGCTTTCCAGATAAAATGAAATGTTACTGACTAATGAATAGTGATGATGCCTTGTTTGCGATCAAAATCAGTATTGTAAAGGATATTATCATGTTGGGGATACTGTTTTAGATGGTACTGGTGTAAATTTATTTTTTATATTTTTACCATGTAATGGAAGAAATCTTAGAATTTATATTTTTCAAGCAAAATTCTTTATTTTTGTTTTGACAAATTTTTAGCAATTATATGCTGAATGTAAAAATAAATGAAAGGAAATTATGAGGGAAAGAAATGTATTTCCAATTTTTTTACTTAATGGAAAATTAGAAATGATGATAATCCCTTTGTTACTAATGTTATATGCTTCTTATTTCAGTATATTCTGTGCACAGCACATACTAATGTATACAGTAGTTTATAAACCATTAGTTAATAGGAATTTAAATTATTGATAATAAAGACTCTCTACAAAAACTTCTTAATTGGTTATTTTTATTTATTTAAGTTGCCATCTTCATATAAAAATGTGTGCCATGTCAATAATAATTATAATTTCATAGTGTTAATTTGTAATTTTTTAAATCTTGCAGCTGGTTTATGAATTTTTTCTGAGGTTTTTAGAGAGTCCAGACTTCCAGCCTGTGATTGGTAAAAAAGTCATCGACCAGAAATTTGTTCTTCAGGTGTGTACAATTTTCTATTTTCTCTCCCTTATATTAAGCAAATATTTATATTTTTGATTAGTAAAATAATATAAAGACCCCAATATTTCACTAAGCGTTTTTAAAAATGAAATACATTCTATTCAAAGAAAAAAAATTTCAACTATTATAAATTCTTAAACAATTCATTTTAGTCTGTAAGTATGTTTACAATAAAAATTTTATTCTATATTTTACTCTTTTTTCATACTAAGATTGATTATTTTTTAATTATCTAAAATTTATGAACGAAACTTTAAAGATCTATACTACAGGTGAAAAAAAATTTTGTCTTTGACTTTAGCATTGTAATTTTTTATAATATATGTTTTGTTCCACATGAAAGAAAATATTTCTAATTTTTAATTTGCATAAAATGTGATGGAAAACAATTCAGTTTTCAATAATTTTCCAAAATTTTTATTTGTATTTCTAAAATACAGTTTCATAAAATCAGTCACCATTAACTTTCTATGGTAGTTAATATCTAAAAATGGCTAAAAATGAAAAGTTTAAACTGATCATATAATAAATTTTAGATTATTTGAAAGGTGAAATATTTTTTAATATGTCTCAAATGTTGTTTGTTCATTCTTTTATCTGTTATGTAGTACATAAAATAGTTTTTTTTATTTTTAATATGGTCTTTTTAAGACAGATTGCATGATCATGATTTTTAATGACTTTGTTGGTATGTACTTAAGAGAATGATAGATATTGTAGTGCAACTTTTTAATGATAAAGCAATGAGTTATTTCCATTTATTCATTAAAAGAACAATGTAGCTTACAGATTTTTGTATGCATATAAGAGTGTCCTATTCACCATTGTTAAATTGTGAAAGGGAAAAGGGAGAAAACTGTCAATCTGAAAATGGGTTCTTGTATTATTCCGTCAAGTATTCCTGCAAAGATTATATTGCCAAATGTTGTGAGTTAGCTCCAAATGTAACACTTTTATAACTGAACACATATTTTATTTTTTTAATATATTTAATCTTTTGTTTTACATTTTTTATCTTTAACATATGCAAGTTTTAAATTTATGATTTTACCTAATCTGATATAATTAATGTTTATCACCTGCTATATAATATTTCTTTTTTTTATGTAATGTAGCATAATTTTTCTTATTTCTAGCTTTTGGAATTATTCGACAGTGAAGACCCAAGAGAGAGAGAGTTTCTGAAGACAGTGTTACACAGGATATATGGAAAATTCTTGGGATTGAGGGCTTTCATTAGAAAACAGATAAATAATATATTTCTTAGGTAAATTTTTAAACATTTAGAATTACATTTTAAATTTAAATATTGAGCTAATTTTTGGTTTTTTTAAAATTTACTTTAATCGTGTTCGATATTGTGTAAATCTTTTTCTGTTTTTGAAACAAATTTGTTCCATTCAGATTTGAAAACATTTTATAAACAAGTTATCAAAAATCAAAACTATAAATCATTTATGGGGCATTTAGTTTTTATTATAAATTTTGTTGAATTAATTTTTACAAAATGTCATCTAGAGCACAAGTATTCACATTTAATCATACATAATTGGAACCTCAGCAACTTTAAATGAGGATTCTGAAATTCAAATTGTGTTTCTGATTTCAGTCATCTCAAGATTCAAACTCAAGTCCTTTTGTTAAAAAAAAAAAAAAAAACGTTCAATATTCAGCATGGGCAGTTATTTATAAAATAAAATTTGTAGTTAATATATAAATTCTGTAAGAACTGTTTTGTTCACTGTAGCATTTTCCTACTAAAAGCAATAGATAATAAAAAAAATTGAAAAAAGATCTTAAATTTATTAACTAAGATATTTTCATTATGAACTTAAAAAAATTAATAATTTAGATTAACCTTTCATTCTAGCTTAAATTTGGTAAAAGTTAAAAAAGAGTGGACTGAAATTAACTGTTATTGATGAGCTTCTTGATTAAAATGAAGTTGTCAATTTGAAATGTTTTAATTTTTTGCTTCTCAAATACTACATTTCAACTTTAGTTGTAATTATATTGTTAATTTACAATACATTTTTAAAAACTAGTATGATGCAATGTGCTTTCCGTTAAATTTCAACATAATCATTTGAATAATATCATTTACTTTATCCCTTTTCAGCACCATTTATTTATTGTTTTTAAACAGTTTAAAGTTATATAATATTATAATTACCATAGTTAGGTTATATTTTAAATGTTTGTTAGCCCATGTCATCAAAATTTGTATAGAAAATTTTTATGGCTTAACATTCTGTTAGATCTCATTCACATGAATAAAATAAAAAGGAATAACAGAAACACAATTTTAAAAATCTTTAATCCATTCCATAATTTAAGATTTTCTATTGATATTAAATTGTGGATTTAATTTTAATTTCATTATTTTATTAGTGCTTTAAAAAAAGCTAATTGATTTAATGAATCATTTCAAAATGAAGGCCAGATTATTATGCTTATATACTAAGTATAAAAGTGGACTAAAAATGCAAATCTTTATCTAAATTTTTATGATTTACAAAATACAATGTGTAGAAAGTTATACTAAGAAACAGGTAAACTTTAAATTTATTTGTAAATTCCTCTTTAATGTGAAAATTTATATATTTTAGCTGACTTGAAGAAAGTGCCATCAAAACATGAAACTTTCATGCTTTCATCTAGGGAATATCTAATTTTGTATTTTATTATTATTATCATATGTTTAACAATGTATCTAATTCATAATAAGAAAGAACTTCACTAATAATTGGTTCTTAATATTTGCTTAGTAATAAAAACATTGCTTCTGCTTGAGAATCTTCAGGGTTCCTCAGCTATCTATATTATCAAACTATTGGAGTATGTAAGAAATAAAAAATGCATAAATGTTTGATTGAATGAAAGTTTTTTGTTCTTTACTTATAACTTTTTAATACTAAATTAGTTTAAATTGATTATGTTTTAAAAAAAAAGTTTTAAATTCAAATATAAAATAAATTTATTTAATTTACCAATAATTATTTCTTTTCTGAAAAAATATTTAAGAGCATTCTTCCTTTTATTAACTAAAGGCATGGATGAAAATTTTAACTGAAATGTTATGAAATATTTGTAGTTTCATACATTTTACAAATTGAATTGTTATGATACAAGGAACAAATTTCTAATTATTTTGAATTAATAACTTATTAAAAATGCCTTTAAACATTTAAACAAACACTTTACACCATGGTCTTTTATTCAGGTTCATTTATGAAACAGAACATTTCAATGGTATTGGTGAACTCCTAGAAATATTGGGCAGGTTTGTTGAAATTTATTTAAATAATTAGAAATGCTTGTTAATTGTTGCAAATTTATTCTTTGATAGATCTAGTAAATTGTTTTCATTTTTAAACCAAGCTTTTAATTATTGAATCTTTATTGTTAACTCCAACTAATTTCTTAGTTAATTCAATTTCATGCATGTATTTCAATTTAAAATATTCATTTAAGTAACACTTCTAATCTTGGCTACATCTAATATGTTTAATGTCTTTAATGAGATTATTTGTTGATTTATACCTATATTTATCATGCACATCACTAAAAGTTTTCATTGTTAGTTGCTGTGAGAATTGCATTTAGATACTTATTTTTCATGATTTCCTTAAAAATGTTGATGGTTTCACCTGTGAGTCAAGAAAAGGAAAATATTAAGTGTACCAATACTTAAAAATAAAAATCGTATTAGTCCTTTAATTAAAATATTCAGGTCTGTGCTCTCAATTTGCATTTTTTAATGCTCATCTAATTGAAGACTATTGATAAAAAAAAAATGTTAGTTTCAGAAGTTTTAAGTTTTTAGTGGCATTTCATATCACAAAATTATTTTTTAACCTGTTATTTGAGTAACATTTAATAGTGTTACATAACTTCACTGTAATAATAAAGAAGTCATTTCCCCCATATTTTATAAATTAATCATATTTTTCGCTAATTGAAATAGTTAAACTGCTCTCATAAATGATTGACCTAGGCTGTGTCAATAACTTGTCATGTTGCAGAACAGATATTTAGAATTTACACACATTTTAAAATGAAAATCCAAATTTTAAAACAAAATTTGATTTTACTGACCCCAAACTTCTACATTTCATATTAATTAATGTTTACTTTTAAAAAAATTTTTCTTTACGTTAGAAAGAGCAGATAATCAACAGGGTGACTGTTTTTATCACCCTGTTGATTATCTGCTCTTTCTAACATGTTTTTACAGCATTAAACTAAAGTTTTTCTATCACACCAAATGTTTTTACTGAATTTTCATAATATCAGTTCTCTGCTGTTTTATAAATTGTTAAAAAGTATTTTCTGTAATGACAACAATATAATGAAATTTCAGTACTCTCATTTTTTCTTTTTAATTTGTTTTATATAACAAATTCATTAGTTGTTTTTAATACACTTTATTTGGGTTTTCTTTTGTTATAGTTATTACTTGTACATTAGTTGTTTTTAATACACTTTATTTGGGTTTTCTTTTGTTACAGTTGTTACTTGTATCTTTTCTTTTTAAAATTTTTATTTCAAATGTGCTTCATTTATTCATTGGTTAGAACTTCTAAACTCATTGTCAGTACCTCTAGATATTCTTTATTCTATTCAACATTAACTCCTCTATTTTATCCTTGTGTTAAAAACTAAATTTTGGTAAATAAAAAATCTCTGGATTGAGATTCTGGCTGGTATCTTATAACTTAGTTTTTTTATCCCTTCCATTAGTGTTAAACATTTAATGTTGAGTAGGTTCGAACATAATATATTTATTTAATTTTTATTTTCTCCTCTTGAAGTATTTTAAAATTTATTTATTTGGGATTAAGAATAGTAAAAACAATAATTGTTAGCAATATAATAATTTTATTATAAATATTCTTTTAATGTATAAATTAAAAAATAATTATTTTGTTTAATAATTAAATATTTTCACGTCTAGAATGCAATTAAAGTAATTTATTGATATTGATCTATATAATAATCAATGTTTTTTGCATTTTAAAATTTTTCAGCATTATCAATGGATTTGCACTGCCCTTAAAGGCTGAGCATAAGCAATTTCTGGTCAAAGTTCTCATTCCACTTCATACTCCAAAGTCTCTAGGACTATACCATGCACAGGTAACTTTGTTATAGTTTTATAACATGCATGCTATTTAGCCTAATAAACGTACATATTTGTTACTTATATTGAAGTGCAAATAAAATTGAAATTTTAGCATCAGTAAGACATCATTCTATTAAATTAAATTTATCATTCATGATTCATTAAAGTATAGTCTTAAATGACACGAAAATAGTAGTTGTCAGTCATAGTCCTTTTCTCTTTTCTTTTCTCTGATTAGATAATAGAGTTAAATCATTTAACTTTTGTATGGCCAGTAAGAATAGCTGAAAGAAAATGGTAGAAATGATTTGATTATTAAATTTCAATAAGGACTCTTACAATTGTTTACCTTACTATGTCCATACTATGTGTTCCTCATGGTAAAAATATTTGTGAAAAATAGATTTTTGTCTATTACTTTGAAAAAAATGATACTATTTTTATTATAGACTCGATATACAATATATTTCAATGCTGTGAAATAAGTCATTCTAATCTTGCTGACAGTGATTACCAAGGGAAACACTTTCATAAGTGAACAAGGCATTTGACTGCAGTATCCAAACTTTATGAAAAAACAATTTCATGCTTAATACAATGAATGTATTTTGAAAAATGTAGTGAAAAATTCTAAAGGGTTAGCAAAAACATAACAGAATAAAAATTAAAAAATGCATAATTTATTTATTTATTAATTTTAAATAGTGTATAGTATTAGAAAAATATGAAGAGTAAGTATGAAAGTCTTCAACAACATAAAATTTATATTTCATATATTGTGATGGTACTATTAAAATGAATGCAGTTTTAAAATCATTTAAACACTATTAATTTAAACTAAATTGTTTTAATTCAGCAAGACTCATAAGGAAAAATTTACACTTTAATCAATTAAATTTCTACAAATCACATGCTACATACAAATTGTATACAAAATAAATTAATATTACTTAATTAGTAAGGTTAAATATTTTAGAGAAGTGTCATTTTCTTCAGTGTATCCTCTTCAGTTTTCATTGGAAGGAGAAAATATACTCATAATATCTGGAAATTTAGGTAAAGACTTGGGCATAAAAAACATTAAAAGATGATCTTTTTGACTCAGTTTTTTAGGAGGTTGAAGGAGATGAGAGAAAAAAGCATTATGACACTGGAACATTGTCATCTAACATGATTCAACTTCTCAAAAATTTTAAAGTAGCAGTTCCTTGGTCATCATAACCTTAACGTCCATCCTTCAAAAATGGTGAAACTCGGTAAAATTCTGGAGGATTCCTCTGCTGCAATATTGAATTAAGATTCCCATCAAAGATTTGTACTTTCATCTAGGTTTTTAATTTTTTTCAAGATGTTTTTCTTTAAGATTATCTTTATCTCAAAACTTGTTACTTAATTTTAGGTTGGTTTATCTTCCACATACTTTTTTCTTCTCATTTCTTCTTTCTGCATTCCCCATTCTAGAAAGTGATATTTGGAATGAATGGGAGTTTGTTAAGTTTGGAATCCACTTTAAACTGTAGGTCCCTGTCTTAATTAGCCCTTGTGTGGAAAATCACCGTTAACTGTCAAACCTCTGAGTTTTCATAAAAATGTTTGTTATTGATTGATTTAAAGCACAGATGTTACTAATTTTTGGTTGCTATTGTTATATATTTGTAAAATGGTTTTATTCATCCGATTGATTTAAAAAATTGATTATATGTACATTTTATTGATTAAATATGAATAGTGGGATTTTATTTCATTTATAATAGTATTAATAGTATCTTTTCACACAGTTATTAATATAATAATTATAATAAGTCTTTTTATTTATTGCTGTGTTAATTTGAGTTTTTTTTTTTTTTAAATTAAATTTCTCTATTCTTTAGTTTTGTTATGTTTCTGTAGTAGATAAATATGGTGAAACATTTAAAATTTGGATATTTGAACTCAAAAATTGCACTGCTTGAGATTGATCATGATCAGGATTTTGAAAACTGGATGTAACACAAAGTGACATAATTCAGATTGAAAAGTTACTGTGCAGGATTTGGTATGAAAATTGGAAATCACACCTAATTCATACTGCCTTGTAGGATTCAACCAAATTCTATTTCTGTAATACACTTTATCTGCAAAAAATGTGTTGATGAGCAGTCAATACAATAAATTAATTTTGAAGCCACTGAGCAAGTGTAAAAAATTAGTAAAAAGAGGAGTTAAAAGATTACTGAAAATTATAATTTTCCTGGAAGGGCCTGAATCACATACATTAAGCTCTGTGTATTGTCTAGAACTACACAGTGAAAATAGAATAATTATTAAACATAAATATGAGTCAATATATTTTACTAATATTTGGTATTTGGATATACCCTACCCTCATTCCTGAAATAGTGACTAAGGTTGCCTCTCTCTTGCAAAAGAGATAAATAAGGAATATTATTAATCCCTGTTCCCTTAAATATGCTTATGCGAAACTTGAGCCTCTATTAAAAAATTCTTTGAAGTTTAACAGTGATTTTGAAGAAATGTTTTGACACTTTCAGTGGTACAAATGTCAATGATAGATAAATTAAAAGCTATTAAATTTTCTTATTTCATTTGAACTAGGATAAAATTGTTCCTAATCATGTATTTCAACGAAAATTTTTGAAGAATTATATATAAGCTATACCTGTCGAATCTTAGTCTCCGCTTCAATCCTTTTATCAATAGATTATAATTTAAGGAAATTATGGGAACAAGTGTCAGTTTGTTCAAACAAAAAAATTTTTTCCAAGTTTCCTATTAAACTTATCATTCTATCTTGTTCCTGCTAAAGTGATTACCTGTGATTAGTACTTTTGGAAGAAAACTTGAATAAGTTTTTATACTCGATTGAAAATGTTTGAAGGAATAGCATTTTGCAATATACTGGTTGATATTAAATATCAAATTCCATTCATTTTTTAAGATACAAACTATCATTAATTTTGATCGTTACTATTTTGCAATATTTTACATAAACTCACATAATTTAAATGTATTTTTAGCAGGATCCAATTATACTGAAATTAAGTCTTATCATAAAATATATTTCTTGAATCTTGTAACGTTGCAAAATGTGGATTTCCTGCATTCAATTCAGAGTTAATATCAAATTCCATTCATTTTTTAAGATACAGACTATCATTAATTTTGATCGTTACTATTTTGCAATATTTTATTTTAAGTTGTAGGGGGAAATGCTCCACTCAACTAAATTTAAAATGTTTTCGAACTATTCCTAATTTTTCCCCTTTAAATTGTACATCTTGGTATAATTTGCTTTCATGTGTAAAATATTACCATTAGACTATAGGCAAACTGAATTAATTTCTTGCTTTCTCTCCCAAACCCAGTGAAAAAACTTTTGATGCAGGAATTCTTCAAATTCTTATATTTTTTTGTAAAAATAAAAATATTTGTAAATTTTGATATATGTACTCAAATTATTTGTAATCTTATATTTTACATGTACTAATTTGTAAAAAAAGGGCTAGGCTGTTATGATTATAATTAGGTAATATTCATATTTTATAGTCATGTATAAAGTATTCGATACTGTTGATCTTATTTTCACATCATATTTTCTATAAGTATTTCTTTAAGTATATACAAAGAGAATTTCTTTCTATCCATATTTCATTGTCTTTTAAAGATCATAAAACTAATTACTGAATCATTTGCACTGAATTTTTACTTTGATGCAGTCCTTTTAATCAGTCATTCTACATTAAAAAATTTTTAACTTTATGGTATAATTAGTATTAAATACATAAATTTATAATTTTTCAATTACTATGAGCATATCTTTGACTATAAATATTTTAAAAGAATGATTTTTAATTTCACTAATATAAATATTCCTGAATTGATTTTTTAATATAGCTGGCTTATTGTGTGGTACAGTTCCTTGAAAAAGATGCTACCTTAACAGAGCAGGTAAATTTAGAATTATCTCATAATTTTGATGAATTGGGAAATTAAGTATCCATTTTCAAGAAATTTAAAAGTAAAAAAAATAATTTATTTTAATATAATATTGATTTTTAAACTGAACATAAATTATTCCTATGAATGTTAAAATTCTAGCAATTATAAAAATTTATCTTCAAAATACTGAAAATTTCAATATGTTTTAAAATGTTTTTATTTTAAGTTGTGATTTGTTTTTTGGAATGATTTGTTATTAGTGTTTATGATCAAAAATTTTAAATGTTAATGATAAGGGAGGGAATTACTAAAAAATAATTAAAACACTTTGATTATTTGATTACAATGGTATTGTATTCATAAATTTCTCAATATTACCAATTTTACGATTTCTGAGACATTAATATGCAGTATTTTTCTAATAATTGCAACTATGTATTTTTAATTTGAGACATCTACCCATTGTAACAAAAATGATATTTTGAAATTCTTTGTGCACCAAAAGGAGGTCTCCAGCTACTCTACAAAAAAAAAAAAAAAAAAAAGACTTATATACAGTCCTTTTAGTTATCCTAGTAGGGGTTTGGCGCTGCATCGAGGAGCCGGGTTCAGATAAATCATTGCCATCATCTTCACTTGCATCAGGCACATTGCTATCAGACTGAGATTACTCAAGTGGCTTAGTCACATATTTCTCTTATCACTATCGGTGTGTTCTGATTTACTAACAGAGGGCAATTTTTTAAGGATTTTTATTGCTTCAGAAAAACTAAAACCTCTACATGCCATTTATTTGCAATTAACAAATTAAAAAAATTAACTAGAATTTTCAAAAAAAGTAAAGTTAAAATATATAAATTGAAAAAGATATATAAACAATATTGTAAAATGAATAGTTGCGGAAAGAAAAATCAAGAGCATGAAAATGCTTATTTAGAGATGATTCGAACTGATATACTATACTCCACTGAATCTTCCCAATTCAAGAGACTATAAAGGTTGTAGAAATATTACCCATCAAGTAATCCTTTCCTGATAATTCCTCAGCATTAGTTCCACCTCAAAAGAGGAAAAACAGTAAAAAATAAACACAGCTGTTTCCCTTGTCATTGCATTTAAGACTAATTGCGTAATGGAAATGTTCCATTGCATCGGTGTTCCAGGGGGCGTAGAACACCTTGTTTTATCAGACAATCCTGTGTGCACTATATGCGTATAAAATTAAGAATAATGTAGGTTTAATAGTTCAAGGTACAGACAAGTATATAAATTCAATATATATATGTGAATACAATATTATAAAACAAATAGCAACAAAAAGGAAAATCAAGAGCATAAAAATAATGCTTCTCTAACTAGAGAGGATTCGAACTAACTGATATAATCCTATACCACACTGAAGCTTTCCAATTCAAGAGGCCAATAAGGGTGTAGAAATGTTATCCATATAAGTAATCCTTCCTTGTAAATTCCTCAATTATAGTTTATTCCACCCCAAAAGAGAGAAAAAAGTAAAAAATAAACACAGCTGTTCTCCTCAGCATTGTCATTCAAGGCTAATCGCGCTCTGAATTGCGTAAAACTGTTGCGGCGCAGTGTTCCGGGTGATTGTTTTATCAGATAATTGTGCATATACTTTATGCATAAAAAAAATTTAAAGTAATATAGAATCAATAGCTCAAGGTACAAACAACAAAGTAACACAGAAATTTCTTTTCAAGGAATTATTTTTGTATAAGAAAAAATTAGAAAATATTCTTTCAAATAAGCTGATTTAAATAATCTGCTATAATTGAAAATTATTGATCATCTTATGTAGTGCTATCAACTATTATAAAAAGAACATTTTAAGTTTAATTTCATCCATTTATAGTAAAAGCAAAGATTTGGTAACAAAGTCCACATTTGGTTAAGTGTCCCATCACCTGGAACACTGAACCGCAACAGGTTAACATTTTTTAGGTTTTACTCAAAAGTTTTTCATATTATCTTTACTGCTTACATTATAAAAAAATATTTAATCTCTATTATCATACTTTTATATTTTATTTGGGAAAAATATTCAATTTCATTTCAATGAATGTCAATTATATCAATTATCTTTATTTTTTAGGTAATACGTGGCTTGTTGAAGATATGGCCAAAAACCTGTAGTCAAAAAGAAGTATGTGAAATTAATTTTAAAATTTATTGTCATTATTTTCTCTCTCTTATGTATATTTTCTGTGCTTCTGTTAAAATTAACATTGTTGCCAGAAAAAAAATATTTAAAAAAGTGAATAATTAATGACTTTGTTATTTGAAATTGAACAAATAAAGAAATTGCTGAAAGTGAAAAGTATACTGACAAGCAAATTTTATTTAACAAACATTTTTATATTTTCTTTTAAAAATTGCGCTAAAATTGAATTATTTTTATTTTGGGTTCATTGGATTTTTTAATGTTATTAAAATTTAAGTAAATTTCCAGCCACTTCAAAATTTAAAAGCAAGACTCAATATTTTTAAGAAAATTTATATGAAAGAAATATTGCTAGAAGCCGAGATAAAATAATGCATTTATTCCTTCAAAAAGGTGGGCTGTTTAACTTCTGTCTTAGCTGTACCATGTAGCTCAGAGTTCTTCTTCTTCTTAGAGTTGGGTTTGTATGTCATTGGGCACCTCTGCTTTTATCAGCATTTTGTACTGTTAACTCCAAACCCAATGTTTCCTAGTTCCAGTTGCTTGGGTCACCCACTTTATTAATAAAGTCCAAGTCCTTTAATGGAGTCTAGGTGTAACTCTCTAGTATGGATGATGCCTAAAGAAGTTAATCTAGTGAGAGCAAGGGCCTCACGCATTTGTAAATAATATGCTTGGCCGCTTCTAGCTCAGAGTTTATTTGGAAAATGAAAGTTTTATATCTGATTCTGGTGGTGTTAATATTTATTATACAACAATTTTTTATGATATATTACATGTAACTTTGATACGAAAATTTAATAAATTAAGTAACGAAGTAAATTGATTTGACTAGTGAAGCATTCATCATTTTCTTCAATAACTACTTGTAGATAGTAGATAGCCTACCTCAAAAAAATTAAAACAAATTTTATAACTGTTTTTAAAGAATATTCTGAAAACTTGACACATTTTTTAAAGACAAATTTTTAATTCAAATCTATTTATAATATTCACATTGAAGTAATGTTTTTTCATAGTTTTCCATTTATTTTTATTCTATGTTTTAAATTTTCTTTATTAGAAACTTGCTGTTGCATCAGTGTATAAATTAAAGAGGCTAAAATATTTAGTTGAAATATTTATCAATTATTTTATGCAGTTTTACAATATGATTAATTTATACTATGCATACTTTTTTAATACGGTAAATTTTTTGTGAAATATGTTTCCTTTTTTTCTCAACTTCATTTTTTTAGTATTAAGCTTTTTTAAATCTATGTTTTATTAATCACAGAGAATTTATGTTGTGTTAAGAATAGATTGCAATATTAAAAAACTACTTGTTTTGAAAAATGATTTCTTCGGGTAAAGTAAAATTTAGGTTGATTTTTTTCTTGTGAAGATTTGTTATTCTTTAATAAATTATATCTGCTTTGCAAGTTTTGATTATGTTAAAACTCTCACACACATATTTTTCCACATTTAACATTACCAATTATAACAAAATCCATAATATTTAAAGGATCTTTAAATGAAAATCTTGAAAATGCTGTCATATCTTTTTTCACTTAAACAGTTAAAAATTTATATTTTGATGTACCATTTTGAACTATTTTAAAACTGAATGCAATCAATATAAATCAATTCTGCCTTTTTTGTCCCTATTATGTACTTATCTCTAAACATTTTTTAAAATTTTATTGAAGATAAAAGTTTAAAAAATTCTTAAATGTTGAAAGCTTGTATTTTTGTTTCTCCATTTTGTATGTCATGTAAAATAAATATTAATAAAATTGAGTTTTCCATCAAATATCTAGTCAAATAAAGCAGTTTGGAGTGACTCGTTATAATTTTATTCGTGAATAAAGTTTTCCCTTATATTTATAACATTTTATTGCATAAACAGATGTACCAACATGTGTTAATATACACTATATTGCTTTTACTAGAAACATTTTTAAATCTAATAAAGTGACAGTTGCAAAAATTCAGAAAAAAGATAATTTTAACAATTACATAATTCAGCAGTCATTATATGAAAACAGAATTTTCTCTGAAGAAATCTCTCTTGTTTTCAAAGTTAGGTAAAATACCTATCTACAAATTTAATTAAGTTATTTTTATGTGTTGATCAAATTATAATATCAAAATATCTTATTTCCTAATTTAAATTTCTTCTATCTGCTTATATCTGAATTTTCCTGTTGTATAATACTTTATTTTATATAATTTTGAGCTCCTTTATGTGATAAAAAATCATTATAGAAAACTTTAAAAAAAACCAATAAATAAATGAAATCTTTCACACAAAGAAGCATTACATCTGTAAAAATAATGATTGGTACAATATCTGGAACCTCCTTAAAACTTCTGGAAATCAAAATAAATAAATAAATAAAAATTTTTAATTTATCACTGGAATTTGAAGCTGATTCCTTGAAAATTGAAAAACTCCTGGAAGTTTTTTTAATTTTTCATATTTTTAAGCTGAAAAGAAAAAAAAATGTTATTAGTTATAAACAAGTCTATATAATGTAATGAAAACAAATTTGACAAAATATGTACAGCTGCCATATATGTATTGGCCACATAGTGTACATATTTCTTTTGTTGATAATTACAATCTTAATATTTAACATTAAGGTTTTATGATAGTGTAATAAAATCGCACTGATTTATAATATGAATAAATTAGTCAAAGAATAAGCTTTAGCTTGATTAGTTGGAGATTCTAGGATAATAAAGTTTTACATATATACTATATGTAAAACTTTATGAAAGAGAAAAGGAAATTTATATTGCCTAATATTTTTCTAAAGGTAATAAATTGGTTACTTTTTGTATTGCCCCTAAATGAGATTGATTTCTGTGGTTTTGAAACCCATATCCATTCAGTTTTAATTTAAACCTTTAACTTGCTATCCGCAGATATTTTGGGCAAAATATTCTCTGCATTTACCGGCTATCCAGAGCTCTTTTCTAGGGACAGCTAACTTCACTACAATGCTTTAAGTTCAACCCCTTAGAATTGACGGATTGGCATAAAATTGTGGCTTGGAGACTCACTTACTGAACAGTTACAGTTGATTTAACTAATGCGAGCATGAATCAAAGGTGTTAAGAGATGTTTTCATGCACTATGTTCAGAATCCTCTGTTTAAAGGAAGCAATAACTTTCTGATTACTTATTACTGTTCTATATTTATTCACGTTTAGTTTTTTATAGCTAAAGACCATCTAACTATTGCATTTAATTTGCGTATATATTACATATTTTCACTGTTTTGATCAAATTCATTTTTAAATGATTCCCATTTCTTAGTTTCTATGTGATTTTCCAACAATGTTAAAATAAAATTAATTTATATTACTTGTTCAAAAATATGAAATTTTAAAAAGTTGAAAAATAAAATTTATATTAAGGGATAAAATCAGTATAAATTTGGATGCTATTTTTTTTTTACACTTTATAAACTAATTTAGTAATTTAAGTAATGATTTTTGTACATAGTTGTTTTTTATATTTACATTTTATTATAATTGAATTATATATTTTGTTCTGGGAATATTTAATCCTTGTGATCTCTCAGGTTTTAATTTATTTAATATTAAATCTAATTTTGCTTTAAAAATTGAATAACAAGTTAGTAGAATTATTTTAAATGCTTATGTATTTTTATAAATGATTGACAAAAAAAATAAAAATTTTAGTTTTAAAAAACATGTTTTAATGTAAATAAAATAATAAAGCTTACATAATTTTTTTTGAACGTTAAAAAATAACATTGTAAAATTAAATTCTATCACACTTGCTTTTAAATTGAATGGTAAAACTTTAAACAAAATTTTAACATTTAACTCTAAATACTTAAAAATTTACTCATGAAGAAATAATTTTTATTGAAAAATAATATTTGTGTCAGTATTGCATAAAATATATATTTATCAGAAAATGGAAACAATGTTTAGAAATTAGCATAATGCATGCATTTACTGAAGACTCTTACAAATATTTTAATTGAAAATATTTGCAAATCAGTGTTTTAATTATACTTTCAATGTTTATTATTTATAATATTTCTTCATAAGAATTAACTAAAAATTTGAAAATCGAGGAATATAAAGCAATCAAAACATATATCTTAACACAATTAAATATATTTTAATTCCGTATCATATATCTTGTTAATAATTTTTGTTTGGAATCAAATTTTCCGATTTAAAAAATATGGTTTTAAAACGATATTAGTTTTCTGAAATGTATAGAATTTTCACCACTTGTTTACAAAATGCGTATCTGTTTCAAGGACATTATAAAACGATTTCACCATAAACTAATGATCAAATTTTAATATTCAAAAGATGTTTCAATTTAGTAATCACAAACATTATTTTGTTTAAGGAAAATAACCGAAAACATGTTAAATTATTTAATTTCTTAACTGTGAGGTTCAAAATTATTTTAAAAAATTATTTTTATACAATTTAGGATATTTAAACTATTTAGTAAACATAGTTTCAAATCATTGAATAAAAGCTTATGCTTCTTACAAATTCCTGAAAATATAAAATTTCCTTTATTATGTAAAAAAATAAAATTTTAATGATTACACAATTTGATGTAATTAAAAACGTAATAAAAAATATTACGTTTTAATTCTCAAATGCTTCAATATCTAACAGCATTACTGAAGGTAATACTTTTACATTCTGGAAACATTTACTGAATATTACAAATAAACACTTTGTTATGACTTTTTTATTCCTTTTGTGTGTTTTAGAAATAAAATTTTACAGTCTTAATTCTGATATTATGCTGAACAAGTTGCTTTTAACATAAAAAATAAATTTTATCGTTGTGGTAAAATAATAAATTAAAATACTTGTTTTTAATAGGTTAAAATTAATGCTGTTGAAACAGATCAAGTTTTCATTTCTAATTAGTTAATTTATGCTTACAAAAATGTATTTTATGATATTTACTTTGATCAAATTTATTTAAAAATATCTGATTAATCAAAAGTTGAGAAATGTGTTTTATAACTATAAAAAGGGGAAAATAAATCATTATGTATCAGATGAAGCTTCATTTAAATATTTGGGCTAATCAATTCACGAAATACCAAAATATATATAATAACAACATGGATTCCCAAATCAAACAACATCTTTTACATAATTAGAAACAAATCATTCGGTATAAGGGATTTAATATGAAAAATTTACATTCAAAATTTCTTCCAAGTTTCAACTGAATTCATAAGCTTACTGTTTGCTCTGCTGTCTGTTATTGTTCTGAAGTCTATTGTTAAGCAGTTAAATTAGCTTTTTATTTATTTACTTTTTTAATTATTAAAAATATACAATTTTGTCAAAATTCTTCAGTTTGTACTTCTTAAAGCATCAGAACTATTTCTTAATAATTTTGAAAATTATTTGATGATTTTAGAAATGTAGTGTTGTTTTTGAAAATTATCTGCAATGAATAATTAAACAAAAAATTAACTAGTTATTACAGCTATTTAAAAAATTTTCTGATTATTTATTTAAAAGAAATAATGCATTCAATTGCTTTAGATCATTGATTAAAATAAGTATCATCTGATACAATTTAATATATATATATATATATAACAAAATGATATTTTAAAGTTATGATATTCATTGTGATAGCTATCATATATTTCACTTATTTAAGATTTTAAATACAAAAACTGCTTCAAAATAAATTTCCTGGTAACATTTTTCTAAATAATTTTTTAAAAATTCGTATTCAGTGTAATAAAAAATTCTAATAGAGTTGTAGAAATTTTCTAACAGAGCATTCACTAAGTAAACTATTTGCACATGTTCGTTTCTTCAGCTGACAGCGATTGATGGACTTCCCTGCTGTAAGTCATTACAATGTGATTATTGTGAAGTGGTGCACAGTAAAGCTGGAAATGTGTCCCATCAATAATTAAAGGCTTTTGTATTCTTGACAAGAGCTAAGGGAGGAAAAACTTGTATTGCAGTGAAAGCCAAAACTATGTTGC
Organism: Latrodectus hesperus; assembly: GCA_037975125.1. Classification (NCBI taxonomy): domain Eukaryota; kingdom Metazoa; phylum Arthropoda; class Arachnida; order Araneae; family Theridiidae; genus Latrodectus; species Latrodectus hesperus. Next base: position 10,356,857 of record CM075855.1, read on the forward strand.
CACCTTGAAGCATTTTCTTTACAGAACCCCAGACAGTTAAGGGGTTAATTTGATTATGGAACAATCGATTTAGAAATGTGTAAGTGACCATGAATCCCCCCTCCTCCCCCTTTTTTTTGTCCTAATTTTTGTTTTTTTAAAGAGTTACTTGTGATGTTTTAGTTGAGTTTTGTTTTTTATGTTGTGTAGATGTTTAAAAGGAAATTCTTACTATAGATTCTAATTTTATGAAATCATAGAGACATGTATAGTTTTTAAAATTAAAAGTTTGTAACATGGAAAAACTGATGCCAGACCTTAAAGCTCATTTTCTATATCAAATTACTCTTACTTATTGAAACTATTAGAAGAAATTGTTTAAAATGAACTATATAAGGAAAACAGGCAAAAAAAATTGTGCTTCAAAAGTATCATTTTTAAAAATTAATTTTTATTTATTTTGCTTTTTTTTCACGATGAAAGATTTTTATCTCATTCAATATTTGTTTCGCACAAATTACATCTATGTATACTTGCTGATTTATTAAATGCTCAATCGGGGCATGAGACTTGTAGCCTTAACATAGGTGTTCAAGGACACATCCTTGTTTAGTTTATGTGTCATGAATAAATGGTAACTGATTAAGAACCTTAACAGAGATAATAACTGACAAGCATATAAATTTAAATATTTTGTTTATGACACGTTAATATTTATGAATTGCATAAGTAAAAAAAAAACACTTTGAGAAATAAAAATTTGCTAAATATTTACATGGTTACTTATTTTTAGCCAGGACTTTCATTAAAAAATAAATAATTATATTTTTTTTTAGTTTTAATCTTCTAAAAATCTTTACAAAAGTTAATCCATTAACTGTAGACTTCATCAATCCTTTATCATCAGTTCATGTATTGTTCATCGAAGAAAATACTCTATTGGAGGTGATGTTCCAGATAAGATTAAAGTAACCAAGCACAGCCTAAATTATTTTTCTTTAATATAATTTTTTTAATAACGACGGTCATATTTGAGTGACTAACCCTTATCCACAACAATGCAGGAAACTGTTGCTCATTTACCCAGCAAGCACCTGTGAACCAAGTCACAGAGTTGAGTAGCATTACCTGTGCCATATCACCACAAACCAGTTTATAGGGTGGACCACATTCATATATCATCATATAAGAAAGGATGGAGAAACACAGAGAGAAAGTAACATCTATGCCCAAACCTGGGACCCACAGCTCAAGAATCAGGAGTGCTAATCACTCAGCCATCAATCGACTCTTCATTTGAAATAAACCTACCTGTAGTAGCCTTCATCTGTATTGATCCAGATTTGCCTATAAGTACTTAGTAAATACATCTTGGGCATAATTGGTGAGACAAGAGGATACCAGATAACAGTAATACTTATCAACAGACCATCACACTTCAATGGTTTTCACTTTTCATACATTGCAGAAATAAATGACAATTTATTCTAAATATTATCTTGTGATTAATTATTTTTAGATATAGTTCATCTATAAAAGCATAATTTTAGAGTCTTGTCATTTTAGAGATTTCTACAAGTGATGTTATAACCAGTCTCATGAGAGCCATCCAGATTGTGTGATTGAATATGATAAACCTTGCATTGTAGATCACTTAAATTTTGGATAAAACTTTTCACAAACAGTCCCTTTTGATCCATTATTCTTAAGTTAATATGATTGAAGTAAAATTTCACACTTACTTAAGTTTTCATAAAAGTTTTAGTTAAAAATATTAATTTAGGTATTTTTTAAAAATGACAGAAATCCATTTTCACTATGGAAAGCTAGCACTCCTGCAGTTGTGATCTATGGATATTTTAATGAAATAGGGTTATGGTTTATTTTCTTCGCGAAACAGGAATTAATTTAGGTGATTGAAAAAAATTTGAGTTTATAAAATGTGTGCAGTTTTAATGTATTTGTTGGGGTAATTAAATGAAAATAATGAAAATGCATTCTATATGTATCAATGAACTTAGATAATTGAGTATCATGTAGTTTAAGTAGTCATATGTGTATGATAGCAGTATAAAATAGTTTTAAATGAAAACCATTTTTATGAATGTATCAGTTCATGAAAGTCGGATTTTGAAATTAGTTCAGAGAATGTTCAAATAATATAAATTTTTGATGTTTTCTCCACCATGCAAAACTGAAGAAAATCTGATATCTAATTATAAGGATCCATTTGAAGATATTATGTACATAAGTGAACTAAATATAATAATAATAATTTTTTATTGTATCATTATAATGCAAGCTAATTTGTGGAATGTTTTTAAATGACTTATGAATCACAGATAGTAATTAAGTGTGTGGTTTATTATTAATTATATTTCTATCACTTTTTAATGGTTTCTGAAGAAATCTTATGTGTATTTTTCAGGTTATGTTTCTGGGAGAAATTGAAGAAATATTAGATGTGATAGAACTTACTCAGTTTGTAAAGATTCAAGAGCAATTATTTAAACAAATATCTCGTTGTGTATCCAGTCCTCATTTCCAGGTATTCATTAATTTTCGTGACCTGGAAAGGTCAATGTATGTGTTTATGTGTGCACGTGTGCAGTCACTTATACCTTCTATTTATAAATTTTTAAAACTTGAAAGCAATATTAAAAATTTAATGTTAAATAGACTGGTATTTTATATATTTAGATGCTTATTATGGTTATAAAAATATATTATCAGAAAGACAATGAAAAATTTTTCCGTGATCATTACTAATGTTATTTGTTTACTTATCACAAGAAAAAAATGTTTCCTCTGTCATTTTATTATATCATTTGTCTCGATATACTTGAAAGAAAGTCATATTTAATATTAAATCTGATTATAAATGTAGTAATAGACTTATTAAGGATTTATTGCTTTCAAGATATAATTTATATTTTACAACCATTTCATATTCTTTTTTGTTATAATATTTCAAAAATTCTCGCTATCTATGATGATTTTATTAATTAGCTTAGTTAATGTTTATGTTTGGATAACTAAAAAAATTATCGTTGAACATTGTTGAAACTTAGCTCTATCAAATAAAAATAAAGTATTAACTAATAAATAATACAGTGAGTTTATATTGATTAAATTATTTAAGTTATAATGGTAAATTACATATTAAAATATTTTATTTGCTAATTTTCTTCCATTTATAACATTTGCTCTGGTGTATACAAAAGTTATGTGATTATGAATTCAGTGTTGAATTTGGAGTGAAAATTAAATTATTTAACTTGTGTGTCAAGCAACTGAAAAACAAAATGAACTGTAACTTTTAAAAAATAATGAAAAGGTGGATTTGTTCAGTCAATCCGATGTTAAAGAATTCTCACATTTTATATTTTTACAAGCATATCTACTGGAGAGATAATTATTTAAAGTTTAAAATTGAAAAAATTATGTTTCTTTTCTTGAAGTACCATATTTTCTTGTATATAATCAATAAATTATGTGTTTAAACAAGGTTTTGAATTTCACTGTGTATATTATACACTGTCATGGATATTGTGATAAAAATCATATTCCTAATGGATAAAGTTGTGCAAGTAATGTTGTTTGCAGTTTACATAATAAATTACCAATGTTGTTACGACTCAACTGACTCCAGTTTGTTTATAATCAGTAGTCAGTTTAGTTCAATTATATTCAAGAATTCTGATTCTCTCTCAAAAAGATATTGGTTACTTTTGGATATCATCATTGTAAATTTTATCTTGACTTGGACTATTTTGTTCAAAAATATTCAAGTTCAATTTTTGTAATGTGGAAACAAAAGCATATAAGTTACAAGGCAGATTTCAAATTAAAAGGTGTAGAGAAGGCAAATAAAAAAATAGTGACAAACATATTAATATAAGGTGAAAAACTGCATGTGCAGTACAAAAGAAAAATGTATCCAAAATGCAGTTCAAAAATAGTTCACTTATTAAGGAAGTTAATATATTTAATTTTTATAATATATTCTGACAACCTATCCAATTATATTTGTACCCAGTTCAGTGACTTTGTGCATGTAGTGTTAAGTGTCATTTTTGTGTTGATGTTATAGCTCTTGACTAATCTTCATCAAATTTAACAATCAATTAATTAAATTTGTTGTATAGCATAATGAAAATCCAAAAACATTACCAGCTTTTCACTTTATTTTTTGGTTTTGATCAAAGTCATAATATAACAAAATTTAGTGCTCTATAATAAAAGATAATGAATTAACAATAGACTTATTGAAATACATTTTGTGATTGATGGTTATCCAGACACAAGCATTAGTAAATTATACGATGAAGAAAACAGTTTTCACCCCTTAGTTTGCTAGAACTTTTGAGTATAATTATAATTCAGTTATAAGATTATCTTGTTTAATTTTTTGTGTATCACTCCAAGCATTGCATTTGAAAAACACTACAAAACTCTTCTGCATGTTGTGAGGTATATTGGGCTGTATTTTCATCTTTTTGCACTTTTTATTTCATGTTAAGTCAAAACATTTATTTATATATACATAAATCATAATTGTGTAAACTTGCAAAAAATCACATTGCTTTTTTATTTTCTCTTTTATTTATTTATTTATTTATTGCCATACTAAATTAGTTTACTTTATATATTGAGACAAGTTTTGACTCATCTGCTTGTGCATAAAGATGCATTCATATTTATGGTTTTTCTATTGAAATATTACAACAACTATAAATATGCTTAACAAAATTTACTTTTATGCCTGCAGTTTAGATTTCTTTCTGAAGTAATACCTTTTGTCTAGGTTGCTGAAAGAGCCCTATATTTTTGGAACAATGAATATATATTGAGCCTAATAGAAGAAAATAATCAAGTCATTATGCCTATAATGTTCCCGGCCTTGTACCGTATATCAAAGGAACACTGGAATCAAACGATTGTAGCACTTGTTTATAATGTCCTTAAAACCTTCATGGAGATGAACTCCAAATTGTTTGATGAACTCACAGCTTCTTACAAGTCAGAAAGGCAAAAGTAAGTATAAATTTTTTCTTTGGGTTTTTAAAGTAAACTATTTTTGCAAAATTCAATAAAACATTTTCACATCAAAATGAAACTGGATTTACTGTAATTTTAAACTCTTCATTATTTGCTAATGTTTGTGTAAAAGTGTTTTTAATTATTTTACCTTAAATAATTAAAATTCATTTCAACACTTCTTAAATGATTAAATTCATAATTTTATGATGTGCCCTTAATTTAAAATTTTTAATCTTTATTTTTCTGAAGGCTTGCATAAATATACATTTAAAATATATCAATTGTATTTCACTTAAAGATGAAAGATCTGGGAAAAGTTTGTTTTTCGGTTTTATGATTTTAGTAACAGCCAACCAATGTCAGAAAGTTAAGGGCCCCTAACTTTCAAGGAGTAGTCCTGTCTTTGAATCCTAGTTTGGGCATGGATGTTTCTTTCTTTCTTACTTTGTGTTTGTCTTTATCACATCACTTTCAGGGGGAAGATGGCACGCCCTCTGGGTGCCATCTCGTTGTGCTTATAGAGAGAGATGCCATCTCTTTGTCCATTATAGAGCTGAATAGGGTAGTCAGGCATTAGAAGGAAAAAGTCTTGGTAACAATTTTTGATGATGTAAACATAGAAATAACTTTGATTTTGGAATGTAATGTAAAAAAATATCCATTTATATTTTAAAAAAATTTGTCCCAGTCCCTCAATTATATATATATATATATATATATATATATATATATATATATATATATATATATATATATATATATATATATATATATATCCAGTAATTTATCTATGTAAGTTACTTTTTTAAATAATTAAAATTGCATTATGATAATATTTTTCAGTTTTCTATTTTTTTTATTATTATTTTATTATTATTATTATTATTATAATTCTTTGGTGAGTTATTAAAATTTTTCAAGTCTGAATCACTGTTTTTAACATATTTCCATAAATTTGACAAATTAGAAGCTGGGATAAAATGACAGCTTTACAGAGTCATTTAAGAAAAGTGTACTAATAAATTTGCTTTAACACTTGAGTGCATGTTGAAAATATTCACTCGACTTAAGAAGTACTTCATCTACAAATTAGCTTGGTTCAATATTAATTGCAAAATAGTTTTGTGAAGTTCATAATTAATGTATCATATAAGGAGTAAGAAAATGGATATTGCGAGTATTTAAAGTTAGATTACAACAATAACTATTTCTTATGAACACTGTCAACCACTCTCAAGTAAGTTATGACACCTGAGCCTTTGTCAGTACAAGGTGGTGTCATTGTTCAATCCAGCAGTTTACCATAAAGAAATAAATATTTGTGTTAGCTTAAAATGAATTTATTTGACTGATGTCTTTCTTTCCTACAGAGAGAAGAAGAAAGAAAAGGAACGTGATGAGTTGTGGAAAAAGCTGTCCCAGTTAGAGTTGAACCACAAGGCGAAAATCAACTCCATCCCCCATCACTCTCCATAGTGGCTCTTTGGGCACATTTCTTTTCGTAGAATTGGGCCTCTGCCTGTAATGTAAATTGACAGTTGTATTTGAATGTGGTTGACATCACAAAGAAAAGTATAGGTATATAAAACAAACAAATGTGGCCCACATTTGATTCTTCTGTTGCTGCTGCAGGAGACTTAATGTTACAAATTTACTCCTCCAGTGAATGAAGACTTCCTATTCAATGTTCAAGTGGCAGAAATCATGCTTGAACACATTCTATGTACCATGCTATTCGAAACAAACATTTCTATTCTATATATATACAGCTTGGAAATAAATTGACACTGGTAAAAATTCTTTTGAAAAACTAATTTTCTAAAATTTAAGGTAATTAGATGGTTCCTCCCATTTCCTCATGATTTTAAAAGAACAAATGCATGCGCAGCTACCAATGATGAATTGTTGTGCCTCATTGATTTAGACAAGCATTATTTTTTATTTTTAATACTGTTTAACAAAAAAAGAATTTAGTTTTAATCAAGAGCAAAACAGGAAACACCTTGTTTTAAAATGCTTATCATTCTTAACGGTCTCAAATAACATTGAGCAAGAAATGGGTAGGTCATCTTATTATTAGTGCTGCTGAAAGTCTTTAGAATGCATAATCCTATTCATTGACTACCTCATTTTCTGCTGATACTTATTTGCTCACCCCATCCCATTAATTTGTAGGCTAACAAACCTTTCGTTTAGTTGGTATCAGCGTAGTAATCTGGAAAGCAGTTCTTTGTTTTAAGCCCTCGTACGCAGTAACTGTGGATGTTGGCTCTGCTTCAAGGACAGCATTCAAAATCCAACTAGGAAGTTTTGGTGAGCATTTTTAAACATACCAGAGACAGTGCAATTAGAGCTATTATTTTCTCTGTTTGTGATTCCTTTGACTTAATGTAGATTTATTTATTTGTCATGCTAACAACAAGCACATAGTTGTAGACCAAAATATCAGATGTGATAAGAGGGAATAAAATTTTTTGGAAAAAATAAAAGAAAAGAAACATAATTTCTTCCTTCTCTTTTTCAAAGCCAAGTTTAAAAAATGTTTCAAGCTCCCTCCATAGTCAAGTCACATGAAATTGTGTACTGCATGTTGTGATCTTGTCATGTAAATAAGAATGGAACATGATATACTTTTCAATGCACAGTCTTTGTTTCATTGAGATTGTGTCAGTCAGTTGAAAAATAAGTTTTGTTTTAGTGCTTGATTAACTTTGCGTTAAGATGTATGAATTTTTAACTAAAAGAAAAATCAAAATTCTACAACCAATAACCTATTTGAAAGTACCATCTCAATATAATGTTTTGAATGTATTAATTTCTTTCAATATAAAATTTTGATTGTTTACTTTAATGTGCAATTGATGTTTAAATCATAAAACTGTTTTAATCATAATTTCTTAGAAAATAAATCTATTTCTTGTATTGGAATTTTCTTTTATGAAATTGATGCATTTCAGCAATGCAAGGAAATATTTTAGTTTAGATCATTTCATAAGTTTTGCATATGCTGGTAAAAATAGTATGTGAGCATTGAAATTAGCATAAAATTTAATTCTGTAATCATCCATTTCTGAGAATCTTATACAGATGTTATTGTGAATATAATTTGTATGATATTGTGAAAATAAATTGCTCCTGAAAAAAATTTTACTAATTTGAGACTTGTTATTTCATTAATTGTTATTTAAATAATATATATGCTTAATTTTCTTTCTGGATCTTTATTTTATAAGAATTAAACTATTAACATGAAAAAATATCATTTATTTGAAACAATTTTATACACTTTAATAGTATTATAAAGAAATCTTACACACATTGAAAAGTGTTTAGTCTTCTATTTCCTGGTGTTTTTAATTGTATACATACTAAGAGAAAGTAAAAAGAATTTTAAAAAATAGCTTTATTAAAGAAATATACCCAACTAACAGCCAAATAACTTACCTCTTGCTTTTGGTTTAACTGTTAGTTGGTTTGAATTCCACCTTAGTTTTGGATGTTTGTAGTGGTTTAGAATCCACATTAAACTGTAGATCACAAACTGAATAGTTACTAGTACCCTTAAATATTTTGTTATGTTTTTTATTCGGTGTTTTAGTTATATTGGAACTTAAGCTTAAAACCAATTTAGGAACATTACAAATATCTGAAGCTGAAGTGTGAATTGAACTGTTAAACCAAATGTCAAAGTGCTAACCATTCTGCTGTAAAATTGCCAAAAAAGAAAATATCTTTTTTTTTTAATTGAAATTAAAAAAACCATGTTTAAGATGTACACCTGTACAAATATGCAATATTTGCATTCAATATTCATTTTTTTTTTAAAATTCATTGCTAAACGCATAATATGCGAAATAGGTTTTTAAATTTTCATACAAAATGCTGCAATTCTGACGAAGAGCAGTCAGCCAATGTCAGAATTTTATTTTTAAGTGAATAATTTATTTTGATATCTTGTTAAATATTCTTTTTCCAAATAAAATATAAATTTTTTTCTCTTTGGAGTAGACATTCACTTTCTTGCAAGTTCAGGTCTACAAAAATTATCCATATCATTATTTATAAAATGTGATGAAATGCATTATGTTAATATGTTCTTGGCTCTTAGTGATTTACTAGCCAATGAACAAATCCAATTTCAATAAGCATACACATTACTGTATCATGCGTACATGCCAAGTACGAAAACACAGTGTTTGGTATTTAATAGACTTCAATATTTTCTGTAGCAATGTATGCTGGAATATATTTTCTTAAGAGTTTTTATGGCCAAATGCTTTCTTGTAAAATCTGAAAATCCATATTTTTCTATATGATTCTATGTATGTTTATTTCCTACATTATGTATTAATGTATAAAAGCAAAAAATCTACGTGGAGCTGATACTTATTTATGCTTAATATTAAAGTGTTTTTATGTAGAATTGGAAGTTTGTTGCAGTAAACACTTTATATTCAAAAATTCAAATTTTAAATTCACTGTAAGGTATCAAATTTTTAAAAATTAGCATACTGAGAAAAAATAGTACAAAATAAAATACCACTTTTCCATTTACTCTTGAGATAGAACGTTAGGTCTAATTGCGCATAATGTATCTGTTAAGCAAATTCTGTATTTCGAAACTTCATTTTACTTTTTCAATTAATATTACATGGTTGCATATAAAAAACTTATTTTATGTACAAGAAATTAATAACTACAATATCATGAAATTTATGTTTGGTTATGCTTTTATTAATTTCAATGATATATAATGGAAGTTATTTGACCTTACCTTTTAATATTTGTAGAAATAAGTGTTATCCTTATGAATTTTGTAAATTTTTTGAACGAAAGAATATATCATAAAATTTTTAATGCACAAGTGCACCATGTAGAAAATTCTTTGTTAAAACATGCTTAATTATTTGCATAATAAATATTTACTTTTCACCTTGACTTAATTTCAAAGACCTGGGTTTTAAGCAGTTATAAAGCCAAGTTGGCAACCTAATGGTTAGTATTATTGCCTTTAGTTTAAGTTTACAAATTGATTCCTATGTGTGTTTGTAGTGCTTTGGAATACTTTAAACTAGGTCAAAGTTCATATCTGCTACAAAATGATCATTGTGTGCAATGCAAACCAAATATAGTCAGTTATGGAAGATTTTCATGAAATTCTGTTTATACAATTGAGAGAAAATTTATATATATATATATATATATATATATATATATATATATATATATACATATATACACTATGTATAGTTGACAATAAAAGAATGTCCGGTAAACTCAATGTTTTCTGTGGGGAGGGGGAACAGTTCTCTTACTTTTCTCTCTTTTTATTCTTCCTCAAACATAATGTTTTTTCTTTGAAACATGAGTTCTGTATTTTTCTATCCAAATATTCTAGATTAATAGCAGTTTTAAACTTAAGATGCTCTATTATCTCCTTTGTAAAATTAAATAATTGAGCACTTAATCAGTCGTATTTAGCCATAATTTTTATTTCATTGAAATGCCACACTTGTTTAAATACTTAGAAATTTACTCTTTGTAGAGAATTATGTGGCATATCAAAATAAGAAGCGTGTCTAAGATAATATTTATTACATTTAAACAAAGACACAGCATTGCACTCATATTTGCAGATAATCGCATAGAAGAAAAATAGTTTTTTGCCTGTATTTGAAGTCCAATGCCAGATTTTTCCTGTAGGAAGCAGTGGTACAGAAAAGTGTTATTGAATTGTGCCATATCAAAGGCTACATTAAAGTATTTTATGATTGAAGCTCCCAGAAGCATTTAATCAAATAACATTGTTGTGAAATTTTTGTTCCTTTCTGATACTATTACATAGCTGCCAACTTTACTGATTTTTTCAGGAAATTAATGATTTTTCAGTTTCTCCCGATTTCCCGATAATGTATAAAAATCTACTTATTTTTGGCAATTTCAGTGAAATACTAAAAAACAGCCAAAATTTTGTCGTAAAAAAGTGTTATTGAATTGTTTTAGTAGATTAATTAATCAACAGGTGGCACACTAATATATAATTATTATAATGTTATGATATTATATTGTCAGGAAAATGTGTTCCTCTGAGTTTTGAACCCCATCTGTCCATCGTGGTAGGGCGACGCTTTAACTTCATGAGTGCCAAAAACTCCTTCGAGTTGGTAGTCGTATAATTAAAATTCAGAGAAGGCACCAGGTGCCCGTTTACATAAGCAATCCAATTAGGATGAATATTACTAGGAATTATAAGAAAATATTTTTCTTCGAGTTAAATTTATTTAATAATGTATTTTATGTTTTTATGTAATTTTATAAGTTAAATATTTATATATTGCATTAGAGTAGTAAAAGTTGCCCTATAAATAAATATTGGAACATAAACATTGACACTTATTTTTTTACATGTATTATATTTTATTTTGAATTATTCCTTTATGAGGTTGATGAATATTCTATTCAAATATTAAGATTAACACAAAATATGTTTAGCATAAATCATTCTCAGCATGTATAATCTAAAGAGTAAAATTGTCTTTTTGCAGTACTACCGTTTTAAACATTCAAGCAAAAATGTCGCCAGTAAGTGTCTCCTGATTTTTTCCCTCCAAGGTTGGCAGGTATGCTATTATTTTGGTTAATCGGCGATTCAACTTATAAAAGAAAATTCTAACTGATTGTGGACTCTTTAAGTTCAACATTACAATTTATTTAGAATCAGTTTATTGAAGGGATTACTGCTAAACAATCATTGCATTACATTCATGAGTGGTGCAGAATCTCGTGATTCCTCTTCTGATAGAAATATAAAATTTAGTACTACTTATTTTGTGTCACATTTCGTGAGATATGGAGAAAAATTCTATAGGCTGCAAAAAAAGGCAATTGAGGAAAAAAATTTTCTGCATAATTGTTTCTAAGAAAAAAGAATTTAGCCGCAGATCTTTCTGTATTCGATGATTTTGTTGTTAATAAGAGAAAATGGCAAGCACTATTTCTTCTAATGAACATGCTTTACACAAATCTCTAATGTTTGCTGTTATTTTACCTTCTTCATTTTCATATTCTTTTCTTATTTTTAACGTGACAAGTTTTAAAATAAATTGTTAATATTCAAAGGATATCGTTTATTTTAAGATTTAAAAACAAGGGTATGTATACATTAAAACCTTTTCCACAAGTAATACAAAAGGTGGCTTTGTCCACAAATGATAAAGTTACTTTATTGGGTCTTTGATTTATAGTTCATTTCATGGGCGTTTGGAAAAGGAGAGGCATAAGTGTTGAAAGATGTTTTGAGCGCTCACCCCCTTCCCTGTTGCAGTCCACTGAAGGAAGCTTTACTACGCCAGAAGCGGGAATCATTTTGTCCGATTATTTTTCAGATATTTTCTTTCTTCGAAAAATCTGCCAGACATTTGATGAAAATATTTTATGCAATCCTTCCATGTATAATACATAAATAAAATATTGAAAAATTTTTCTTTAATATCTAATTTATAAGAATCAGTTCCATATTGTTTGAAATTTCAAAATTAAGCAGAAAAGATTTTAAAAATTGTTATTTTAATGAATATGATTTTGTATTAATCTGTTACTGAATTAAGGCATTAAATGGTCTAACAGTGTCTCAAGTCTTATGATTTATTTGTTGGAATATAAGTAAGGCTATAATATATATATTTTTGTTGGATAATTTCTGTATTAACGCTTGCTTTTTGTTTTTGTGGTTATCATTTTAAATAGATAATGTGAAATAACGATACAAAGTTGCCCACTTTAATTAAAAAAAAATACCTGTAGTTTTCAATCTTGAAATCGACACTTAAATGTTTGCCATATTGCTTAATGATGGTTATTCACGACTGTTCCTCTTCTTACATTTCAATAATGACTTTATAAAAGATGAAATAGAAATTTAAAATGTGTTTCTAAAAATAGATGAATTATCTTATTTTAATTTTTTAAATTTATTTCTCCTCGGCCAAAAATTCTTTGACTGGAAAGAAGAGGCGATCATAAGTGCTTCTTCCCTTCAACAGTCATGTTGTCCGATATCAAATCAAACATCTTAATAGTAAATGTAGAAATATTTGTTGCTGTAATGAGTGACCTACCAATTCATATTAAGTTATTTTCTAAAGAAATTTGAGGGGTAACTAAATTTAAAAATATATATAATGAATGTGTGCTTCATTATATATGTAAGTGCCTGATTTGAATGTTGCATTTAGATGAACGCTGTTACTAATTGTTTTCAAATCCGAAAGATTCCATGTTTAGACTTGACGAAACTGATCAGCTTTCTAGGTAATAGGAGTTTTCGCCGGAAGCTTTGTTTATTACTATAAGGGCAAAGAGTTAACTAATGCTCAAAAGAGAAGTTTACTTTCCATGTTTGAGCTGAAAGAATGTTTACTGGATCACAAAGAAATGCATTCGTGGGGCGGTAAGAGTTGGATCTGAAAAGTAACCAAACTGTAAAAAATACTATTTGAAAAAAGTACTTATTTTATAAGGAACACCCAGAACATAAGATTCATATTTTAAAGCAATTCATTTTATGCGTAAAAAATCAGACGAAGTGATCACTTATTTACTTGTTCGGTTTCAAAAGCTCTAACATTTTTGACGTGGGAAAGCATTTCTCTGTTCTAAAAGAAAGCTTCTTAAGGAGACTCCTTCCGCGCCATATTGAAAACGAGCCCTAATGTTAAGTCTATGGAGAAATTGAAATACATGTTTCTCAAGTTCTATTATAGCTATACCTTTTCACTTTTTGTAGGTTTTCTTAATGCACAAAAATAAAAATTTATTTTGTTTTGAAATTTATTTTTAAAATTATTTTAACTATTTTTAAATTGGCTCAGTAATTTTATAATATACTTAAAACATTATTAACTTAAAAATAGTAAAACTTTAGAAATTTTAAAAACAGACTTAATATGTACATATATTTATAAATCCGAACAAATTTTTTTTACTTTATCTACGATAGAATTTTTTTATTTGTCCGCATAAAACTTAAAATTTTTCGCAAACATTAGCAACGCCCACATGGCGGATGAATACTTGGTTGCTTGAATAATCAATCCAATCAATTGCATGCTTTAGTCAACAAACTCCTCCTCACACACTAAACAGCTAAATCTATTGAAAAAATTTAAAATTTATACAGTTCTCATGTAGTGAACTTTTTTTAATTCTTAATTTATATTTTTGTTGCAATTTTTCAAGAAGTATATCTACATGATATGATATTGCAATACATATCTATAGACATTGCAAAATTCATCAATTCCATATTTTTTAATCGTTGTTTTATAAAAACTTCTTAAAATTTGTTGTTTTCCTTAATTTTATATTTGATTCTAAGTTTATTGCTTACTGAGTTTGGATGCAGAATTAACTTGAACATTTCAACAAAACCTACGAAATATTTATTTATCCATAAAAAATATAAAGATTGTTTATTATTAAATATAAATAAATGATATTGTGTGTATATATGTGTGTGTGTGTATGTATGCATATGTATGTATATATATGTATATACATATTGAATTCAATAATTGCCAAATTTATTGGGGGAAAGCGGATTAATTACTGTTTTCGTCGCTCATATCAAGGAAGATGTGCCGCGGCTGCTGTTTGCCTCAACACAAGAGCTCCGCACTCGAAGCTCCATAGAGAGCTATACAATAGTAGCCCTGGAAAGATTTTGACTTCTACAGAACGTAAAGGGTCATTGAAAAGGCAGTTAACATCAGAAAGCAAGAAAAAAAACAAGTTAAGCAAATTTCGTTTCGGAAATGAAACAAGACCAAGATCTTTGTTTCCAAATGAAATGTCAAAAAGTTATGGGGAAAAAGCCGAAAAGCCTGATATGTCAAAAGAATCATTTATTATTAACAAGAGGTCAACGAGATTGTCTTCAATGGTTGTTTGAAAGGCGAAAGCGGATAACTGCCTCTAATTTTGGAAGTATTTGCTGCAAATTGCCTCATACAACCTGTGAAAATATTGTCAATTCTCTGCTATATTCTCATTTTGACAATGAAGCGATGAGGTATGGCAGAAATCATGAAGATGATGCAATTTTGTGTCTTAAAAATTTAGGGATTGCAATAAAAAAATGTGGCCTATTTGTAGACAGCGAGAAACCATATTTAGGTGCAAGCCCTGATGGTTTAATTGACAACGATGGTATCCTTGAAATTAAATGCCCATTTTCTTGCAAAGATTATACCCCAAAGGAAGCAATTTTAAATTTTGGAATTTAACAAATTCCGTCTTGGCTACATTCAAATTTCATAACTTTCGGACACAAAAAGCCGGAATCTCTCACCACTGCCAAAAGTAAACTTGATCGGAAGAAAATGGTTAGCTCGAAAGAGGGAAGAAATGTTGTCTTGTGCCAGCTAGACTGGCAACATGGGGTGCGCTGCTTCACGGGGGAAGAAATCCATCAAGTGCTGTCCAAAAGTCTCGTCCTGAAACACTCATAAAAGACTTCGACACGAGTTTTTATTTATTGCCTTGTACATTTTATTTACAGCATATACAAGTGTAAGTTTTGAAAATTATCTTTATTTAGCTACTTTTTTTATTAAACTTATAATATTTTTATGGAAAAGTAAAGTTAATACCAGCAAATAATAAAAATGCAAAATATGTGGTATAAAACATTTTCCTTTGTTGATGTTTTAAAGTATATTTTATGACGAAATCACTTCAAAAAGGAATTACTGGGATGCGAAATGCTTTTTACAAAATGTATAAAATTTCATTATTGATCTTAGTATCACAATACTTATTATTTTCGAAAATTAGAAAAGGATAAAAATAAAAATGATGGCTGAACTGCCTTTTTTCGTTTCCTGCATACGAACAGAGATAGAATTCAACTACCAAATAAAACGGGATTTACTTACAGCCATGAAAAAGAGAGAAGTTGGCTCATCACGCATACACTTTCCCAGCTTGACTTCAGAATAGTAGTGTAACGTCTTTAGGAATCAACTAGGATTGCTTTGCTCTTATATATATATATGGAAAAAATCTTAAGAACTGTATTTTCAAATTTCCAGATATTTTGATAAATAGCAGTACTGAAAAATTATAAAAAGTAGATTATTATATGCTGAAAAAGGTTTGAAATCCTCTAAAAAAATTTTTAGTTCAAGTGCGAAAACGATTAAGAAATTAAAATCAAAGGAAGAAAACACTTTTAAATGAAGCACAAAAATTAAAAACAATGATATATATATAAATACTTTAATTGGAAAATACAAATTTGAAGGTGATGAAGAATAATTTATTTATACTTATATACCTAAAAATAAGAAAAATATATACCTAAATTGTCACTTGATACTTTTAAAATGAACACATTATAAGATCATTATCTTCAAAATTTTATGAGTTTTAGCGAGTTAAAATGAGTATAAATTCACTCAGAGTTAATAAAAAAATTTAAAGATGATATAAATTTGGCTGCAAGCTTGGAGCTCTGATGTTGGATACCTAGAGTTCTAAAATTTTGTTACAGAAAGAGGATTATTTATGAAGAAATTTGAAAAGGGTATGTACATTGAATTTAGATGAAATGTAAGACCCTAAATTATTTTACGACATTTCGACGAATGAAATATTCAGAACATTTTTAATGTTTATATCATTTTATTGAGAAGCATATTCTATTGTAATTTGTTAAGAGGCTAAAAATAAATATATAAATAAAAATTATTCATTTGCTTATTCCCAAATAAAGATTATTTAATTCTAAAAAATTAAAGGCTCTACTTTTCTTGAGGTGAATTCATTTCTTCAGATACGAATGATGATATCGCCATATTTGAACTAAAAAGTGCGGATTATGTACTTATATTGCTTTTAAAGTTTGCTTAGAAATATATCTAGAAACAATGTCGAGATGCCTGATCAATCCAAATAGAGAGGTAGGCTTTCCATTACAACAAAAATCCTTCACAGAAATTATAAACCAAATGTCCGGAATTTTCCGTAAATTTTGTATCGAAATATTTTATAAAGGAAGAAATCTTATTGCAAAGTTAATAAATAAACCACGTTATTTTATTTTTAAAGAGATAAGAAATTCGACATTTGTGTCCATTTAAAAAAGTGAAGTACTTAGAGAGAAGTGCAACTGTTTCGCTTTCTCATATATAAAACCCATTAAAAAAATCAAATCTCGTAAACTCAAAGCAAATTGAAATTATATCAAGAAAAATAAAATAAGTATATTTTTAATTTAATTTAAACATTAAGTTTTGATCATTTAATGAATAATATTAACAAAATTGTTCAATTTTTTTATGCATCCGTATAACTTTTCTGCTGAACTCTCTAAAAGTAAATAAAATGATATTTCTTCCCAAAATCTCCGAGCAGAGTTTTTTCTCTCTCATTGCTTGACTAAGATTTATTGGAGGGGGTAGAAAGTAATTAAGCACTCACTTCCCTCAAACTCTGCTGACCACAGTAGGGGAGGCACTTCTGGAGTGGGAAGTTATTTTTAAGGGTGCCATTTTTCAATCATTTAAAAGAGTTGTTCAGCCACTTTTATGACTTGACGTATTTATGTGTTTTAGTATTTATTGTTGTATTCATTTGTCTGCTTGTAACATCTACTATTAAATGTTATCATAGGAAGTTAAGTAACATGAGTAAATTAGGCACAGAATTATTATTGGCTGTTGCTTTGGACTGTGATGATGGTGAAAAGAAAACAACAATAAAAAAAAGAAAAGAAATGAGCAAAAAAATTGGTTGCTCCAGCGTGAAATTCTTTCACATCTAAATTAGATTACAGAAATACAGTCGGAAGATAAAAATATCTTGAATTACATGAGAATGAATGAAAAATTGAATGCAAAGTTGTTGGATAAGATAACACCTTTCATTATAAGAAAAGATACATCCATGCGCTCATCTTTAAGTTCTCATGAACCATTAAGTGCAACTTAGCACTTTCTGACAAGCGGTATTAATTAAAGAACCCCATTAGTACATCAAAAAGTTTATATATCGAGTATTAATTATTATTATTTATTAGTAGATATAAAATTAGTTATTAATTTGTTATTTATTATCCAAGTATTCTTAGATTTTATAATATCTTCTTAAATAATTTTTAATTAAAAGGGAAACAAATTAACATTTACCAAATGATAAATAATAACTGAAAGTGCATTTAATTTCAATTTCGCTTAAAGGTGAATAATTTTCTTTTGTTATTGTTAATCAATTTATTATTTTTAATTATCTAATTTTATGATTGTTTAATTGTGTAAAGAATATTTAAAGAAAACAACAGAATAATCGCAACTAATACCTTTATAATATTGTTTAAACTTAATTCATATTTAAAAATATAGAAAATTAAAATTTTAAAATGTTCATTTTGAAGATTTGTAAGCATTTTGAAATAAAAAATATATTGTTTTCTAATAAAGCTTATTATAATAATTCGTAGTTAAATTTTACGTTAAATGTGTAATTATATATATATTCATTCAGATAGAGAATAATTTTACAAAATAAATTATTTTACTTATTTCATCACCATTCTCAACAAAACTTGTGTCCAAATTCGTGGAATTGCAGTTTCTTCGAGAAATGATATATATTTAAAGTACCATAAAGTCGGCACACATATGCATCCTTCGTGCTTACATCACTTTGTTTCGATTCATTGATTTTTCTCTTTCATAGGTTGTACAGTAGGCATTAATTTTTTCCTTTACTTCGTTAATTGAAGCCTTTTCATCTATCTTTTTGTATATTTCTAATAATTTTTCGAAAGCTAACTTTCTTTTTATTTTATTTGTGTAATCGACACTCATTATTTGCCCAAACAAGGCTCATCTTTATAGACTTCAATAAATTCCTACAATATTTGCTTCATGGACATTTTTATAAAAGGGATCTAATGTTCTTGACGTTTTGTAAAACGTGAATCTAAGTTTCAGTAAATGAGAAATTTCAAATATTAATTTTCCCAAGTATCGCCAAGAAATAATTTGCAACCCTGCGAGACAGACACGCGACAACGGGAAGCAATTGCTTACTTCCTGTGTTGGAAGAAAAATCAGAACTTGTTTGAATTTTCTTGAACTTGTTCACGTACAACAAATCCATAGGAAAAATCCTATCGTGTGGGGCGGGCTTTAGTTTCAATTTATACTTTTAAATCGAACAATAAATTTACAACCTTTGCAAATTTACCTATTTTTTATAAAAAAAATTCCAACTTGTGTATTTTAATGCCATTTTAGTCGAACTTAAACCTGAAGTATGAGTCAGTGAAAATTTAGTGTTAATTAATAAATTGGAAGAATGCGCCTTTGTTCTGAAAGTACTGCGAGTAACATTCAATAGAAACCAGTTGTGATTTGAAATAACAATCATACATTTTCTTAAGTTTTATACCTTGCCTATTGCAATACTTTTATTTTTAAAATACAAGACAAAATGAAATTATATTATGTGTTTACAATATAAGTCATATTAATATCATTTTTAATAAAGTATTTTCTTTTTAAAACTTCTAATATTTAATAACAATGTCAACGATTTAGAGGCCACGTAAATTTTCAGGGAAACGCAGAAGACAACGAAACAGGCAAGTAAACGCCGGAACAGAAGAGTAGAAATGTAAACAATATCCGCTCCGATGCACTGCGCTTTTGTTTGTCCCTCAACGGTCATTTATTGCACACGAGGGCTAATTAGACCGGGACCTACGGCTTAAAGTGGATTCCGAACCACTACAAACATCCATGCCCAAAGTGGGATTCGAACCCACGAACTATTGAACCGAAGGCAAGAGCGCTAATCATTCGGCTACCAGCTCGGCCGGATGCACTGCGCATGCGTAAGATCTTGCATCCATCGCTTCAGTGTGTGGTACTTTTCGACACGCCGCTCGCGTGTAGCAGCACTATCGGGAAGCAATAGGTGCGCGTTGAAGACACGCTCCCTCAGTGTGCTGCTGCGTTTGCCAGCCTTTGGACTCTGCCTTGGCTGCTCGTAGGGCTTCGAAATCTTCTTTAAATTGCAGTGATTTCAAAATGCATTCGGCTGAGCGGAATATAGTTTTTTGTACCGTCTCACAAAGGTTTGCTGTATAAATAAAGCGCTCTTTATTTTTCTTTTTATGTGTGCGATTTTTCTGACTTCGCATATGTAAGAGACGAAGCGAAAAATGAATGCCCAAAAACAACCTATTAAGAGAAACACATGAAGCCAAAACTGCTTCCTGATAGACGTTGCCGAGAAGCCTGGCTGTTAGTATCCATGTTCCATGATCGGCGAAGAGTTGGGCACCACGTTCGGGGACAGGAACCTTCTCGTCGCCAAACGCAAATGGCCATCGAATTTAAAAAGGTGGCACATTAAACAAGAAAAGTAATATATATCAAGGATTTCTTGATTTGCATTGGAAATAAAAATAAATTTTGGAAACAGCTCTCAAAATAAAAAAATTTCTGCTTAATCATGTATTTAAAAGAATGTACGAGTATTAAAGAATCCATAAAAGTGATTAAAATTGTCTTTAGATGGACACGTTAGTTAATAAGTGGTTTTTTTAAAAATAATTTTAATCTTGGTTTCAGATTAAATAATCGTTTTTATGGAATAAATTTCGATAAATGAAAATAAACACAGAAGTACGAAGAAGACGTGAAGCGATTGACACGGCCTCTTCCCGATATATGAGTTTATTGTGGTCTCTTGGTGGGATGTTTAGTTCTATGGTACGTTCATCTGTCAATCTGAATACAATGAGAGTTTGCTGCAGCTGCTAAATCACTATTTCCTTAAATCGTTTGCCATCTAAAGTTCTGCTTCTAAATAGTTTAAAGTAGGCTCAGCATCTATCAATGACTCTTCCATACATTCCTGATTTCCGTATGCTGGAAAAAGTCAAGAACGATTTTTCAGTCATCATTTTGGAGCTGGTGACCACTTCCTTGTACTAAATTAAACGCTATCTCTTCTATTATAATTAAAATGTCCCAGAAATTATCGTAGTACATTGCTCAAAAATTTATCGGTATCTGTAAGAAATCCAGCTTTGTACAAAACTACTTGCTACATTAATCTGAGTATTGACTCTGCTCTGGCACTGCTGAAAAACTGCTTCTACACTTTGCTCCTCTCTCTTTCTTCAAATTACTCGTAGCACAGTCAAAAGAAGCTTACAGAACCTATTTAGAGCCTTTGATACAACTTCCATTTTTATTAAGAAGCAAAAAAAAATTTTATAAGTCAACGGGTGATTTTTGAACTTTGTAATAAGATTACGATTTAACGTCAAATTATTTTATTTACCAGATGAACTTTTTTCATTTTTATTGTTGATTTTGAGAAGGATAATGAATATATGTTAAGTTTAATTTATCCATTGAAGATTTGTATTTGATAGCAAAATGTTGGTTTCTTCAATATGATGCAAGATGTGCTTAGTCTGATCGGCAGGAATTAACAGTCAACAACGTAGTGCAACAACCTAATGCTTTCAAAGTGAATTTACTGTCCAAACGAGATTTGATGTCTTCAGTTTCTAAACCTGTACTGCCAAGTAAAATTCATTGTTATTTTAACCACATTTTATTTGAATGATATCTTTGTTCACTGTCCGTGCACGGTATGAGTCCAAAATCTTCCCTTCCGACATCGGCGTTCTTTGATGGCGCCCTTCACTAGTTTACTTTCAATGTAACTATCTCATTTGTAGAGAATGGTTCTCTTTGTTATCCAATAATTGCTGAGATTTTTGATAAAAATATAGATATTAAAGGGAATCAAAATGTAAATTACACTTGAGGAAAACGATTCAGCTACTCTTTGTTAAATAATATACGCCAAAGTCAGTTTTGAACGTTCCTGCATTCAAATAAGATTTTCCATTGTAATTTGAACTCTGCTCCAGTGTTTTCCAGTGAAGTCGATTGAAATTCTGTAACCAACAGCTGTTGGCTGATCTGATGAATCGTTTTTTTATTTCACCAAGTGGCTGGGTCAGAACAGCATGGAAGATCTTGATTTTTAGTTTCAACAAAATCTCTGTTTCATCATGACGTTTCTGTCCAATAGGGTTATATTATCCTCAATTTAGCAAATGAACTGTCCTTGTTTATGTATCTCAAATATTGTAATATTTTCCAATTTGAACTTGCAGGCGTCATACAGTTAATGTGCTGTTCTGAACCATTCTACAAATTGTCTGGCAACTCGTTATGCTTCTTGGTGCAGATTCGAAGATTCAGTCCTCAAAAATCATTATCTATTTATTACATTGCCAACTTATTTTTTGATTTTCTGTTATTTATAATTAATAAATTTTATATTAACTATGGGCTAATTTTTTATTTTAATGACTTTTATAAGTCATTATAAGATAATTTTTATAAATTATCTTTTTTTTCAATATAAATGCAATTTGAGACAGAATATTTCGCATAAATATTTTGCGTAATCAAGAACATAAATGTTATCATGAAAACACTATTTGTGAAGGAATTTTAACTTTATTTGTACTGAAGATACCAAAAAAATACACGTTTTATATATTTTAAATCGAAGATACTTTTAAAAATGAGTTTCAAAAAAGAATCAATTTCGCAATTAAGGAAATGCAGTGCAGTGGTTCTATCATACGTTCTTTAAAATATTTTTTTGTGTCTTCGATGATTGTTTCCATTTTAAAAAATATCAACACAAACCGCTCTGTGATATTTTTATTTCACAAACCTGTTGACATACAATGAGGAAAGAAGCACGGCAGGATTGAAGCTGCGTTTCCCAAGATCTCACTCATGTCGTATTGCAGAAGAAGGTTTACGCGTGCCTGGCCTCGTTCGCTTGGCACAGCTGGAGGAGGAAGCCATCGTTGGGCAGCACCTCCCGCCTCCGCCGCACAGTGCGGAGGGCCTCCTGTAGCTGCATCCCCTCCTCCAGCACCAGGTAGGCCAGCACCAGCGTGACGGAGCGACTTATTCCCTGGACGCAGTGCACCAGGACGCCCTTGCCCGAGGACACGGCCTCCCGGATGAAGGCGTTCGAAGAGTCGAAGTGCTGGTGGATGGGGTAGGACATCATGTCGACGGCGGGCAGCCCCAGGAACGCGATGCCCTCCGCAGCGTATGCACTCTTCGGCAGCGCCTCCACCATCTTCAGCCGCGCGTCCAGGCCGTGCGCGGCGTTCAGGACGTATCCTATGTTCAGTTGGTGCAGTCTGTCCAGGTCTGCTGCTGCAACGGCGTTTCCGATGAAAATTCCAGGGTACACTTCATCGATATCTGTTGTGGGATATTCTTGGGCACCTGTTGGGAAGAGGCATATTCCCTTTGCTTCTTCTACTGTGCAGAGCATGAGCGGCCTAAACAAGTGAAGAAAGACAACATTGAGAATCCAAGGAATCACGTGACAGAGGATTTGCATGAATGACAAATGATTCTGATCAATCTACATTTTGAACGAAAAACAGGGGTTTTTTCATAAAAAAAAAAAATTCGACGTTGTTTGGAAAAAATGATTGTAAGCAGTTTATTAGCTCATGATAATCCTATCGCATCAATCATAATCATTAATGATTGGATTTATCTAGAACAATTGATCAAGAAGCCGCGCTGCAAAATTTAAAAATCATTGATTTGCAAAATAGACCAAATAAACAAAGGTAGCAATTTACATTTTTAAATATTAAATTCTTTTGGATATTTTTAATTTCTTTTGAATTACACATTTATTTGTCATAGAACATGGAAAAAATTTTTTGAAAATTTTCAAATGTTTGAAAATAGTCCCGCTAATTGGGTCCCGCGGCAAAAATTTCTTTGAGAACTCCCTCTGACTCACAACAAACTTTCTATTCCATTTGGAAAACGATTATTTGCGATTGACAATATAAATGTTTTCATTCGATTTGAGGGCTCATTGATCTCTTGGGGCTCCTGCCTTAGTTGAATTCTGGAGGCTCTCTTCTGCTTTACAGCAACAAACTTTTCATTCCTCTGAGGGGGGCTCCCTGCCTCGGCCAGACTCTGCTTGGATTACTTGAGCAATCCCAAACATTTTTGATTGCGTACTTGATTTGCATTTTCTAAATGATTCATAAATACGAAACGCTTTTCTGATTTCAGAAAATTTCATTAATGTTAAAAATTTCTAAGAGATTTTACATTGCTCGTTAAAATATTATTTTTTACATTTTAATTAGCATTATATATATCTATATATACACACACACATAAATATAGGTTTGTATTAGTAGACGCTTGTTTTTAAGGAACCTTTAATTTACAAAGACTCACGTTTTTACAAACTTGTGGTTAGTCCATACCCTAACATCGTAAACACAATGATATAAGGGGTACTAGCTAATTATTTAAGAAATAAAGGGTCAACACATACACACAGGTTCAAGGAAGACTTAATTTTATTTTTAATCTACCCACAACACAGATCAGGATTAAAACAAATATTGGAGTTACATTCGAAGAGATATGGCATTTGCTGCCGAAGTTCATGAAGTTTGGGCTCTCGTTGAATAATTCCACTACGTATCAGTAAAGGGCGCTCATTGGGTGTTGGGAGAGGGGTGCTACGATATCCTCCTCTGGTTCCGGCGACGTCTCGTCAAGGAGATAGGATTGGAATAGAGTCAGGAGAACTTGCATCTGTCTGGGAAAGTTCGTTTTGGTGATCGACCTCTTTTACGAATCAGATTATGTGATTCAGAGCTTTGAATATAAGGACGTAGCGCTCAAATACGACACAGACATTAGGGCTTGCTATTTTTAGGTAGTTGGAAAACGCTGCGATAAGATGTATGGAGCAAAATTCTTTGATTTTCCTTTCAGCTTGTGAGATCATCACCAGGCGAATAAAATAGTTGTCTCCTCTTATTTTCCATTTGTCTTGCTTCATTTTGGTACATTCTCGCAGTTCCTTTGTGATAAAGGGCGTGATCTCTAGAACGAAATGTCATTTGCTGTTACAGCTTTTGAAGTCTTGTGCAACATCAACTACACTTCTTCACTCTGTATCAAACTGTAGAAATGTGAACGTTGGGCAAATAGTGTCACATATGGCAGTATTCATGGCGAAACGAATCATTGGTCATTTCAAATGCCAATCAGCGTGGTCGTTCCCTACGAGGACTGCAAGACGAGGTTTTAAATCTCTATTCTAAGTTCTTCTGGATTCGCTTGAGGAAAATAGACTGGGGGATCAAATTTTGACTAATGGGTTGAGAGTACAAATCACTTATTGAAGAACAGAACTAATGAGCTACACTCTATTACTTCAGATGATTCGGTTAGGTATACCATGTCTCATGAAGACTTCTTCAATCAAAGTTGTGGCACATTCTTTTGCAGTTGCTTGATCAAGTGAAAACAATTCTACCCTTCAAGTGGTGCAATGTTCAACAATAAATGTCCTCTTTTTATCAGTTTCAGTTCGTGAAAGTGGTCTAAAAAGATCAATGGGGATAATTTCAAATCTGAGAGTTGACAGGAGTTCGTAGCAAACCTGCTGGTTTTGATTAGTAGCTTTGTAAGATTACTTTGAGGACAGTTCTTCACGTAATCACTAATATATTTTCTAATTGCAGTCCAATAGAAACGTCTGGCAATTCTTTGAAATGTGCCTTCTTCTCCACAATGACCAGCCATTGGATCATCATGGTAGTTTTTCATGATGGTTCATATTCTGAAGAAGGAGCGAACAGTTGAGCTTCTTCGAAATCTGAGTCTGGTATATATGGATAAAGAACTTCTTGATTCATCAAAAATCCTCGTTCATTCCAGTTGGCATAATCCTCAGTTTTCTGGATCGATTCAAAACTTTCAACGATTTTTTTTATCAAATTTTCATTTTTGAATTGGGATTCCCGAATATATTTCGAATGTTTGTCAGGCATGCCAGCTATAGCTATATTGAAAACTTAACAAGGAGGTTCTTGTTCATCATACGCATGGCGACTGAGTATGTCAGCAGCTGCATTAGCTTTTCCAAGTATATATAAAACTTTCAAGTAGAAAGCCAAAGTAATTCCATCTTTCAAAGTTATTTTAGTAGCTTTAGACTTAACGTGAGGCCATTTTGTTTAAGTATAGTATATAGTTTTTCTCCAGCCACACACACACACTGAATGTGTAGATCCAGTGTCTTCAGTAATACTAGTTGGGCTTCCTTCCATTGAAAAATGTAAAATCTCGAGTGATTGAGATTTGGTGATAGACTATAGATTTGGTGATCTTTCCTAACTGTTGGATTACATGTAGGAATCGGGGCTCTACAACGTTACAAGCAAGATCTAGAATAGTCGCTGAAGTGTGCTGAATTCTAGCGGAGATGGTTGCTTTTGTTTCGGATTTCTAGCACTGAAATCTCTCATAATATATCCTCTCAGTTCTATTAGAATAATATTTTTTATGAATATTCGCCCCTGTCTGCATTTCTCTTTCGGTTTTTCGCAGATTATCGTATGCATCCGTTTTCTCTATGAAGTCATTTGGAGTTCCAATTGACACCAAGCATCAAAAAATGTTCCCTTGCTTCAGGAGACTCTCAAAGACTCTCTTCAGACTCTCAAAGTCTTGAATATTTGATTCCTTCAAAATAACTTTTGAGCTCACAGTGGAAATCTTGCCAAGTTTTATTATGCGATTTTCTGTGAGTAACAAAGAGATGTCATAATTTTTCTGCGCTCAGCTTAAATCTTCTTAATCAAATATAATCAAAATCCTGAGTTTTATCATCATCAGCTTCTCTTGCAATCAATCATGGTGCAGCCCAATTTTCATTCTCAACTTTTAAAAATTTTAACTGGCGTTAGAACAAATTTAAAAACAATAACATATATTTACTTCTATGGGATCTCTATTATATCTGGAAAGTCTGGAATTAACTTTTTTAATTGTAAATTTGATTGAAATGTACCTGTCATATTCACATTTGCTGTCGGCTAGATAAATGTTTGAGCCTCAATTTGTAATTTTTGTTATTCTTTTTCTTTCAAAATTCTTTCTCGCAAAAAATTCATTCTTATTCCTCTGCTGCTTCTCGTTTCGTTTTTAGTTGTGTTCACTTTCTATTCGTTCATCAGTTATAGTTTGGAAAATACTTTTACAAAAACTTTCATTGTATTTTTCATTTGTGGTTATTAATTCCTTTATTACTATCATTTTGGAATTAGAAGGAATAGCAATACCCATTTCATCAGCCAGTAAAATCTACTCTTTCCCAGATATGTTATGTCGAATAGAATAATTATCTTCAAAACGTTTTTGAGGAAAATTAATTTAACAAAAGTCACCCATAAGAATTATTGCAAAATTAAAAAATTTTAAATCTAAACCAACTTTACATGTAAATATTTATACCATAAGGAAATAATATTTTCTCATGTATGTATTACTTATTTATATTCACATTCATATATTTAAATATCCAAATATGTTTAATATAATTAAAATATTTGTAAAATGAAATCAGTTACATAGTATAACACAAATTATAAATATTACACCATAATAATACTATAAGCAATTACCATTCTTGACTAAAATTACCAAAATAAAAATAAATGAAATATAAAAGAATTTACTCATAATACTCAAATAACCTTTAAAACTTATTTTTGGCACAATATACTTTTTCTTTCTTTTTCCTTCTTATCTATATCTAGAGCAGAACATTTAAATCATATTTAAAACTTTTTATAAATTTTATTCTTTATTTATTTGAAAAGAAAAATAATAATCTTTTTTTTTTTACTCGAAAACACTCATACCGTAGACAAGTGGTCCTCATAAATTATTAATTTCAAACGGGAAGTTATCGACTCTCTTAAAAGTATCTTTCTATAAAGAGTAGCTTTACTTTTAATTTCGTATTCGTTCAAAGTTTAAACACTAATTACTAGGAAGTGATTTACGCAATACACTTTAATGTATAATATTAAATGCAATCATAAATATGTTTGATACATAATTAGTACATAATTAGATCAATTATGAAAGAAATATATATTATACGCCCAACAATTCGTTGAACTCTTATGCTTTCATCGAACAAAGGAAATCTCGTTTAGAATGACTTTCAAGCAAAATACAGGATATATTCATAATACTTATAATACAACTGAATGTTTCACTTATTTCACACAAATCACAAAAGTAGTGAGTAATTATTTTGCATATTGAACACATAGGTACACTACTGGCCACCTAAATTGCAACACCAAGAAAATCAAGGGATGATCTACAAAATTTATTTTGTAGATAACATGTTGTCCAAGTAACAAATGATTAAATTTATAGAATTCTGTGAAGTGTGGTTCCTACCAAAATCAGTATCCAGAGTAGCCACCATTTTTGGAGATCAGCGCTGCCACACGCCTAGACATTGATTCAAAGAGACTTTGCATGTGTTCTTGGGTACAGCAGACCAAGTAGTTTCCACACGTTGTCAAAGTTGATCAATTGTGGTAACTGGAGATGTAATCTGGGTCAATCATTGAGCAACCATGGACCACATGTTTTCTGTCAATGAAAGATCTGAAGCGCGAGCAGGACAGGGAAGCAATGCAATCTGGCGATTGACAAAAACAATTGGACAATGCGTGCCACGTGCGGTTGAGAATTATCCTGTTGAAATAAGGCTGTGGGCAGGCCTTGAAGGTAAGGAAGATCAAGTGGTCCAACACCTTTTAGATGTAGCACTGCCTGTTTAAATGCATACCAGAGGAGTGCGTGAGTGATCCAATATCGCCCCATACCATAATTCCCGGGTAGGACCAATGTGCCGATCAATAACGCAGTTGTTCAGCATCTTCTTTCCACGGTGTCTCCAGACTCGAATGCGATCGTTGTGGTGTTGCAGACAGAAACATGACTCGTCTGTAAAGACAATTCATTCCATTCTGCCGTCCACATCCTTCTTTCATCGCACCATTGCTGGCGCCCTGTAGCTCTGGGTCAAGGGTTGACGAAGCAATGGACGTTTTGCAGACAGAACACTCTGCTGTAAACGTTGTCGAATGGTACGCGCTGACACTGGATGATGCGTTACTGACTGAATGTGCTGTGCTATGCTTCGTGATGGGATTGAGCGATCTGTCACTGCCATGCGCACAATTTGCCTGTCATGACATGAAGTGATGCACTGAGGTGGATGCGATCCATTGTACCCTCCTGCATCCAACGATCACTTTACAGTTATTTGGTTTCTTTCAACTCGACTACCGATTTCCCTGAAAGATTATCCACACTCTGGGTAGGCTACTATCCTTCCTCTGCCGAATTCGGATATTTGATCAAAAAATGATCGCTGTTGTCTACAATGCATTTGTTTTTTTTTTGCTGAAAAAACCACGGGAAAAACACAATTGCCGAACTTGAAATCTCCAACCTTAAATGGCGCTTTGGAGTGGCGCCACAGGCACGCATTATGTGCGTAATCCTTTGCATGCCTCCGCAAATGCTCGCTCCTTGAGTGTACGGCGGCCAGCAGAGTGGAGCAGTTACATTCAGTCGACGGATATGCAACATAACGATGTGTTATCTAAAATCAGCAATGCAGAAAGAAAAATCAGAATGAAAGTCAACACTTTATTTATGATTTCTTCCAATCGTGAAATGGCGCTGCAACATTTAATTATGCAAAGAAAAGTTTGGCTTCAAATTTTATAATCCAAATTATTATTTTATTTTATAGTATAATTTATTAAATATTATAAGAAATATGGGGGTATTTTAGAAATAAAGGATCAACAGGTAGAAATAATTTTATTCCACAGCACAGATTACCGGTAAAACAAATAATACAGTTACATTGGAAAAGGAGGGGCATTTGCTGCTGTAGAGTTCCTTTGCCTGGATGTTAGGAGAGGGGTGCTACTATGATAATTTTAGCACCAATTTACTAACTAAAATTCTGTAACATCTCTTTTTTGCAAATTTTCGTTTCTGATAAGTTACCCTGAAAGTTGAAAGGCAATCCCTGAAGAGGGATTCGCACATTTTTTTCAAATTAAACGGATATTGTGGCAATTAACTACGTCTTGCGATGATGCTCCCTTGGTAGAATTCAGTTTCCTGACAACCTTGATTTCTGATTGCGTCAGAAAAATCAAAAACACTGAAGATGTTCAATATTCTGTTTTAACAACTTCAGTTTATATACATCATCTTGGAGCAAGGTAAAATTTTACGTACGGTCACCCTTGGCGAAATTTTCAAAAAGTCGCCAAGCCCGTATGACGTCATACTTATGACGAATTTCCGATCGAGAAAAACGGCGGGAGAAAAAAATAGGTGATATGGTGACAAATATTTCATACATTGTTGGTATCTATCAATATACTCAACTAATTTTACAAAATTAACAAAAAACGCAAATTTATAGATTTCAAACATCAATGCTAAAATAATAAAGTTGATATGTTAAATTATCCATAAAACTTTTTGATTAAAACAAAACACAAAAATATTTCGAATAAATATTTTGATTTCGATAAAATATTTTGATTCACAAAAATATTTCGAAAAGAACGAGGGAGCTGGAAAAAAGAAATTACTTCGGAAACGAATGCGAATAAGGAAAATATGGGAACTTCGAAAAATTAAATATCAGTTTTAAGAAAATCAGAATACGAATTCTAACGAAAATTCCAGAAGAATCCGAACACGAATAACAATGAAAAATAAAGCAACATTCGGAAAAGAATAAATATAAATTATTAAGTACAAAAATTAAACTGTTAAATAGAAAATCTTTAAGAAATTAAATACAGAAACAATAATTTTAAAAATGTATATAAAAATTATAGTATTTCATAGTAATAATATAAATTATAAGAATGTGCCATACATAAACTAAAGAAAGAATGTATTGACACAATTTTAAACAGTAACTTTAAATTTAATTTAAATTTTTAAAGTAATGAAAAAGAGCAATACAACCTGGAATTTAATTATCCAAACTGTCAAGCAAATTGTAAAACACACTAAGAAAATCTTACGAAGTTAACTCGCAAAAATTTCTAGTAAAATGCTGAAATGGAACAAAATGGTTTAAATTTCATCGCGATGACGTAAAAACTAGGGTTGTTAAAATTGAATTTTCACCTTAATTCTTATTGGTCTTCATCTGTATGACGAGCATCTCGCGAGAATCGCATCAGACAAAAATAAGGCTCTGTTCGCCAAATTTGGCTTCAAAGAAACGCGCCAAGGGTGATCGTTCAGTAAAACTGAGCCTTGGAGCCAGGGCTAGGGAAAACATCTCTTTCCCAAGCCCTGCTTGGAGCAATTTAGAACAGACAATTTTAACTGCGAAATTTCATTCAAAATCCTCAGAGGATAATTCAAATGAGTTTTTTTTAATCCTAATATTTCATAAACTCATTTCTATTTTTTTATTATTAATCAATTTTAATTTACCTACTTAGAAAGAATCTGGAAACTATGATGGGACAATTATGTCAATTTGGCGACATTTTTGAATCGCCAAAATATTAAAATATGAATTAAAAGCATCTGTGGCGAAAGACTTGATACAATGTTTTCATAAAGTGAATTGCAAAGATTTATTTACTGGAAAAATAACTGAATGCGTGCGTGGAAGATTTTTTTAGACTTATGCAAATAAATGATTATTTTCAGTGGTCCGATGTTTTAACTCTCAGAGTGGAGATATCAAATATAGCAACAAAATTCATTTTTTACCTAAGCAGTTTTCATTAATCAAGGTATAGAATCATTAATCAAGGCTCTTAGATGTATATATTATAAATTAATTTAATTTCATTTTAAAGTTAAATGAGATAGTTTTTGCTTAACTTTATATTTAATAAAATTTAAAGATTAACATATTTTATTTTATTCAGTTTGTTTAATTTTCTTTGCTTTTTGCTCATTTTAGGAGTATTTTTAACAAACGCCGTGCTAAATCTACATTGAAATTTTAATAGATATAAAAGATTATTTATAAAAATCACAACATTCACAATTTTCAATACTTATTTAAAAGAAATCTCATCGCCACAGTCACATATTTCCGACTGATTTGCATTTTCTGGAAAATAGAAGAGGAGCCGGAAACAATAAAGCTATCTGATCATTACAAGATCCGCATTTAGCAATGTTGGCGTAAACAAGGTCTCAAGATTTAAAAGAAATTGTTTACAAATATTGCAATTATTAACTTAGAATTCTATTAAGTAATGAAATTTTTAAAAATTTAAATCGCCCTTGCCGATCGAAACTAACCAAAAATTGGATGTTTTGCCATTTTCATTTTGCTTTTCCTGCTGTTCTGTTGTCCACTGTGTTAATGGCTTGAATCAAAGGAAAGCGGCTTCTCAAACCGATGCTTTGCTCCTTATAAAAGAAATATTTTTATTAATGAAATGAACCTCGACACTATTCTCAGACGTTCGATGATGAACTTCGCCTTGTTTGCTGCCGCTCGAATTCGAAGGCAGGCATCAAATTCGTCGACAAGTCGTATTATACGATGCCATCCTAATACAATGTCGTAATCAATAATGTGTGACGAGGTGAAACATTATCTGACGTCATGAATATATTAAACCATTGAGCATTGTAATAAAGTGATATCGCCTTAATCTCAGCTGAAACGAAAGAAATAATCACTTTATGGCTAATAATGAATAACATTGGATATTTTTTAAAGCTAAGTACTTTTATATCATTAAATGAAATGCCACACATTATCAGAACATTGTTTTTTCATCACAACATTCTAAAAGTTGCTAAATTCATAGATGAAACAAAATTGCAAAATAAAGCTTAAACTATTTTATGGCCGGCTGTTTTGGAGCCCCATGCTAAATATGCTTATAGCTCATAATGAATAGAGGAACACAAACAAATGCTTAGTTGATATACGGATCCTTGATGTCGTATTTGTCCTTTGGACTTACTTTTGATTCTCGATACATAGCATAACACTGCTTAGAAAAACAGCAAGGAAAAATTTCTCCAGTAAAGTAACGTTATTGACACAAAGTTAAAATCTGGTAGTTGTTTTCATGATGTTGCCCGAGTTTTCATTTTCCAGAATAAATAATTTCATCAAAGAGTAGAAATTGAGTATGCAATTTAATAAACAGCTCTATTAAAACAGTTTAAAAAATATTAAAATTCTAAATCACATGTTCCGTGGATAAAAAAGATAGTTTTTAA
This sequence comes from Latrodectus hesperus, assembly GCA_037975125.1. Classification (NCBI taxonomy): domain Eukaryota; kingdom Metazoa; phylum Arthropoda; class Arachnida; order Araneae; family Theridiidae; genus Latrodectus; species Latrodectus hesperus. The sequence continues at coordinate 10,390,129 of CM075855.1, forward strand.
ATCGAAAAATGAGTTGTTTCAAAATTTGCATGGAAATAAACTTTATGATTCGACCCGCTTAAAGAATGTGCTGTAATAGACTTCGAAAGTGGTTGATCTTGTTGCCAAAGTCTCTTAATCTCAGTTGCTCTATTCTTGCGATTCATCGAAGTTTAATCGAAAATGATTTCGCACGGCATAAGCCTCATCAACAGCGATGGAACCACGCAAATTAATAAACACACAGTAATGAAATGAACTGAAGAGGAATATATCACCTAAATATATTACTCTCTCATTTATATAGTACAAACAAATCTTCAAACTTTTATGAGTTTTTATAACATAGTTGTGTGAAACTGAAAATTGGAACTTTCCTGGAGATTTCGCTTAATTTAATGTCGTCGCTGTTTATGTACAATTTTGACGTTATTCTCTCGGAAAGGTTCTTTTGTATTGTCAAATTTTAGTTTATAGCGAAATGTCTTTAAATAGAACCCAGATTTCCTTATATTTAATTGGAAAGAATTGCTTAAAAAGTAAACAACAGCCAGAAGGAGAAAAAAAATCATTTTGGAGGGAGATCATTACAAGAGTTTCATGCAAATCCAACTCACGTCAGACCTTCTTCGTTTCTTGGACCTCCCCAAACATTTCTCTCACGTGCCTCGAGAATCGGCTCCGGATGGTAATTCTAACGCATGCGCAATGGGTTTTAGATTTTGGCTAAGATTCAGTGATTTGGCGACGTAAATAATGCCATCCGTCGATCTCGTTAGCTACTGTATCTTGTTAAACATGGATTGCGCGGGTAAATTGCAGGTGTTCAAAACAAATAAAAATCACGGCGGGTTTATTAAATGTTTCAATGTGCGCGTTAATGTTTACATATACTGTCTTCCTTTCAAAAATTATAGTATTGATTAGTTAATGCATCGTGATTGTGTATATGAATTCTATGTATGAATGACTTTTTATTAATGAATGTTACTATGAAACAGTAATAAATTTTGAATTACTGATTAATGTATAAATTTGTAGTTTATTATTGTTTCTAAAGGTGTAATTTATTATTACCTAATTCAGCATAAGACCTCTTTGGACAAAATACATAAAGTAGCTGAAGAAACTTGGGAAATAATTTTGTTTCGAAATATATTTAGCACGGTGTTTTGATTATTCTAAAAGCAGATAAGAATCATAATACGGAATATTATTGGAATTATTAGTGTTAATTGTCTGCGCTTTGTTTTTCCAATCTAAACTTAGACTAGATTTGTTTTTGATTCAAGGCATCCAATCTTGGCAAACATGTTATTGGAGCGAATTTCCAGCTGCTGACAATAAGCTTTTCACATTAAAGCTTTAAAAATACTTTACTAGTTTTAAATTATATTTTCCATCATTTTTAAGATTTACTTTTATAAACTATTTTACTGAAAATGAAATGTAAAACATTTCAATGGAGAGCATATCTTAAAGTTAAAAATTTCTTTTATAATTTTCACATGAAAAACAATCTTATGCATAATTATTATTCTTAGTTTAAATTTACATAATGATTTAAACAGATGATGGTTATAATACATAATGCTAATTATATTTGTATGTATGTATTATATAAAAGTTTCTTTCTATGAATGTAATCTTTACAGTAAACATTTAATTAAGGAAAAAATGCTAGCGATAATATACACTCATAAATTGATAATAACATATAATCTTGCTATGCATCATATCAGAGTAAACAACCGTATCTTTAATTTTATAGGCCAAATTAAGTTTTACACAACTATTGTGAAAATTAATTTCAGTACACAATAAAATAAACATAATTATTTTGTTAAATAATCTCTGTTTTCTTTCTGGCTTAATAATGCATCAACAAAATGAAGGAAAAAATTTTCAAATTGTATACTTTCTGCCTGATACAAAAACTACATAGAAGAGTAGTTTTATCTCATCAACTACTTTATTAACCATAAAGTGGCTGTTTCTTTCCTTCCAGTTGAGATCATGATTACGTCACTTTATTATAATTCTGATTGATTTATAATATCCATGACGTCAAATAATTTTTGTCTACATATGACGCGAGCGGCAGCAAACAAGGCGAAGTTCAATATCAAAAGTGCCTTCGGCGATGAGAAAAAATCCACTTATGATTTTTGCCTGTAATAAAGAAGTATTTTTTAATTTTAATTTTTGCCGTTAGTAAAAGTTTTAAAAATCATGACAGTTACCAGTTGTTCTAAATAATTAGTTTTCAAACCATTTATGATATTGCTCTCAAAATTTCTTGAAATTGTTATCTTTTCTAATTTGAGACTTTAACAGATTCAAGTTTTCTTTCCTGGCTCACCATCTTCCCTTCTCCGCCCCAACATCCATTCTGCCATTTTTCTTGAAATCTGCTTTTTTATCTTTGGTTGGATGGACATTTCGGGCGTAAGACATTCATTGTCGCGACCATTCAAAACCGCGATTCCAAATGTTTTAACAACAGTCGAATTGATTTGGACATGGCACCTTTATCGCTCTCTGCCTTCTACTCGTTGGAACCGAGATTAAAAATACTGTCGAAGTTCATTTGGTCAGTCAATAAAACGATTTCTTGTATCGAGAGCGAAGCATCGGTTTCCATTGATTAAAGCCATTAACACATTGGCAATAGAACAGAAGAAAAAGCAAAATGAAAAAGACAAGGTTATGGTTAATTTAAATAGGCAAGGACGATTTAAAAAATATTTGTCGATTTTTTTTATAAAAAAGCTTATTTTTTTCTTTTTTCTATGTCTGTTTCCCATTTAAAATTTTTTTCGTTGTAAAATATTTTTCTTTGAAATTTAGATTAATGTCTTGTTGAGTTGGATGCAAATGAGTTACTAAACATTCCATAAATCTAAATTTTTCATCTCACACATATACAATTAATTATTTTTGAAGCAATTTTCCTTTGCAGCGCGGTAGGTTATTTAATGTTCTCATTATCAATTGTAACTTGTACAATAGTGTGCAGTTTCCTCATCTTCTTTTGAAGTAGAATTGATTTCGCACAAAATTTGAGAAACTGCTCCACACCCATTTCAGCATGACAATTTCCCGAGATGCCTGTTGTTTTTTTTTTTTTTTTTCGGTAGCATTATTAAAATTGCTCTTAAATAGCACGTTCTTTTATTGTTAAAATTTTCAAAACTTTTTTCAGAAAACTAAGAAATGTGTAAATTAACTCAAAAGGAGTTATTTTATTTCTAGTAATTTACACTTGCCAAACAAGTGTACGCATAAAGACTGTGATTAGCCTAAGATGCATCATGACCAGTGGCCGAATAGCATGTCTTCAAAGTCCCCTGATAACAGTTCTGTTTGACCTCACAAAAGTAACTCTTTTTTGTCACTAACAAATAATAGTTATTTTGGCTTCCAGGAGTAATTTTGTACCCATGAAAATTGCTCTCCAAAATAATAAAATGTTCATTGCACTCAAAGCATTTTGCCTGAGACACAAAAATACACATTCAAAAATAATTGATGTCAGAATAAATGATCTTTACATGTGCCTAAATAATTACAATCTTAACTGAAATTAAGTATTTTAAAAATATAGATAACTAAAAGAAATATGACATCAAAAATTCGTGAAATCTCCCTTAAAATTTTATACACATCTCTAAAAATCTAGTATATTTTTATCTTAATATTATTATCTTGCTAAAACTCGCATACTTTTCATGTATAAAATACTTCTAAAATCTCTTATAAGTGAGAAAATTCATAACTTCTTTATAAATTTCATTTATAAAGAACTCATGAAAAAATTAATTTTTTCATTTATAAAAACTGAAAAAATTAATTTTTTCAACTCAATGAGTTTCACTCTTGAATTGATTTTCAGTTTGGGAGACACTCAATGACTGCTGTTTTTTAGTAGACTTGACCCGATTCCCCGCGTCACAGGAAAATACGTTGTACGACACGAATAACTGTTCTCGCTGAACCGAATGTTCTACGCTCTTGCTTGCCGAACAGTATTTTACGAAAAAAGTAATCGAATATCACGCAGTTTTTGCGTTCCGTCTTCTCCACGGTAGATATATGTATAACCAGTGTTTTTACAGTTCAAACACTAGAAGGTAAAAATCATTATAAATTTCGCAAATATAACGTGAGGGGGGGGAACATGTGTTAAACAGGGAACGCGTATCAGGAACGTATACCGTGTTAATGGGGGGGGGACACCCAAAGCTTATTAAAACAATTCATGTATGCGGAAAAATTTTTAAACAAATTTTAATTTGGACTGACAAAAATTTAAATTGACTAGCGAACTTCATTTCAAATTATACGAAGATATAAATAAAATAAAAGGGTTGCTAAAACTTCAACTATGTTTGCATTGCATACCGTTAAATAGATGCAACATCTTCAACAGCGCATGCGTTAGAGTTCCCATTTGGAGCCGACATCTTGAGACACTATAGAAGTCTTTTCTGCTCTGCACGAAACCACTCAGCAACATGGGGGGGGGTTGACCCTTCCGACTGTGCCAAGGAGCGCGTGCAAGTGCTGCCAGCAACTGGCGGCCACCGAAAACATAGATTCTAAGCTTTTTCTGCATTTTTAATCATTAAAATATTTTATTTTATAAAAAAATAAATACTTTTTGGTTTGAAAAAGTAAAAATAATTCCCACATGGTACATTTTATTCGCTGTTGAATAATTTATATATTTCTTTTCAACGTGCACATTAAGTGGGTGATCAACTCTTGGGATGAGCGCTGATGCGATTCATTGAAACCAAACGCTTTTTTCTGTAGAGCACATCAATAAGTCCCGCCACGCGTCTATATACATATATATATATATATAATATATATATAAATATATATTAAAAACCGCTCACTCACTGAAAGGAAGCAGTAATGTTTCAAGACTCACCCGCGGGTTCTCACCTTTAGGAAAGATTTAAATGGTTGAAAATCAAATTTTACTTCGACTTGATTGGTTCGAAGTGTGAACCAACAGTGACAGCCAAAGCACCGTTCTGCAGGACTCCTGCTCTCGAGGCTGTCGAACCCGTTTCAATTCTAGTGTCGCCATTTTGCCCGCGCATTTCTGTTGTTTTATGTCTGTAATATACTTCTTTTAGTTTCAAGTGATATTATTGTCATCATGCCCTACAAATGTTCCGTGGTAATGACGACAAAACTGAAAATATAAGTCTTTTCTGATTTCCTAAAGAAGGAGAAATGCTCAACAAATGGCTTAAAGTCGTTCCTCAAGATAACTTGAATGTTACTAAAAATTCCAGGGTAAGTTTTTTGCTTATATTAAATAGTTATATAATATAGTAATAATCTTCTAACATTAAATAGTAATAATTATTCGTGTATAACTTTAACATGTCGAAGTGTTTTAATAGTAAAATTTGTTTTAAATAAATGTCATATGTGCAAACAAAACAGTTAAAACATGCTTATTTACCATGTAGTAATGTTGGATTTCTCCAGTTTCAATAATATTTTTAATATTAAAGTTGAATTTTTCGTTAAATTAGGAAAATGTATTATATTTTAAAATAAAAATTGAAATTAATATTATTAATGCAGATATCTTAATGATTTGATATCCTTATAGTCTGTTTAACAGCATCAACATTTTATAATTGTGTTCTTATTTTTTAAATTACTGTAACATAATTTTGTGTCAAATATGATTAAATATTTCTATTTTATTTTAAATAGTTAATTATTACATAAATGAAAATATTAATCTATCAACAGTTTAAAAGAAATAGCTGTGCAAATTTTTTTATGCATTGTTATATAATTTGTAATAGTAAAATTGTAATATTTTTTTTCATTTGATTTCACTTTGAATTATCAATCTGCAACCTGTATTATTTATTTTATATCACTAGAAAAAATTTCTGATATTATTCGAGAAAATACATTTTATATCCTTAAACTGAATTCACTAAAATAATAATTTAAAAACTAATAAATTTTATGAATTTATTTGAAATTTAATGATTTTTCAAATTTTTTAAATACAAAATAATTTGTTGTTGTCTTGTGCTGGCAATATGGGGTGCGCTGTTCCACTTTTCCAACCGAACCCTATTTTGGTGTGGAGTCCGACTTCCTCAGTACACACATGTCATAGGAATCCGTTTAAAGGGTAGGCAACCATTCATACAAAGAAAGGGCAAAGACAGGATAGACAGAGAGAGGAAATACATCCATGCCCGAACTGGGATTCGAACCCAGGACCTCCATATCCGCAGTCAGGCACTCTGACCACTACACAGGGTAGGCGGCAAATAATTTGTTAAGCAACTTTTTATTTTCTAGTTAAAATACTGTATTAACTTCCCTTGTAAATGAATGCAATTACAAATTTTGGATATTTTTATCAATATATTATTTCTTGTTCCATAGATTTGTGAAGCTCATTTCATGGAAACGGACCTTCAGAGGTTTTCGGAGATATATGATGAAAATTCCGGGGAAAATATTAATGTTCCCAAATTAAAAGCTCATGCTGTTCCATCCAATTTTCCGAATTGCCCTGCTTATTTTTCTGCAGTAAAAAGCCATAGAGATGAGCCCGATTTTAAGAAATTGAGGTTGGAAAATAAAAATTTATCTGCTGCTATTCAAAAAATCCTTAAGACTAAAGAGTTGTATGAAAAAAATTTTGTTTCAATTCTTTTGATGAACCGAAGAGCTGCTTAGAAAATGTTGTCATCGATTCCAACTGGAATATCATAAAAATGATAATTTTGTTATGTTTTTATTTGTGACATCTGCTTCATGTCCAGTATTAGAAGCTGATGTCACCATTGACAAATCTTTATCTGTGGTAAATACTATTAAAAGTGTTAAGCTTGACAAATTAGATAATTACATTTTTCCAATGACTACCAACAACATTAATGTTATATTTGATATTTTAAAATCAATTGGAAAAGGTATTGTTGATGATAAAGGAAAAGATAATTTACTTGTACATATCATTGACGAATTAAAAAAAATGTCTATATATATATGGCTAACAAAAATTTACTGGATTTTATCAAGGGACAAGTTTTTTTATTACAAAATTCGAAGCATCATCGGATATATTCCCCTCATTTTTTAATCCTTTGTGCTTTGCTATATTCCATATCACCTCATTCTTATAAATTTTTACGAAATAGTTCTTTTATTATATTACCTCATCCCGCTACATTAAAACGTTTATTTATTAACTATGCAGAAAAATGAACATCACATTTGAAAGTAGAAAACTTTGATGATGAAATTCATAATACTTTAATTTTTTTGATAGCAATCAAATAATAAATGATTTAAATGTATAGTTCTATGTAATAATGATTTAGAAAGCATAAATCATCTGTCCACAATCCTAACCTATATAACTGGATATTGCACCCATGCTTGTTTAAAAAAAATTATGTGTGTGAAACATGTTACAGCTCCCTCATTAAAGAACAGGATGAATTAAGCGATAGTAGTGATATTTGAATTCAAAGTATGAATACAAGAGGATTGAAGTTTCCTATCAATGAAACAGTAAAAATTAACTATTGTGTAGTTATTAAACTATTGTCTCAAGAATTTGAAAAACAGTTTATGCAATGTAAGAATCAGAAGTCTCTTGCATGCAACATAACATTATATAATTAATGAAATTTATATCAGTTTGATTGCAATAAACATGATGTGTATAATATTATGAAAATTATTGTGTATGCTTCAACGAATACTTTACTAAAATATTACTCTTAGAAAGTTAATGATGATCGGATAAAAAAAAAATGTAAAAATACAAAAAAAGCAGAAAATTAGAAATATTTAAAAAATGATTTTGTGCTATGTATTTAAAATATTGTATATTTTATTATTTTCAAAAAACGTTTTTCCCCATATATTTGATTGTTTATTTACTGTGTAAAATATTAGATAAAATTTCATGTTGCTTACATTATCAAAGTATTTTTAAGACATGTTAAGGTGATACATAAATATAAGAAATATTTACCAAAAAATATGAATTATAAATATCAAATTTAAACCTTCAAAATTGTTTGTGACAAAAATATATACTTATCTATAAATGTCTATTCGTATATTAAAATTCCCATCTTTTAAATATGTTCATTAAATGTTGAACAGCTCATCTAATAATAGAGATTTCCATGTACAAATTATTTTAAATTGCAACAAATAATTATTTTAAAATATATTTTATGAAATTTAAATTAAGAGAATAAAAATGTTTGGACATACTAATTTACTAATAATGAAAAAAATATTAATGAATTTGTAAAATTCTAAACAAATGTAAGTGCCATTTTCAGAATATTAAATTTTAAACAATGTAAAAGTATTGAAATGTTAACTATACAAAAAATGCTTACATAAATTCTTGTGAAATTCTAAAATTGACAGGGATGAATAATGTAAATTATAATCATAAATTTAATATCTTTAAATTAATGATTTTATGTAAAAAGGATAAAATTATTACAGTACAGTAAGCTCATTTTGAAAATAATTTCTTAATGTCTTAATAGTTCTTTATTTTAAAAAAGGAAATGGTTTCAAAAATTAAATTTTTTTTTTATTTTAAGAATTTTTTGATTTTGAAAACTGACAAACGAGCCTTTAATGTATCAGATTTTTAATTTTGGACAGTAAATATAAGATGGCATTTCTTATTAATTAGCTGAAATCAGCGACACTAGTTAATCAGATTCTATGTTCAATGTGTCCCAATTTACTCAATAATAGATAATTTGTTTTTCATAAGATGGACTTTATTAAGAACAGGTATTTACAAATTTCTTTTCACAAAATGGAAGGTAGAAACAGGATTCCAGCCACGGTCGACCTCGGCCTTGAAACCTGTCAAAATAAAATGAACATAGAATTTTGGTTTTAAAATACACTGTAATGATCTTTCGCAACAATGAAATAAGTTGATCAAAGCTGACAAAAAAAAAAAAAAAAATTGCGCGTTCACTCGCAGAGAGTGTGGTCGACCGACTGACGACAGTTCTTTGTTCCGCAGTGCATGGGAATGAAAAAAAAAGTATTTTTAAAAGCACTGAAATGAATGGCTTAAATGATTCAAAAACACTTTGTCATTGTAGAAGTGTATTTTCAAAACTCACAAAAGCCTGAATTTATTCATTTAGCAACAAAATTTATTTAAACGGAAGCAGATTTCGGGCCTCGGAAGGTGGCCATGGCAACGAGAGTTCGCTTCTGCGGCAAGTCTATCGAAGTGTGTGCTTGGCAGTTTTCCGTGCTTGCTCCTTTGTGACCATTATCTATGGAAAGTCCTTTCGGAAATCACTTCGTGCCGTGGATGTTTGGTTTGACTCAAGCCTAAAATAACACTTTGAGGTTTGCATAGATGGCGCCTCTTATTATGCAGGAAGCAAGTGCATTTTAGATTTTGTTTCGACTGAGGGAGGAAGTTCTTTTCGATGGAACCTTCAGATTTCTTGAATATAATTCATAATTTTGAATTTATGTGTAACTGTTAAATGTGTGTACCTTTTGTGTTTATTAAAATTGTTTTTGTTTATAATCTATGGTCTCTTGTTTACTTTACCGAGCCGTGTTTTGAATGCAATCTTTCGATTTTAGATATTATTTAGATTGTAGATTTTATAGATAAAAATTTCTTCATGGTGCATCGGCCGGGAAAGGATCATATATTATTTTTGGTACACGCGATAGATTATTAGATTCCAACTTCCAATTTGCGAATTTCCTAGGATTGTCTAAAAATTTGGATTATTTCATTGTGCACCACCTGTGCAATTTGCGAAGACAGCCAAGGTAGGATTGTTCTTTTTATTCTTTCATGCAAGATTGATAAAAAATTGGAAATGGAAATCGAAAAGATTAAGAAAAACAGATCCTTTGTGAGGAATGCTGTTACTAAATTAGTAAACAGTAAATCAGATCAAATACTTAATAAAAACGGAAGAATTTGATATGTTACAAGAATGTGTCAATCAACTTACTCATAAAAGTGAAACATTAAAAAAATGGATTAGCAAATTTATTCAAAGTAAAATAATTCGAAGCTGATTTGCCTGCTATTCATGACTATGCCGATAAAATATCACTAGCTATTTTCCGTGCTCAAAAACGATTACCGCAAAATAACTTTGTAAATGTGAACTCCTCTGAAATACATAATTTTAATTCAAATCAAAAATCATATTACGAAAATAAACATGTAAAGATCTTTAAGTTGAATATTCAAAAATTCTTCGGTGATACAGCACATTTTAATAGTTTCTGGGATACTTTCAAAGTCTCCATTGATGACAATAACGGGTTAACAAAAATTGATAAATTCAACTATTTAAAGTCATATTTAGGTGAACCAGCGTTGAATGTCACTGAAGGTTTCGAAATATCAGATGATAATTATGATTCAGCTGTGAAGAATTTAAAAGAACGATTCGGTCGTAAGGACCTAATAATAAATCATCATATGAACAAATTGTTAAATCCCCCCCCCGTATACAAATCGCATGATATTTGGAGATTAAAACGAATGCATGATGAAATGGAAATTAATGTGAGAAGTTTACAGTTTTTAAGGAGTTGAACCTGAATCTTAGAGTTTAATGCTTATTACTGTTGTATTAAAAAATTTACCGTGATTTTACGTTAGAATCTAACAGACAAGAGATTCTTCAGCTCCCGATATTCATAATTTATCGAACTCGAAATAAAAAGCAGATAAATACTTCCATATTCGCAAAAAGCACTTGAAAAACAGGTGAGAACGACCCCACTCTTGAAAGAGAGAAACACTGAATGATCCACTTACGGTTTTTCGGTAGTTTCTCAAACCAATAAATCTTACATATTTTGTAGAGAAGACCAAACAGCGGAAATCTACAACCGAAGAAAAAAGAAACAAACTAAAAGCTTTCGGCAGATGTTTTTCGTGCCTTGGTGTAAAGCACAGAACTACAGATTGTAAATCCGGGCTGATTTGCAATACGTGTGGAGGGAAACACTACCTGACTATTTGTTTTAAGTCGTATAAGGATAAAAATGCTGAGAATTGGGATTCAGAAGTTGAGCCATCAATAATTTCTGCGGTTTCGAGTAATGAAAGGAATAAAATGTTATTACAAACATGTGTGTAAAAGTAAAATCGAACGGTAGTGAAACAGTTACTCGTTTATTGTTAGATAACGGCTCAATGCGCTCATTTACTTGTCAAAAACTAGCTGACAAATTAAAACTCGTGAAAATAAGAGATGAAAAATTATTAGTTTTTACCTTCGGTAGGAAAAAGGCTATAAACAAAATTTATGATGTAGTTCGTGTGACGTTGAGAACACAGATTCTTTCCTAGTTCAAAATAGAAATAGAAGCCTTAGTTTACAGATGAAATATCAGGATGTACTACTACCCCTGAAGCAAAAGTATAGTAAATGAAAATATAGAATAAAGAAATTATACCCTTGCTGATTCCCTTAATTGTACTGAGCCTGTAACCATTTTGGTAGAGGCAGATTACTATTACAGCATTGTGACTAATAAAATCAAACATTTGAATAAAAATCTCGAAGCTGTTGAAAGTATATTTGGCTGGTGCATATAAGGCAAGAAAACTGATAATCACACTTCTCTCATATTTAATGTAGTGGTAGAGGAAAATTTAATTAGAAACAAATAGAAAAATTTTGGGATTTGGAAAACCCTGGTTTAATTAATAAAAATAACGAAGATAATAGTTCCGAAAATAAAGTTTTGTCCAGTTTTCAGTCAAATATTAAATATGAAAATCAAAGATACATAGTTCGATTGGCCTGGAAACTAGATAAACAAAATTTAAATAATAATAGAGAAATTGCTGAAGCACAAGATTTGACAAGTTAAGAAAAAAATTATTTAGAAATCCCAAACTATTTGAAGAATACAAAGCAGTGTTAGATGATTTACAGAAAACATGAAATATTATTGAGTTATTGCCCAATCCGAATGAAATGGAAAACATTTCGTTTTATCTGCTATATAGAGAAATCATCCGGGATGATCGTGTTACCAGCAAATTACGTTTGATCCTTGATACTTCTGCTGATTCTCTTTCCCTAAATGACTGGTTGCATCTAGATCCAAATCTGTATCGAGAAATCTTTGATATTCTTTTGAGATTTAGACTTAAATCGATAGCTTTTAGAACTGACATGCGACAAGCTTTTTTGAATATTTTAGTCCACAAAGAAGATAGAGACTTTACATGATTTCTCTTTACTGAAAACCCAATAAACAACTTTAAATCACCTATAGTATACAGATTCACTTGAGTTTTGCTTGGGGTAAATAGTAGCGCTTTCTTATTGTGGCAGTGACAGTTAAACATAACTTAGTAAAGTACTTTGAAAATTATCCTGAAACTGTTTCGTTCTTAAAAGATAATAAATATCTTCATGGACGATGTAATCGGAAGTCATGAGACTGTGGAACAAGCCTTATCCGTTTCTTTAGAATATAAAGATATTTTTAATCAAGCAAGTTTATTGCTACATAAATGGCGAACCAGTTCTAAAGATTTACAAAAATTATGGAAAGAGAACAATATAATTTCAATTGATGATTCCGTAGCCATAGGAGAAGGAAATCTTCCTTACAAAGTTTTGGGTATAGCATGGGATAATTGTAAAGACTTGTTTTTCATTTTGACATTCGTGGATTAATTGTGTTTTTGTCTAAGAGAATAGACACTAAGAGATTTATACCCCTCAGGGGGTTTACCTTCTTTAGGTAAGCACCGGTGTCACAATCCCGAGCTAACCCAGTGATCTGTTCTCTTCTTTCTTTTCCTCTCTTCTCAATTCTGCTTTCTCTTCCTCTTCTTGTGGTTGTCTCATAAGAGGTTGAGGCTCTCGTTGAGCAGCTTTCGCTGCTCTGTTGCTATTAGCTACTCTTGGGGAGAAAATCACCCACGTGTTTGTCGTGCGTGGAGACCCGTGTGCCTGGAAAGGAGGGTCAGGCCCCCAGAGACCAACACATTACTTTGGCCTCTGCTTCAGGTAAACAGGAGTTGTGTTGTGGTCCTTAGCACACAAATCGGCTTTATGGATCAAGTAATCGGTGCATCTACTGGATGACTCGTTAAGGGTGAAAGCCATCTGAGGGGTGTACTGTGAGCTGGTCTGCATCCCCTTGATGGACTCGATGGTGGGTGGTGCGGTCAGGTCCCGAAATCTTAAAACTTTACAATGTAAAATAAAAAGCAAATCATTTCTTCTACGGGAGCAACATTTAACAAATAAAAACGATAAAAAATTTTATGGTAAAGAGAAAAAAGGCACATTTGCTTCTGTGTCTCCTTTCCTTATTTCTAAGGGAATATCGAATTTTCTTGGAGAAGTTAAAAAATACAGAAAATGTGCTCTGGTGACCTTCTAGTGAAGGTTGCATCAGAAAAACAAGCTGCGTTAATTGAAAACATGAAATTACTGGCCAATATAGAAATAACTGCCTAGCCTCATGGAAGTTTGAATTTTTGTCGTGGTGTCGTGTCATCCAGTGACTTGTTAAACACGCCGACGGATTAGATTCTAGAGAACCTGCTGAACCAGAATGTCTGTGGTGTTCGACGCATCACAGTCAGAAGAGATGGGAAGTCTATTGAAACTAAACATCTCACTATGACTTTTGCGACCCCAGACCTTCCAAGGCTGCCTATTTGAATCTATCCATACTGCCGTACATTCCAAATCCACTGAGATGCTTCCAGGGCCAGCGCTTTGGACACTCGAAGAGTGCTTGCATGGGCAAAGTCACCTGCGCTCGTTGTGCGGGGATTGGCCAGTATAGTTCAAACTGTAGAGAAAAGAATAGGTATGTCAATTGTCATGGCGATCACCCCTCCTATTCTCGAAGTTGTCCGCAATGGCTTTTGGAGAAAGAAATCACCACGATTAAAATAAATAACAAATGTTCATATCCTGAGTCTAGATGTATAGTTTCTTCTCGCTCTCAAAATGCTCGAGTAAGCTGTGCTACCGCCGCTAGAAAGGAATATAAATCCAGTAGCACACAAAGTGAAGTATTTTTACTTCCCATTGAAAGATTACCCTAAACTACTAAACAAAGACCAACATTATGTGAAACTAAAAGAAAAGCTCCTTCGGCAAAAACAAAAGCCATGAGGCATTCATAGGAGGTTAGACCTTCAAAGGAGGGCTTTAGAAGACCCTCCTTATCCACCCGAAAACCCATGATGAAGCAGTTGCTCTGCATCCCTTGGACGAGGATTTATCGTTCGAGGAATGGACAGATGACATGCCTTTAAGCTCCAGGAAAGGAGCTTTTCAAACTAAACAATAACTTCCTTTATTTCATCGAACTGCATGATTTAAGTACACATCATAATGACATAAAGTCCATAATTTTAGCCTACAATCCTGCATGTGTTGCACTTCAGGAAACTTTTCTGATGTCTAGCAATAAATTTTGCATGCGAGGGCATAAAAGCTTTAGAAAGGACTGTGGTGATGATGGCGCAGTGTCTGTCGGTGTTTGTATATTAACATCTAATACTTTTTCCCGCACTGCCCATCCAATGAGCTCTACTCTACTGGCTGTAGCTGTAAGAATTCCTACTTCATGCTTAATTACGGTCTGTAGCTTATATTTATCGCCCCACGATGTCATACGAATAGAAGAACTCGATGCTTTAATGGATCAACTGCCAACACCATTCTTGTTGATCGGTGACTTTAACGGACATAATTCTTTATGGGGATGTGATGATACTAATTCTCATGGTCGGCAGATAGAGCTGTTTATTTCAGAAAACAGTCTCTGTCTGCTTAATACCGACGAGAAGACTCATTACCATGTACACACAAGAACATTTCATTCTCTCGATCTGGCCATTTGTTCACCATCTCTTCTGCCATTGTTAAATTTAACTGTAGGAAATAATCTGCATAATAGAGATCATTTCTCTCTCGTCATCTCCAAACTGGAGGTAGTAGTGTAGGACAACGTTTACCTACTTACGTGTGCAGTCGGGCAGATTGGACGTTATTTAAACAACTGGCAGTTATTGATGAAATGGTTGCAATCGATGGTATTGATAATGCGGTATGTATTGTCACCAAAACAATTATTAATGCAACTGATGCATCAATACCTAAGAGTTCACCTACACCACACAGGCGTCGCAAATCTTGGTGGAATGATGAACGTCAAAACACCTATAAAAAGTAGAGAAAAGTATGGGGGTAATTTCCACAATGGAGAATGTTATTGCCTTTAAAAGAGCAAAAGCATTAGCTCGCAGAGCTCGTCATTGAAGTCAGAAGGAATCTTGGTCTTGCTATGTATCTTCAATTACATCTTCCACATCCAATAAACAGATGTGGAGAAATATGAACGCAGACAATGGAATATATAAGGAATTCTATATTCCTATCTTAAAATCCGGAGTTGCTGTATACTCTTCTCCTAAGGACATCGCTAACGTCCTTGGTGAAACCTTTGCTATAGCGTCCCAACCAAAGACTCTTATTGTCCTTCGTTCTTAAGAACAAACCGAATTGTTTCAACCATGAATGAACCAATTTGTTTCAACCATGGACAAGCTTTGCCTTACAACTGTGAATTTCGAAAGTTGGAATTGAAGAGCGCATTACAGCAGGCCAATAATACCAGTTCAGGACCTGATAGAATCAACTATGAAATGCTTCGAAATTTAAGTCCAGATTACCTGTTGAACTTGCTGTTTTTGCTCAATAGGATCTGGAATGAAAATAAATTTCCTGCACTCTGTGTGGAGCGAAGCAATAGTGATTCCAGTACTTAAGGCTGGTAAGGATACTTCTATTCCTTCACATTATCGACTAATAGCTCTGACGAGTTGCCCGTGTAAGACTCCCGAACGTATGGTCAACGCCCGTCTCGTATATGTCTTAGAAATAAATAAATGTATTCATATCAATCAGATTGGCTTCCGTAAAGGAAGATCCACTCTTGATAATACCATATATTTGGAAACGCAGATCCGCAACGCATTTGTGTGGAACCAACCATTTTTGAGGAACCAACTTGTTTCCATTTTCTTCGACATAGAGAAGGCATATGACCGTACATGGCGATATGGAATTCTCCATTCATTAAATGATTTTGGCTTTCGGGGTAATCTTCCAATATTCTTAAAACATTTTGTACGTTCCCGTTTTCTTAAAGTACGTATTGGTACAGTTTTTTCCAATACTTTTATTCAAGCCCAGGGTGTACCCCAAGCCTCTATTAAGTGTCACACTTTTTTAACCTTTACATCTGTTGCATTCTTCATCAAATATCACATCCTGTTTATTGCGCCTTTTATGTTGATGACCTGCAAATATCATATGAGGGTTCTAACATGTGATTAATTGAGAGACAGCTACAAATATCTGTTAATAACCTCGCTGCATGGTGGGCTGAGAACGGCCACACTCTGCTTTCTAGCAAGAGTAATTGTGCCTATTCCTGCAGGAAGACTAGCCTACATAATGATCCAACTATTTATATCAACAACACTCCAATACAAGTAGTCAATGAAATAAAATTCTTGGGTGTTATCTTTGACCGAAAATTAACCTTTCTTCTGCATATTTTGCATTTGCGTAAGAAGTGCGAGCAATCGCTTAATATCCTCAAGGTGCTTTCTAATACATCTTGGGGTGCTGATCGCACGTCACTACTTCGTATCTGCCAGTCAATTATCTGATCTCGTATTGACTATGGGTGTGTTGTGTATGGATCTGCTAGGTCTTTTGTACTGCGCAGACTGGATACAATACATCACTCAGCTTTAAGAATATGGTCAGGCGCATTCCACACATCACCCATCCAGAGTCTATATGCAATCTGCCAACAACTGCCTTTAGACCTGAGACGAATGCAGCTGTCTCTCAGTTATTATACAAAAATCATGTCTGACTCTCATCATCCATTACGTTCCATGACTACTACACCTGCACTAATGAGGCTATATGAAGCTCGTTCATACAGCATTCCACCTTTTCTCACAAGAACAAAATCTATTTTTTTTTATCTGACCTATGTGTTGTCCATTTTGACAAAACGGATTATTTATCTCATCCACCTTGGTATGATCCACAGATTAAAATCCTTAGTGCTTTTGCTCGTTATAGAAAATCAGACAACTACTGTTTTCTAGTAGCTATATGCCTCACATCATTGTCAGTATGCCACGTACACACCAGTTTTCACAGATGGATCAAAATCTGCAGGAAATGTTGGTTGTTGTTTACTAATGACACTTGGACAAGCCAAGCTCGCTATGCTATGCGAATTAAGTCGATTGGGAGTGTCTTTCGTTTTAGTCAGAGTAACATGAAGGTGAAAGTACGACTTTGCTCGACACACATGCCATAGGTACCCGTTTTTAGGGTAGGCAACTATTCACACCTCATTCATACAAGGAAAGGATAAAGACAGGATAGATAGAGAAAGTGCATCCATGCCCGAATCGGGATTCGAACCAAGGACCTCCTTATCCGTAGTCAGGCACGCTGACCACTAGACAAGTTGGTCGGCAATGTTGGTTGTGCTGTAGTTATGGAAAACAAAACTGTTAGCTACAGTTTTCATCCATCCTGTTCTATCTTCTCTGCTGAAGTAACTGCTATTTATCAAGCTCTTCAGCAGATGAATACAAGTGATACCTTTAAATACTGTGTATACACTGACAGTTTGAGTGTGTTTTTCCTTCATGTCAAATGATACCTTTAGGGGTGGCAGACTAAGTCTAGGAGTCTTCTGCTTGGTCCCTGCTTCTAAATTATGAAGAATTCTTACTATCCCCCATTAAACTCTAGATTTAATCTTCAGAATTTTCCGAGCTTAGATTCCCTTGCTGGCAAGGGATATGACATTATTTTCTGCTGGAACCCAAGTCATGTAGGTCTCGATGGCACTGCTGGATCCCCAATCATGTAGGTCTCGATGGCAATGAGAGAGCTGATGCAGCTGCTAAATCTGCATCCGGCCCATCTCTTTCATCTATTTTTTTTTTTATGTGAGGTGTGTTCAAAAATTGACTCAATATCTTTGGCAGGAGTCGTGGAACATACAGGTCACTAATAAATTGCATGTATATTTCCATACATCACCCCATTAACAGTTTTACCGTTAATGTGGTGCTTACGTTAATGTGGTTTTACCGTGCTGATTTTCGTCTGACTCGCCTTTGTATCGGGCACACACGTTTCACGCACAGACATTTGTTCTTAAACGAATTAAATCCATGTTGTGAATCATGTGATGAACCTTATACAATATATCATATTTTAATTTCATGGCATGATTTTAACCATTTACGTTTACATTTGTGTGTGTGTGTGTAAAACAAAATTTTAACATTATTTGATTTACTGGGAGAACTTCTAAATAGAAATCTATTTGCCTTTTTGAGAGCAATAGGTTTTCTCCATTTTATTCAAATTTTAAATGTATTTTAAATTTATATTTCACAAAGCAATTTTATATTTTTAAAATCTGATTTTTATATACACTATATACACTGTTGATATTTTAATATGATTTTAATGTTGTGCTTGGGGGTTTTCCTTATTTTAATTAATAAAAAAAAAAAGATTGGCGCAGTTTTGTCTTTTTTTTTTTTTGGACCTTGCGCTAGAAAACCCAACCAACCTATTGATATCAGCAAATACATTAGTTTTGAAAAACTGGTACTATCCATGTAAATAGATTTACTATGAAGCTAAAGAAACATGGTAACATTCAAGGCCTATTAACAACAGAACTGGTAGATGCTGAAAACTATTTGATCAGAACAGAACAAGAAAAGTGGTTCAATGAAGAGTACAAACCACAGAGAGAAAAGGGAATCAAGGTCGAAAAATTCTCTTTTATTGAATTACGTTCTTTACATGGAGGATAACAAAATTGTGCGGTTAAATCTATGAAAGAATGTTTAAGGAAAATCACATTGGTAAACCTCTACTAAGCTAAGAAGAACATCATAACATCTTTACCCATTCGAACTATAAACACTTTTAACTTTTCTTAAACTGTATTCTGAACTTTAAATTTGAATTATTTGAACTTTAAATTTATATTTCATTTCTTCTTTATTACTGCCAATTTCACTTCTAAAATAAGTAAACAACATTTGAACTATTATAAATATTTTTTACAATTTTTGATACTAATTCAAAACATTACTTTTTAATATTATCAAAGTTAAAAGAATTTTTAATCAGTCTTTTGAATTTGAAATGAATGATTCAGAATTTGTCTATAGATTTCATATATTTTTATGTGTTTTTTGAATGTATTGATGTTTTCCTTTATGTGCTAAGAATTTAAGTTTAAATTTTTATAATTGATATTTTTAATGTTTGTTAGTGTTAGTCTCTTAAATTCAAAACTTTTATTAGTGAACTCTATAAAGAGTTCAGGTGGTGAGTGTGAGGTAAAAAGTTTGTATGGCGCTGTCGCCTATACTATTATGTGTATGAATACTTCGCACTTAAAATTTTGTTTTGATTGATGGAGGAAGTTCTCCAAACTTTTCGATGGAACTTTAAGTTGTTTTAGATTACTTGAATATAATTCATTGTTTTGAATATACATGTAATTGTTATACGTGTGTACCATTTGTGCTTATTAAAATTGTTTTTGTTTATAATCTATGATCTCTTGTTTACTTTCCCGAGCCGTGTTTTGAATACACTCTTTCGATTTTAGATATTATTTAGATTATAAATTTTACTTATATATTTCTTCAACTTATTTAAGGAAAAACGAATGGTTTATCTAAATTACATCTGTAGTACTCTGTTTTGTTGTGGGCAGAATATCGTGTTTGGCATCATTTTTTCCTCACACAAACAGCGTTTATTCTATCAATACATTATATTAAAAACATATAAACAAAAGATAACTAAATATATCTTGAAGTCGATGTGCATTGTGAGATTAATAATTTCGATGACGAGCTGATAACTAAATAGTCAACACTTCATTCTTCAGTTCGTGGGTTCGATTCCTTCCTCAGAAATTGACATTCTTCTTGACTGAAATTCCGCTTCGGAATCTGATTCAAACCGCTGTCGATGTAGAGCCCTGGAGTGGTGCCGAAGGCCCGCTATCTCCGGGTCGAAGTGCACCAAGTCTGGAGTCCTCCCATGCTAAGTGATGGATGAGGCCTTTCGGATCCAGGACCTCTTCAGGTGAAGTAACGGCAGAGGTAAGCAATCAGTTGCCGAAAGCTCATTTGCATACAGTGTTAAAAGACATTAAATGTTCTCTTTTTGTCTCAGCTCAAGCAGGAATTCGTAAGCAAGGTTCCGCAAAGTTCTCGAGTTGCGGTGCTTACCAACAGCAGTCTGATTAAAATGTTGTGCTATAAAGAACCTCGGCTATGGAAATGTCCTTTGCTCAAGACATTTCCTTAGTCGAGGCTCTAACTTTTTAATCAGATGGGTTTAGGAAGTATAGGCTTTTTTAGAATACCATCTTGAGTTTCAGTGGGACCTTAATATTGTTTGCATTTTTATCAAAAAGTATGTCGGCAAATACTTATTTATTTCAAAGAAAAAACACTCGACTTATATTTTCTTATATTTTCATAACAGCATAAATTTATAATTGATTTTCCATTTTTTTTTAAAATTGGTCCGGTTGTTAAGGCAAAACATTGAAATGCTTTTCGAAGAAATCCCCTTCAGAAATGCAGCTGACGGAAAGGCTCTCGGAATTGAGTTCAAACCGTATATATGGGTGGAGTGAATTCTAATGCAATCGGAGATTGACAATCCAAATCAAACTTAAAATACGAGAAAGTAATTCCTCCTACGTAATGAGACAGTCTAGTCAAAACTCTTTACCTGGAGAGTTTAAAAATTATAGAAATCGGCTGGAATTTTGTGAAAATTCGGTATCGGAAAGAAGATTTTAAGGCAAAAGGGAATTCAGCTGCTTTCCCCAGAGGCTACGGTGAGTTCGTGTTCGGAGAAACGAGGTTTTGCACTGCGAAATGAGCTCAGCTGAAAGAAATCGAGTGACCTGTTGAATGCCTAGAAATCCACGATGCAATGCACATTCCGTAAGTGGCTTCTTCGGAAAAACGTAAGAAATCGCAAAAAAAGTTGCAATCGCAAATCAATAGATTTTCAAAAATAAATAAGTAAATTGAAATAATTATTTTATTTTTAAAAAATTATGTGGGAATGCAACTGAGCTGTGTGCACAACTGAAGCGGGAAGAGTTCTTCACAGTTATGTTTTAGATGAATCGGAAATCCGGATAATTTTGAAGGTTTTTCCCTAACGACATTAACAGAGTCCAAACCTACCTTTTCCTGAGCGGGCTCCTGGAGGGCGGGGAAGCGCACAGGGCTCCTGTCCTCTGCTGGGGCGCACTTGGAGGTCAACTCAGGAGTCCCCGGCAGCAGCGGGAGGCAGACGTTCGCTCTCCTCTCCTGCGAAAGAGACGTTTATTTCTATTAAAACCCGATCCTTTTAAAACATCGATGTAGATAAAAATTGTAAGAATCCGTTGTACTTAAATGATACACTACAAGGGCTTCGTGATTCAAGCATCATTTCTTATGCAGCACATTCAGACCTGTAGTCGTCACAAGCAAACACGGAGGATTCCAACTCACTGTCTTCCAATAGCGAGAAAGAACGACCTAACCAACGTCTACAGTGTACGAATTCCAAAAATAAAAAAATAATACGAAGCAAAAACAACCATTATTTCAACCGATGAAAAAGAATCATACCTCTGGAATTTAAATATCCTAATACGTCACGAGATGCGCAGAACATACTGAAAAAAATATCACTCGAACCTTCCTCAGAATTCTTTTTTTATTACAATGCATAGCTGAAGCAAAGTGTTTGAAGTTCCCTCTCGTTGACGTAAGTACCAAAAGGATTGAATATTCTTCGTATCCTCGATTTTTACGTCTTAATAACACACACAAATCCAAGTTACCAGATAAAAGATTATATTTGATGAAAAAATTAATCACATTCAAGAATTGGCCGGCAGCAGCTGCTTTTCCCCCCTACTGCAAACTGATGGGATTGCTCATTATCTCAGGGCGAGTGGTTGGAAATCATGCTGGGTTCATCCTTTTGAAGATTCATTAGTTTTTGCTGAGAGCGAAATTTAAGGCACCCGACGAAACGTTCGGAAAAATATGCTCACATATTGAAAGCCAAAAATTCTGACTCCAAAATTTTCAGAAATTATACTGAAGGATTATATGAAAATTAGCCTATTGTGACTATTTTTTCCTCGCCAAACTGAAAATTGCATAGTTATCGGAATTTAGTCAGCATTTTTAATGTGTATAAATGGATTCTTTCTGAGCCACAGCAATCCTTATAAGGGGAATAAAATGACGGCAATTTTAAATAACAAACCTTAATGATATAAAGTATTAAGAATCGATTGCATTTTCTTAAAAAATATCATAAACGTATGTCTAACAATATATGCTGCAAAAAATGAAATATACTTGAAGTTTTATAATAACGAACAAGACTTCCCAAATAGATTTTATTAAATTAAAATTCTAGTTCATTACATAAATTTAAGAAATGAATCATAAAAACAAACTTTATATTTTCCAGCATATAATTTTGAGTTTAAAATAAATTGCGATAATATTTAAGAAATAAAGTTTTGAATTCGAAATAAAAATTCAAAATTATCCTTAAAATATAACGCGTTCATTTAATACATTTAATAAAAGAATTGTTAGAAAATATGACACCGGTGATTGTTCAACTTTAACTTCTCATGAACTCGAATTCGTAATTTTATAACACATTCAATATACAGTTATAAACATTGAAATAAAATTTTTGCCTCCATTCTTCGATTGCACCTGGGAGAAATTACGAAATAAATCACAGAGGAATCGAGAATGTTAGACAAAAAATTTTCATGCGCAAATTTGGAAAGACAAACTGAAATTTATAAATGTATCGAAAAATGATTTAGTTTCGCTGCATCATCTTACATTTGTGGTGAATAATAGTTTTTGATGATTCTTTGGCAAAACCAAAAATAAAAAATACTTCTTTGATAAAAAAAATACCAAAAATAAAAAAATTTTGCTACATTGACTACTTTTTGTCCTAAACTACTTGAGATCGTAATGGCTCCTTTCAGTGAATAAATTAAATTTTACTACATTTTTTATGTGAAGTTTATTATATTTTTAAATGAGCTAGTTGAAGGATCCGATGTCAAAAAACAAATATGTTGAAGAGATTGTTACTCCGTAAATTCAGATGTAAAAATGGGAATAAATTACGACGGACCTAGTATAGGTTCGTATTAATTTTATTTAGCAACAATTAAAAAGTAGTGAGAAAGTATAAGTATTGATTGGACAGTCAGTCAAGAGTAAGAAGCAAAATGAATCTGACCGAGGACTTTACAAAATCGGAAATTTCATGGAAGTCGCAAGGGAAAGATGGGAGCGGGACACTTTTGTCAGATACTAAATGGTAATCATGCTGACATAAATGCTGAAACAAAATGCCTCCATTAAATAGCGACATAATGACCGTTCGCGCTGCCCTCTTTAAACCAATTTATACTTCAATGGGATCTAACTTCACGCTGAAAACAGCGTTCGCATTGCCTTGCAGTCGATGCTGATTTAAGAAACTTTGTTTTTTTTTTCAAGACCTTATTTATTGCTTGTTATTATAGATTGTATAATAACTTCCAATTTTTCTATAATTGAGTACGTTTATTAAACATTTACAGACCAAATGACATTCATTAAGATTATGATATATCAAATGAGGAATACGAAACTAAAGAATGTCGTTGACAAGTCTGTTTCTTCTTAAACTTAATATAATTTTTTTATGCTTATTTAATACTTTTATAAATATTTCAGTTATTATTTTTTTAAATTTTGCTTCTCTTGTATTTATTTGGATAGGTTCTAGATATTTCAACAAACATTGACAACAATATAGCAGAAAACAAGATGGCGCTAAATCAGTTGAGACGTATTTAAATCAGTTCGCCAAACTGATTTAAGATAAATCAGTTGGAACTGATTTAAATCACAAGTTGCCATCGCGAGAAAGTTCTGCCAAGACTCAAACGCGTTTAAAAGTGCAGTGCGAACGGGATATTAATATAAACAGAGTAGTAAAATTCTAAATGTTGTGTGAAATTTTGAAGAATGAACGCATGGACTGTATATATAGCATAGAAACAAAATACACTCGCTCAAATAAAAACAAGATATCACACTACATTTGCTTTTCGATTACAAAATGTATTGCTCCTAAATTTTTCGTTTCCATTTTGAGCCCAATACATGCTTTTAGATTTTCTCTTCTTTATTTTTAATGAAATATGTTTTTAATCATTTTTAAAATGTATTTATTTCATACATTTTAACAGAATAATTTCATAAAATGTATGGATGGCATCTGTCAAATGTGAAATATTCTGATTTCAAAAACTTACCGCTCTTGCATGTGACACTCAAAAAACTTTTCTTTCATGAATGCAACCGAATTTCGGAGCTCATTTACGAGCCATAAAATGAAATACATGTCAGCTGCTTCAGAGCCATTTCATTCAGTACCAAGATTCAGAGCTGATTAGCATTCTTCATCCGGCTGTTAAAAGAATGAGTGGATGTAAACCATGCACTTTCAAACACTCGTCATCAAGAATATATTAGGATGGGAAGAAATCCTCTGTGTTTTCGATTGTGTGTAGTCACTAGAAGTACCTATCAAATAATTTCACATTTATTCCTCGTTGAAAAGCTGGCATTACCCCTAAGAAGTTTTTTTTTTTTTTTGCTTGGCCCATTCACTTATGATTAACAGGATGTTTGAACAAAAGTCGAACTCAAAAGAGGCTGAAACTGCGGATGTTGAAGCAGCATTATGCTCAATTTCGGTTTCTGTTCAGGTATTTTTGATATGCACTACACACACCCGCAGGTAAAAAATGATGACCGGCATGTCATCAGTCGCATCAAGAAGCTAGAGACCAGTCATTAAACAGTTTTAAACGATTTGCATTAAGCAAATGTGTTATATTAAAGCAAAAAACAATCTTTTTTCCTAACCTAATACCGTTTAAGTTGCCCGCCATCTTTAAAAATCTAATTCTTCAACAGCATTCAGTTCTTATTTATGTTAATAATCAAATAAAGTTCCAAATCTTTGAAGTTGATATCGATTCATACAATTCGTTGCTTACGACTTCTTTTCTTCCGATCAGTTTGCATCCATCCCAAGTCAAGCCTCTTTCACGATGGAAAGTAAATAAATTGGTTCGGTGCAAGAATATCCCCTGGGATATAACTCCGAAGTAGTACCAATCAGTAAACATGCATATATATATATATATATATATATATATATATATATATATATATATATATATATATACACACCAATTATGTATTATTTCGTGCAGTAGTCAGTAATTTGCTGCATACTATAGAGACGCATTTCATGCAGTGATCGCTAATCGTGCGGTATGATGAAGAGTTGAAAATAAAGAGAGAAGAACACTGACCGAGGCACTGATTTCGTCTTTGGGATTCCTCTCCGGATGGCTGGGCCTTTTGTTCTCCTTCCCCGCATCCATCGCCTGCAAGAAATGAGCAAAATCGCCATTAGAATATTCACAACAATTGTGCATTGGACCCACTGAAATCATTTGACCACTGTCACATGGAAATTTACATTACGGGGACATCATTTAAAAATTATTGACATTTGTTTGTGATAGTTTTTCGGAAGACAAGCAAAAGCCACATTAAAACATCCTTCTCCCCCACCTTAAATAAGGATGAGAGCCGACTAGTAGAAGTAAAATCTAATTGAAATTTGAAAAAGGAAATACAAGTAAATATTTAAAAAACAAATTAAAAAATTGAAACTGCTAGCTTTGTAAAATGTGCGGGATAAAATCCAGCAACCTATTTCAATTTAGATACTGGTTGACAAATGCTGTGGCCCACAAATCTTGAATAACTAAATGGGAAATTAGTATTCATTTTTTAATGCTAATATAGCTAAGGATTTTTAGACATCAACACATTCTTGCTCATTCCAAAGAAAGAAGCAAGTATTTTGTAGTTGGTGGGACATAATAAATCTCTTTGAAAAGTAAATAAAAGACTTCTGCTGAAAATGATGATTTTTTTGGTGGATGTTATGTCCTGATAGGACATATGACTTCTGACAGTGATTTGTTAAACTCAATCTGCTTTATTATTAGCTAAAGTAGTGTTTAATTCGTGTTGATACTTTGTCAAGAATAGGAGGAAAAATTTTAAAAGCATTCAAATCAAAAAGATGCGTTTTCGTAAAATATTCATTAAATAAGATGAACAACTTATTTTTGAGTACGCTATTCTTGCATAAATGATCACGAATAACAATCTGTTTTAAAAGGAATATTAAAATCAGCACCAAGCACTTTGTTAAATAATTATTGTAAAATTAAAAATGATTTATATTTTACCTAAAAAAAGTCGTAAATTACAACGCTTGAAAATAATATATGTTTAATTATTTATTAAATAGCAAGTAATAATAATCCCCCATAGAAAATGAAAAAAACTTATGTCTGATATTTCATAAACATATATAAACAGTTCATGCAAGAATTAATATAACCTTGGAAATAGTTTCCCTTTTAAATGGATAGATATGTCTTCCAAAGACCCTTAAAATTTCTAGATTTTTTCCTTGCTTTTGTTTTTCTTTCCTCAGCATTTTTTAAATTACAGTTGATGTTTCTTAATCTTAATCTTAGTTTACTTTTTAAACATTTAGTCACTGAAGTTTTTACCAATAACAATATAATTTTTGAAAAAAATTACAATTTCACTAAATATTCTGCTTTTATTTCAAGCGGTGTTGCTTTTTTATAGAATAAGTTCAGCCTTCCTTTTTTGTCTGTTCGGCTTAATGCCCTTGTTTGCTTGGAATGGTGTTGCAGGGAAAACAACATCAGTTTGATGTGTGTGTTTTATTAAACAAACCATTGTGTCACAGAAGAAAAACAAAAAAATGTATCCGACCATGAGCTTGGACAAAGCGCTGCCCCAAATTTCACTTCAAGACTTTTGGAATCAAATGCTTGTGAGAATTGCTTAAATGACTGAGGAAACATAATAAACAAAAAAGAACTTTCAAAAGATCGGAAGCGAGCGAAGCAGACGAATCTCGGAATTTTTGAGAAAAATAAACAGCAGCGTTTCAAAAGTGCAGTTTTTTTTTAAATGGAAAAAGGGGGAGATTCCCTGACCCTCTCTTTATGTTGTGGTCGATAGAATTTCATTCGAGTACCAAACAAAAAGGTATCATTGGCATTGCATGCTTTCCAAACGAGAAAGTACACTTTAGAGGGTTGCCACGCGAAGGGAGACGCACTCCGCTGTCTCACCAAGGAATCGGAAGTAGATGAAAGCGGGTCTGGAAATGAATTTCAAGGAAAGCCGATATGACGTCAGAGTTCCTTCACCCCTGAGGGTGGCGGCCGCTTCATTCCGCGTCGTCGGCGGCTGCGTTCACAATGTTAATTAACGAAATTCAAGTGCCACATAAGAACACATTTTATTTTTTCCCCTTTCTTATTATTTTTACTAGAAAGATTCCACTTTTTACAATTTCTTTTTTCTCCCTTAGCTAAACATCAAATTTGAAACATTTATTTGAATACATTATTTTTTTCAAAAAGAATAAATAATACAACCATAAATGCATTATTTCAAATAACTGTTGGACTAAATCATACTCAACGAAAAAAATTCTTTTTATTAAAAATATACGCTTTTTCCTTTAATTTCCACACACTCAATCTACACATCATTTAAGTTCAGCCACATCAAAATAAAAATAAATGAAATGAAAACTCAATGGTGTTACTTATTTTTATTAGAATTATTAAACATTTATTTTTTTTATTTCCCTTCTATCATTTAATATCAATCTGTCCAGTATCGTAAACTGACAGTATTTTGTTGTAAAATACTTTTAAAAATCACATCAAATACATGATTACTATCAATTTTCAAGCCAAACTATTCATATCAAAAGAACAATAAATAAAAATAACACAAAATAATTGAAAATTTTCGTTAATATTGCTTACTTTTACTAGAAATATATTTTATTTTTTTAATTTCTCTTCTCTCTTTTAATTTTATAAATACTTCTGGAATTTTAAGTAAAATATTTTTAAATAAATCCATGAATTTATTATTACTTGTTTTTGCTATCATTTTGTGCAAAAAAAAAAATCATTCTTATTACTTATTTTTGGTAGAAATGTTATTAATAATACTTTTTTTTAACTTCCCTTCTGTCATTTTATGTTATAAATTTGTCTGATATTTTATAATAAAATATTTTTAAAAGGAAATGGTACATTTATGAATATATCAAATGCTGTACGAAATCATTCTAAACAAAATATATCATTCATTTCCTTAAGTTTACTCGAAATATCTGATTTTCATTTTATTATTTTTTTTTCTTTTCTTTCCGCTCTCTCTTTCTTATAACTGTATTCAGGGAAATATTTTCTTCAAAAAAAAGTTCCTGTGGCAACCACTCTCATTCTCTCTTGCTTGCCGCGCAAGGAGCTGAACAGAATGAAGTCCCCCGAACTGATGGCTTCGATGCACACATTCCAATCTAAGGACCCTCCTACTGACATCATAACTAAATTTTCAGAGACAAAACAAATTACACAACTTGTACAAAGCACAATTTAAACTTTTGAGGATGCTTCAAACGAAATGTCAACTCTTGGCGTAGCAATCATCAATTTCATCTATAATTATTTCTTGGAAAAGCTGCATCTCAAAATTCTATTTTACCTGCCGAATGCCTAGCTGTCTTACTAGCAGTGAAAAAGTCTGTACGAAAGCCCACAAGTATGTGATCCTGTATGTTAGTTTTTCCTGTGTCTCGGCTGTACATCTCTGCAGAAATGCAATTAATTGGATCAGCAATTATGGATGTAATGAATACGCACTTTCACAAAGATAGGTACTGTTCATTATCGAATCCATTTTTAAGCTAAGATTGGTTAATTTGGGGAAACGCTCGCCAGTGAGCTTAAAAAAATCTATTCCAGACTGTCCTGTTCTTGTAAAAGAGGTCTGATTGTCGCTCAGATAATTCCAATTGAAAATCAGTGTTGCACAATTGAGTAACAACTGCAATTGAATGTGTATTTCAATTGCAATTGTTAATGACTGAGTGAAAAGTGATATATCACTTTCTAATTCTTTAAAATCTGCAAATCGCTGCTCAAACTCCACAATTACATCGTCAATGTACTTCAGGTGATCTTTCAAAATTTTCTATCTCTGTAATGTTCTTTGAAACTCGAAAAAAAGAGAAAAATCATTCTGCTCTAGTGACGTTTTGAATAATTTTAGTTTACTTTTAATTCCATTCACATATCCACACAAATTAGCGATATTGTGTCCTTTGCCTTGTAACTTCAAATTCAATTCGTTCAAGTGTTATGTCATATCAGTTAAAAATGCAAGATCAGTCAGGAATAAAGTATCTTACACACAATTTTGCAGTTCAGAAGTGTCTGATTTTATTTCATTTTCTAGAAATAAAGGTTTATCTTTTCGTAAAGCAAAAAAACGTTCAAGGCACTGCCCAGCACTAAACCATCTTATTTTGGAATGTAATAACAAATTTCGATAGGTTGCATCAATTTCACTTAAAAAATCTCGAAATTTTCTATGAGTCAAAACTTTGTTTCCCTCTCTAATGAGATTTGTCATTCTAACAACAACTTTCATGGCATTCGTTTGGCGCAAAGATTTTGCACATAAGGCTTCCTGGTGTACGATACAGTGAAACAACGGGCACAATTAATGTCATTTTCTTTAAGAAGTCCCGCGAATCCTGTCACTGTTCCCGTCAAAGCTTTTGCTCCATTAGTTACAATGCAAGAACATTTTTGAAATCCTCCGTAGTCTATGACTGTTTTATTGACAGCTAGATAGATATCTGCACCTTTAGAGTTGTTCCATGTAACGGTATCAAATTTAACATTTCCTCCGTAATAGTAAAATCTTCTGAAATGTGTTGGCTTCCCTTATTTTAATGTGCCTATTTCTATATAGATGAGTCGTTTCATTATAAAATAATATATATATATATATATATATATATATATATATATATATATATATATATATATATATATATATATATATATATATATATATATAGATTTTTATTCAAGAGAGCTCACTAATTTACGTTATTCAGTTACTAGTTACAACATTCCATGAATTTTTACTTAGCTACCAAAACAATTGCCATGAGAACTACTGATGTTGCCACTCAGGAGTATGAAACTTTGCGCTCACATTTGACCATCCTGACATTTTTTAATTGTCCTCAATTTAGCTAATACTTAGAATTTCATAAAGACAAAACAATAAGGATAGGTAATATACATTAAAGTTCTATTGTAAAGTCTTTTTTTATCAGTTCAGAGTCACTGGTAACGCTGTGGCAGTCTGATTATTCGCTTATGTCTCTGACTGTCAAGTTCTTCTCCAGAGTCATCGTCAGAAACATCATCAGTATCCTCATCTCAACCTTTCCAAGCCTTCAGTTGATTGACATGAGCTGTTTTGGCATACATGCGACCGTTATTAGCCTCTAACAGGGATATTTTAGATGAATCGCTAGGGAGTACCTCTGTGATGACCATAGGTCATCGATATCATGACTGCGTTTTAGTTGACTCCCCGGTGGCCTTTGGGTGTCTTCTAACTACAACGACTTCTCCTTTGTCGAATGAGAGTGTGCCTGATTTCTTTTTGTCATATAATGCTTTAGTTTTCTCTTGCTGTTTTGCGAATTTTGCCCTTGCTTCAAGTTGCAGTTTCTCTGGGCCATTCCATACTTCACTTTCTTCATCTGCAAACAACCTCAGAATTCCATCTTTGAATCTTGGCACATATCCATAAAGTACTTCGAATGGTGTTTACCCAAGAGTCTTGTTCACAGTGTTGTTCAAGTTTCTTTCTACTTTGATCTTGCTGTCCCAATCCTTTTGATTTTCATTTTCCATTGACGTTACGATGGTGGACAGTATCGTTCTGTTCACTCTCTTAATCATTCCGTTTGCTTGAGGATGAGAAGCAGAATTCAAGGTATTGGAGATTCCATTATTATCGCAAAACTTTTGAAAATCACTTGAAGTGAAGCAAGAACCTCTATCTGATATGAAACGATCGGGTAACCCGAAAGCTTCTACGAAATTCTCAACTGATTTCAGAAAGTTCTTTGACGACGTATCTATTACAGGATTGAGACATACAAATCTTATCATGTTATCAATTATGACAAGCAACTCTTTGTTTCTTTTGGAACTGGTTATGAAGGGGGTAAAAGTTACCAGACCCGTACGCGATTGGCGCGATTTCAACCTTTGGCACCAAGCGCTCTACAGCTCTGTCGCCAACCTAAATTACGTCACTACGCGCGATAGATGTCAACCAATAACGATCGCGTTCGAACTTCAGCTTTGAAATCGCGCGTTTTTTAGAATTTCAAATATTAAAAAGTTGAATATTTCATTATAATTAAATACTGTAGAAGTTTTAAAATTATAATAAATAGGTACGAAATTTTTTTAAAAGTTGATTTTAAATATACCGAGCAATGGCACCCACCTTAAAAAAACATCAGTGTAGTGCTACCTACTACAGTGCCAACCGGGCAATAAAACTAAATTTCGAACGTTAACAAATTTCACTTTTTGTTTAAACTCGAATTTTAATATACCGAGCAATGGCACCCACCTTAGAAAAACATCGGTGTAGCGCTACCTACTACAGTGCCAACCGGGCAATAAAACTAAATTTCTAACGTTAACAAATTTCACTTTTTGTTTAAACTCGAATTTTAATACACCGAGCAATGGCGCCCACCTTAAAAAAACATTAGTGTAGCACTACCTACTGCAGTGCCAATGTACTGTCGAAATGGTCTTTTTCCAGTCGGTATAGGATGGAATAGGCATTGACTTAGCATTCGAAGCACATAGAAATATGGCGGCGAACATATCTCTTCATAGAATCATTCCTGGTCTAAGTTACTTTCGTTGTTTATTTCACGGCTATTAGCAATGCGTAATTTTTCCAATTCGTAAGATCTCTCTTTTTCTATGCGTTCCGT
Organism: Latrodectus hesperus; assembly: GCA_037975125.1. NCBI lineage: Eukaryota > Metazoa > Arthropoda > Arachnida > Araneae > Theridiidae > Latrodectus > Latrodectus hesperus. The sequence goes on from CM075855.1 coordinate 10,422,402, forward strand.
TTCTAATCGTTGCATTTCCAATCTCTCTTGTCTTTCAATTTCAAGTCGTTCTTTTTCTTCTTCAACTAACCTTTTCAGCATTATTTCAGCAAATTCTTCATCATAATTTGGTGATTTTTCAATCAACTGCCTTAAAAAACCGTTTTTCATACTACTATCAACAGTTTCGCCTAATTCCGTCGCCAATTCCAACAAACAAGCTTTCTTATAATTTCCTAAATAAGCCATACTTATTTTTTGAAAAACGTAAACGCAATCGATATATCTTTATATAAAAATCGAGTAATACTTTATATCTTTATATAAAATTCGTACCTGTCCGTCGTTTCGTTGCTATCCGTTATTTCGAATTGCGTTTTATTTTAAAAACTATCAGTTTACCTACTTCGTTATCGTTGGTGGCGTATATGGATCTTCAAATCCTACGTCTGATTTGTTGGCTTCTCTTATTTTAATGTGCTTATTTCTATATAGATGAGTCAATTATAAAATAATATATATACATAGATTTATTTTCAAGAGAACTCACTAATTTACGTTACTCAGTTACTAGTTACTACATTCCATGAATTTTTACTTAGCGACCAAAACAATTGCCATAAGAACTACTGATGTTGCCACTCAGGCATATGAAACTTTGCGCTCACAAATGCAACGAATAAATATTAATAATTGACTGATATCTCTCCGGTCGGAGCTTTCATCCGAACATATTGAGTAGTATTCGCAATCCAAAATGCAATCACATAACATCATATCATCTACTGGTCGCTCTACTGTTTGGTGAAATAATGCTGCAAATTCAAACTTTTTCGCCAACATTGGCTGCATGAAGCGTTGAGATATTGAAATTGCGTATTTTTTAATAAAATCCCATCGTTAATTTTTTTTTTGCTAATAGTAAAGAAATTTCATAAGACGCAGCCAAATTTTGTACATTATTTGTACTTACTTTTGAAAACATACTTGTGCGATGTATAAGTTTCTTATACTCGGACTACAATAATTTTTCTTGCTTCACCGTTATGTTTATATGCTATTCTTTCACCTAAGGGGGTTTACCTTCTTTAGGTAAACATTAGGTGTCACTATCCCTGGGAACCTCAGTGATCTGTCTTCTTCTTTCTTTTCTGCTTTCCTCTATTCTTCTGCTTTTTCTTCCTTTCTCCCTCGTTGTGGTTGTCTCGTAAGAGGTTGAGGTCTCCCTTTAGTAGCTTTCGCCGCTCTGTTGCTATTAGCTCCTCTCGGGGACTAAATCACCCACGTGTTTGCTGTGCGTGGAGACCCGTGTCCTTGGAAAGGAGGATCCTGGTAATTGAGGCCCCGAAAGACCAACACATTACTTGGCCTCTGCTTCAGGTAAACGGGAGGTCTGTTGTGGCCTTTAGCACATCAATCGGCTTTATGGATAAAGCGATCGGTACATCCACTGTATGACTCGTTACGGGTGGAGATCATCTCAGGGATGTACTGTGAGCGCAAAGGACCTGGCTAGCACTGGTGTAGCTGGTATGCATCCCCTTGTTGGACTCGATGGTGGATGGTGCAGTCACATCCCGAAATTTTAAATTATATTATGGAATATAAAGATATCTCATTTTTCCCAGGGGAGCAAACACTGAATTTTAACAATTGTAAACTTTTTATTATTAAAAGGAAGGATGAAATTTCGAAAAAACCTCCCCTTCTTTATTTTAGAAGGGGATATCTGGAAAAATTGGGGAAATGAAAAACATTAAGAAACAACGTTCCGGTGACTTGATGGTGGAGGTTTCAAATTCCGTACAAGCTGTCACCATCAGCAATATGAACTTGCTGGCTAATCTAGAGGTAACAGTTTCACCTTATGAGAATCTGAACTTTTCACGTGGTGTCATTTTCCGCAACGGATTTAGTGAATACGCCAACGGATGAGATCTTTGAAAATTTACAGGATCAGAAGGTCTGTCGAGTTGAACGCATCGGAGTCAGAAGATATGGAAAGTTTATTGACACTAAACATCTCATTCTGACTTTTGCGACTCCAGACCTTCCATGGGATATCAAAGCTGCATATTTGAATCTACCCGTTCGGCAATATATTCCTAATCCATTGCGATGTTTCTAATGTCAACGTTTCGGACACTCGAGAAACGCTTGCGGAGACCAACTAACATGCGCAGGTTGCGTAGTATTTGGCCACGACAGCTCGAAGTGCCCAGCGAAGGAGAGGTGTATCAACTGTCATGGTGACCACCCCTCCTATTCTCTAAGTTGTCCTACATGGGCACTTGAAAAGGAGATAACTACTCTAAAAGTTACTACCAATTGTTCATACCCTGAGGCTCGAAGACAAGTTACCTCTCGCTGCCCTTAAGCTGGAGTAAGCTACGCAACCGCGGCCATAAAGTTCACCGGATCAACAAGTACACAAACAAAATCGGTTTCCCTTCCCTTGATCAGATTACCCCAGACAACAACATTAAAGCCAAAATCAATGTCAAATTCTGTAAATAAAAGAAAAGCTCCTTTGGCTAGAACAAAAGTCACTGAGGCTTATAAATTAAAATCTGCAAAGGAGGGCTCAAATCGACCCTCCATATGTACCCGTAAAGCCTTGTCCCTGGAGGCTGACACTGTTTCTTTACATCCCTCGGACGAAGGTCCGAGGGATGTAAGGAAACAGTGTAATCTTATCGTTTGAGGAGATGTCAGATGACATTGCTTCCAGCTTCGAGAAAGGAGTTTTTCAAAATAAACAATAACTTCCTCTGTTTCTTGGGACTGTCATGGTTTGCGTTCCCATCAAAATGACATCAAGTCTATAATTTCAGCCTACAACCCAACATGTGTTGCCCTTCAGGAGACATTCCTGAGGTCCAGCAATAGTTTCTCCATGCGTGGGTTTAAAAGCTTTAGAAAAGACTGTGGTGACGATGGTGTAGTGTATGGAAATGTTTGTAAATTAATATCTAATACTTTCACCAGCACTGTTCATCCATTGAATACTACTCTGCAGGCTGTAGCTATAAGAATTCATACTTCATGCTTATTAACAGTCTGTAGTTTATATTTACCACCACACGATGTCATCCGCCAAGAGGAACGCGATGCATTAAAAGATCAGCTGCCTACACCATTTCTCTTGTTAGGTGACTTTAACGGCCATAATACTTTGTGGGGAAGTAGTGAAACTAATTCTCGCGGTCATCAGATAGAGAGGATTATTACTGATAATTGTCTCTGTCTGATGAATATTGACAAAAAGACCTACTTCCATTTACCCACTGGAACATTTCATTCTCTCGAATTGGCTATATGTTCTCTTCACTTCTCCATTGTTAAACCTAACAGCTCTGACTAGCTGCTTTTGTAAGACTCTCGAACGTATGGTCAATGCTCGTCTCGTTTATGTCTTAGAAAAAATAACTGGATTGCTGTTAATCAGAGTGGTTTCCGTAAAGGAAAGTCCACTCTTGATAAAATAACATACCTGGAAACCCAAATCCGCAATTCTTTCGTGGGGAGAAATCATTTGGTTTCCATTTTCTTCGACATAGAGAAGGCATATGATGGTACATGACGTTATGGAATTATCCGTTCATTATATGATTCTGGCTTTCGGGGTAATCTGCCAATATTCCTGGAAAATGTTTTACGCTACCGTGATTTTATAGTTCACATAGGAACTTTTTATTCTGATTATTTTAATCAAGCTGAGGGTGTACCTCAAGGTTGTATACTGAGTGTCACCATTTTTATCCTTCATATTAGTAGCGTACTACATAAATTATCACCTTCAGTTCATGATACATTGTACGTTGATGACTTGCAAATATCTTATGAAGGGTCAAATATACATTTAATTGAAAAACAGTTACAAACAGCTATTAATAAACTTGCCGCATGTTGTTCTGAGAATGGCCATAATCTTTCTCCTAGCAAGAGTAGATGCGTCCACTTCTGCTGGAAAACTAGTATCCATAGTGATCCAGTGATTTCTATTGACAACACAACTATACCTGTGGTCAGCGAGATGAAATTCCTTGGAGTAATATTCGATCGAAAATTAACTTTCTTTCCACACACATGTTTTAAATTTGCGGAAGAAGTGTGAGCGATCACTTAATTTCCTCAGGGTACTTTCAAACACATCCTGGGGTTCAGATCGCACATCACTACTTCGAATATATCAATAACTAATTTTATCACGCATTGACTACAGTTGTGTTGTTAATGGATCAACTAGACATTCTATTTTATGCAGATTGGACATAGTTCACCAATCTTTTCTGAGGATATGTTCGGGCGCATTCCTCACTTCACCCATCCAGAGTACATATGCAATTTGTCAGCAACTGCCTTTGGACCTGCGACAAATGCAGCATTCTCTTAATTACTATGCTAAGATAATGTCTGACCCTTATCATCCATTACATTCCATGATTCCTACATTTGCTCTTAAAAGACTCTGCAATGCTATACCAAGGAACATTCCTCCTTTACTCATTCGAATAGAATCTCATGTGTTATTAACTGACCTGCATGATGTTCGAATAACTTCTACAAATCTTACTTCTCATCCACCCTGGTATGAACCACAATGTAAAATAATCAAACACTTTGCACAGTTCAAGAATTCGGAAATATCCCCTGTTGTTTTAAATTATCTCTATTCTTCTCATCGCTGTCAGTTTGATCCTTACCATTCGATATCTGCAGGGCATGTCGGCTGTGGAGTTTATGTTGATGATATTTCTCTTAGTTACAGCCTTAATACGAGGGTTACTCTGAAATTTTTGAGATACGTGCAGACGAGAATTTACAAAATAAAAATAACGGTTTAATTTTAAAGTACAAAGTATTTTAACACAGAAGACGATTTTTTACTGACTTACTTCAACTTGTTTAGCGTGGAATAAATTTTAAACAGAAGAGAAAATGGAGTTGACGCGAGAATATTTTCGTGCTATGATTTTCTACGATTTCAAAGCAGGATCAAATCAAGAAGAATGCGTTCAACGGTTGCAATTAGCATTTGGTGATGAATCTCCAGCTCGTGCTACTGTATTCAGATGGTTTAGAGAATTTAGAAGAGGTCGCAATTTTCTTCAGGATGAAGAACACACAGGAAGGCCGCCGTCGGCAGTAATCCCGGATAATGTGTCTGCCATACGAAACATGTTAATGGATGATAATCGCTGTACCTATCAAATGATACAGAAGGAACTTAACATTGGATCCGCAGCCATACACTAAATCATTCATGACGAATTACATATGAAAAAGTAGTTTGCCGTTGGGTTCCCCATAATCTAACTGAGCATCAAAAAGAGGAAGCGTGTAAGAATCAGTAAAGAAACTCTTAATATGCCGAATGATGGTAGCCACCGCATCATTTCTAAAATTGTAACAGGTGATGAAACGTATATACCGTTTTTTGGACGTTCCAACACGTCAAGAAAGCAAAGTATGGGTCTTTGAAGATGATCCCACTCCGACAATGGTGAAAAAACAAAGCGCACTGAAAAAATGATGTATGCCGTTTTCTTCAGAAGTACGGGATGGGTCAAAGCCATCAAGGACAAAAGACAGTAACAGCAAACTGGTATACCACTAAATGTCTTCCGGAAATTCTACAAGAACTGAATGTTAGGGGACTAATGCTTCACCATGACAATGCATCTTCACATACAGCCGGATTAACAGTTGAGTTTTTTAAACAAAAACAAATTAAAGTGATCGAACATCCGCCGTATTCACCTGATCTAGCTATGTGCGACTTTTGGTTATTCTTTAATCTAAAAAAGAACTTACGTGGACGTCGTTTTCATTCAGAAGAAGAGATTGATGTGGCTATAAATGCATTTTTTCATCTATTCGAAGAAATGAATGGCTTGAGGAATTTAATCTGTGGAAAATTCGTCTACAAAAGTGTATTGATGCTGGAGGAGACTACTTTGAACACACCTAAAATTTTGTAAGTATAGCTTTAAAAACCTAGTTGTATCTCAAAAATTTCAGAGTGACCCTCGTATGTTCTGTTCCATCTTCACTGCTGAAGCAACTGCTGTATTGTGTGCACTTCAGTATGAGGGTAGTAAAGGATCAAATAAATTTTGTATATACACTGACAGCTGAAGTGTTTTAGAAGCTGTTGAAAATGTAAATGCCAACTGTCATCCTGATCTGACGCAGATTTTTTGCACATTAAACACTTTGAAGTGCAAGGGGTTATATATCATTTTTTGTTGGATCCCAGGACATATAAACCCTCAAGGGATTTACCTTCTTTAGGTAAACACGGGTGTCACAATCCCGAGGTACCCCTGTGATCTGTCATCTTCTTTCTTTTCTTCTCTCCTCTCCTCTTCTGCTTTTTCTTCCTCTTCTCCCTCATTGTAGTTGCCTAGTCGGAGGTTGAGGGCTCCCCTTGAGTAGCTTTCGCCGCTTTGTTGCTATTAGCTACTTTTGAGAACAAAATCACCCACGTGTTTGCCGTGCGTGGAGACCCGTGTCCCTGCAAAGGAGGATCCTGGTAATTGAGGCCCCAGAGACCAACACATTATTTTGGCCTCTGTTTCAGGTAAACGGGAGTGTGTCGTGGTCCTCAGCATATCAATCGGCTTTATGGATCAAGTGATCGGTACATCTACTGGATGACTCGTTAAGGGTGGGGGCAATCTCAGGGATGTACTGTGAGCATATTGAATCTGGCTAGCACTGGTGCAGCTGGTCTGCATCCCCTTGTTGAACTCGGTGGTGGGTGGTGCGGTCAGGTCTAGAAATTTTAAAAATTATATAAAGAAAAATAAAAATCTTTTCTTCTGCGGGAGCGCAATTTTGATTCAAATAATATAAAAAGATTTTACTGAAAAGGAAAGGAAGGCACCCTTTCTTCGGTGTCTCCTTTCCTAATATATAAGGGAATATCGAACTTTGTTGGAGAAGTAATAAAAATACAGAAAATGCGCTCTGGTGACCTCTAGTGGAGGTTGCACCACAAAAACAAGCTGCAGTGATTCAAAACATGAAATTACTGGCCAATATAAAAGTAACTGTCGCGCCTCATGGAAGTTTGAATTTTTTCGTGGTGTCGTGTCATCCAGTGACTTGTTAAGTATGCCGACGGATAAGATTCTGGAGAATCTGCTGAATCAAAAGGTCTGTAGAGTTGAACACATTGCAGTCAGAAGAGATGGAAAGTATATGGAAACTAAACATCTCATTCTAACTTGTGCGACCCCAGACCTTCCACAGCATATTAAAGCTGCCTTCATGAATCTATCCGTACGGCTATACATTCAAAATCCACTGAGATGCTTCCAGGGCCAGCGCTTTGGACACTCGAAGAGTGCATGCAGAGGCAAAATCACCTGCGCTCGTTGTGTGCTGATAGGATATGATAGTTCAAACTGCACAGCAAAGGATAGGTGTGTCAACTGTAATGGTAACCACCCCTCCTACTCTCGAAGTTGTCCACAATGGCATCTGGAGAAAGAGATCACCACGATTAAAATAAATAACAAATGTTCATATATTGAGGCCTGATGTATAATAACTTCTCACACTCCAAAAGCTGAAGTCAGCTATGCAACTGTGGCTAGAAAGGAATATAAATCCTGTAACACACAAACTGAAGTATTTTTACTTCCCCTTGTAATATTACTCTAAACTACCAAACAAAGTCCAAAACACATGTGAACCTAAAAGAAAAGTTGCAAAATCAAAAGACATGAAGGACTTTAAACTTAGATCTACAAAGTAGGGTATAAGAAGACCCTCCCTATCCACCCGAAAAGCCATGATCCTGGAGGATGAAGCAGTCTCTCTACATCCCTCGGATGATGAATTATCTTTCGAGGAGTTGCCAGAGGGCATGCCTTCCAGCTACTGGAAAGGAGCATTTCAAACTATAATGAAAATAATAATTTCCTTTGTTTCTTGGAACTGCCATGGACTGAGTTCTCATCATGATGACATCAAGTCTTTAATTTCAGCCTATAACCACGCATGTGTTGCACTTCAGGGAACATTCCTGAAGTCCGGCAATAACTTTTCCATTGGTGGGTTTAACAGCTTTAGAAAAAACTGTGGTCACGATGGTGCAGTGTCTGGAGGTGTATGAATATTAACATACAACAACTATCCCAGCACTGCCCAACCTTTCAATCTACACTACAGGCAGTAGCTATGCGAATCCATACAGCATACTTGTTGACAGTTTGTGGTTTGTATTTGCCACCACACGATGTCATCCACCAAAAGTAACTTGATGCATTGATAGATCAGCTGCCAACACTATTTCTGTTGTTAGGTGACTTTAACGGCCATAGTTCTTTGTGAGGAAGTGATGATACTAATTCTCGCGGTCGGCATTTACAGCGGTTTATTTCAGACATTAGTCTCTGTTTACTGAATACCGACCAAAAAACATATTTTCACATACCCACAAGAACATTTCCTTCTCTCGATCTAGCCATTAGTTCTCCCTCACTTCTCGCATTGTTAATTTTAAGTATAGGAAATGATATGCACAACAGCGATCATTTTCCTCTCGTCATCTCCCAGACTGGAGGTAGTAGACTAAGAGAACGCTTACCTACTTACGTGTACAGTCGGGCAGATTGGACGTTATTTTCGCAGTTGGCAAGTGTTGATGATAAATTGTTTCGATCGAAGATATTGATATTGCCATTTGTGAAGTCACTGAAACAATTAAGAATGCAGCTGATGCATCAATATCTAAGAGTTACCCTGCACGACACAGGCGTTGAATACCTCGGTGGAATGATGAATGTCAAAATGCCTATAAGAAGCAGAGGAAGTTATGGGGTTTATTTAGAAGATACCTCACACAATGGAGAATCTTATCTTAAGTATGGGGATAGTTTCCACAATGGAGAATCTTATTGCCTTTAAGAGAGCAAAAGCATTAGCTTCAGAGCTCATCGTCGAAGTCAGAAGGAATCTTGATCTCGCTATGTATCTTCAATTACATCTTCCACATCCAGTAAGCAGTTGTGGAGAAAAGTGAAAACAGCCAATGGAATATATAAGGAATACTCTATTCCTATCTTAAAATCTGGGGCTGCTGTATACTCTTCTCCTAAGGACATCACTAACGTCCTTGGTGAAACCTTTGCTAGCATCTCAAGCAACGACTCTTATAGTCCTTCGTTCTAAAGGACAAAGAGTCTTGCTGAGAGAGCACCAATTTGTTTCAACCATGAACAATCTTTGCCTAACAACTGTGAATTTGGGATGTTGGAATTGAAAAGAGCATTACATCAGGCCAATAATAGCAGTCCAGGACCTGATGGAATCAGCTATCAAATGCTTCGAAATTTATGTCCAGATTCCCTTTTGAACTTGCTGTTTTTGTTCAATAGGATCTGGACTGAAAACAAATTTCCATCACTTTGGAATGAAGCAATAGTGATTCCGATCCTTGAGGCTGGTAAATATCTTTCTGTTCTTTCACAAATATCGATCAATAGCTCTGACCAATTGCTTGTGTAAGACTCTCGAACGTATAGTCAACGCCCGTCTCGTATATGTCTTAGAAATAATAAATGTATTCATATCAATCAGAGTGGCTTCCGTAAAGGAAGATCCACTCTTGATAATGCCACATATTTTTAAACCCAAATCCGCAACGCTTTTGTGCGGAGGAATCATATGGTTTCCATTTTCTTCGACATCGAGAAAGCATACGACCGTATGTGGCGTTTTGGAATTCTCCGTAGGATGTATGATTTTGTCTTTAGGTGTAATTTGCCGATATTTATACAAAACCTTTTACGCTCCCGTGGTTTTAAAGTTCGTATTGGTAGTGTTTTGTCCAATACTTTAATTAAAGCCTTGGGTGTGCCATAAGACGCTATTTTAAGTGTCACACTTTTTAACCTTTACATCAGTTGCATTCTTCATCAAATCTCACCTCCTGTTTATGGCACGCTTATGTTGACAAATATCATATGAGGGTTCTAACATGCTTTTAATTGAGAGACAGCTACAAATATCTGTTAATAAACTTGCTTCACATGGTGTGCTGCGAATGGCCACACGCTGTCTCCTAGCAAAGGTAATTGTGCCTATTCCTGCAGGAACACTAGCTGACATAATGATCCTACTATCTGCATAAATAATACACTTATCCCTGTTGTCAACGAGATAAAATATCTTGATATAATTTTTTAACGAAAATTAAATTTTCATCCGCATGTGCTTCATTTGGGGAAGAAGTGCGAGCGATCGCTTAATATCCTCAAGGTGCTTTCTAATACATCTTGGGGTGCTGATCGCACGTCACTACTTCGTGTCTACCAATCATTAATTTTATCTCTTATTGACTAAGTGTGTGTTGTGTATGGATATGCTAGGTCTTCTGTTATGCGCAGACTGGATACAATACATCACTCAGCTTTGAGAATATGTTCAGGCGCATTCCGCACATCACACATCCAGAGTCTATATGCAATCTGCCAACAACTGCCTTTAGACCTGAGACGAATGCAGCGGTCGCTCAGTTATTATGCAAAAATCATGTCTGACCCTCATCATGCATTACGTTCCATGACTACTACACCTGCACTAATGAGGCTGTATGAAGCTCGTTCATACAGCCTCCCACCTTTCCTCACCCGAACGAAATCTAGTTTTTTGTTATCTGACCTATGTGGTGTCCGTTATGGCAAAACGGATTATTTATCTCATCCACCTTGGTATGATCCACTCATTAAAACCATCAATCCTTCTGCTCGAATGTCTTTTTACATCTATCCTTGAATATAAGGGATACTTTAAGATATTATGTGTACACTGACAGTTTGAGTGTGATGGAATCTTTGCGGAACAGTAGTTTTGACTGCCATCCCTTTGTGTCTAGAATTTTCCGAGCAATAGATTTCCTTGCTGGCAAGGGATATGACATTATTTTCTGCTGGATCCCAAGATATGTAGGTCTCGATGGCAATGAGAGAGCTGATGCAGCTGCTAAATCTGCATCCGACCCATCTCTTCAATCATTTCCTTTGTTGGATGTGAGAAGGTGTGTTAAAAATTTCCTTCAAGATCTTTGGCAAGAGTTGTGGAACATTCAGGTCACTAATAAATTGCGTGCCATATTTTCTTACATCACCACATTAACAGTTTTACCGTTACGAAGTGCTGATGTACGTCTGACTCGCCTTAGTATCGGACACACACGTTTCACGCACGGACATTTGTTCTTAAATGAATTAAATCCATGGTGTGAGATCCATGGTGAATTTTAATTTCATGCCATGATTTTAACCATTTACGTTTACATTTTTTTAAATAGATATTTTAACATTATTTGATTTACTGGGAGAACCTCCACATAGAAATCTATTTGCCTTTTTGAGTGCAATAGGTTTTCTCCATTTTATTTAAATTTTAGGTATATTTTAAATTAATATTTTACTAAAAATTTTATATTTTTAAATTCTGAATTTTATATACACTGTTTTTTGTATTTTTATATGATTTTAATGTTGCTTGGATTTTCCTTATTTTAATTGTAAAATAAATAAATAAATAAATCAAAGGTTGACGCAGTTTATCTTTTTTTGGACCTTGCGCCAGAAAACCCGACCACCCACTCGTTGTTGTCTACCATAAAGTCTCGCATATTATCACCTAGTTGAGGAAATGACCCCAGGGAAGACATTTGGCGCAGCATTCCCACTTTTGGACTTTGTGCCATAGTGAAGACATTCATGCGAAAAGGATCTCAGCGAGGCCTAGAAACTATGACGCAGAATTGTGGCGTGGCTCTGAAGTTTGAATCATCTAGATGTTATGAACCAGTAAATGGGGATGAAGCAGCAGCAATCATTTCGCCCTCTTCCACACAGCAATGCAAGCGCACGGTCTCACGGATTGGACGTTGTTTACACAGTCGTTGATGCAAAGTATCCACGAGACGGTGGCATTGAAACAATCCTGCGTGCTGCAAGTCCTAAAAGTTCCTCTACGATAAACAGGTGTTTCAAACCTTGGTGGAATGCCCAAATGCTTACAAAAGACAGAGGAAGTTATGGGGATTATTTAAGTAATACCTTCAACGGAGAATTTTATTGCCTCTAAAAGGCTGGCGGCAAACGAGAGCGAATCCGCCGATAAAACTCAGCGAGTTCACATTGAATTCAGCGCTATAAACTATGACGTAGAATTGTGACGTCATTGTGCTGTTATACCAATAAAACTGAATTTACACCATGTTGAATTCTTGTTTATGTTTTGACTGATGGACAATATCAGTTTTGTGAAATGGTAAATGTTTGTTTATCAAAATATTTGATTTAGTTAAATACATTTATTTTTAATTTATTTATACTGAAAGTCAAAATTTGCAATATAATTTTATAAATTTATATCTTGATATTTTTAGAAAATATAGAAAATTATCATAATTCAAAAAATCATATTTCATTAAAATTTTTAGTTCTGAATTCAGTTAAACTCATTCAATTACATCATTGATTTGAATGTAATTATATTTTAGAAATAAGTATGCGATAATTTTTTTATAGAATTTAGTATTTTATTAAAATGTAAGCAAACTATCAGCACAATTCAAAAAGTAGTATTGAAATAATTTTCATATAAATCGTTTCATGGAAAATATAAAATACATAATAACCATTTCGGTATTTTTCAAATCTAAATTAATTCTGCATTTACAGTTATTTTATCATAAAATTTCTTTATATAGATTAAACTGAACAAAAGTGACTCTGTGGTACTACAGCCCAAGCGGGTACAGTGCCCATCTCTGTTTTCCTGACCAAGGGGCCCTGAGAGGCGAATCATATGTCCCGATTATGTGGTCGCGAGACCCCCAGTGTTTAGTTCCCAAGTATGCTTGCTTTATACTATAAATATATAGATGAAATTTAAAACTGATCCTTTTTTAATATGTGAGAGCTTTATTTCAAACAAATTATTTTCTTAAAGTATAATAATCATCAACTTAAACTCATTTTATACTTTTTCATAAACTGGATCACTTTAGAAAACATTTTCGAGAAACCTTTAAAATCTGAATAATGAGCTCTCTTCTTGTTAAGGGTGAAAAATTGCTATGCATTCCATAAATTTTTAAAACAGATTTACGAGGCGTCGTTCATCGTTCATGCGTTTTTCAACAAAATGTAAAACATTCCACATGACATCCCAGTGAATTTCATAAAATAATTAATATAAATTTATAAACAAATATAGGAATAAATTGAAAATATTAATTATTAAAACAAGTGGTCTTTACAAATTAATAATAAGCAAAAAACAGTATTGGCACCTTATCAGAATGTATGTGGGAATTTGTTTCCTAGATAAAAATGCCATTAGAATGAAATTATTTAGAAATAATTAAAAAAATTTTATGGAATAACAAAATAATTTTTAATCACTTTTATGTGACAAACAATTTATAGTTCATTTATTAAATGGAAAGAGATTTTTAAAGTGATATTTAAAAGAATAAACGGCATTTTTTTAAATCGGTAGCTTTTCCATTTGGGGGCTTTATGTAGCTTTTTCATTAAGTGAAAAGTACATCTGCCTTTGACAGAGTGAAAATTAAAATAAAAGCAGAATGGAAGCGCTTCTCTAATTCCATTCTAAGAGAAAAGGCTTACATTTTTACAAATAGTTTCGCTGAGGTTTTTAATTTGTAATTTTATATGTGTGCTATGCATTTACGTAGCCTCTTCATTTGGGGGTTTGTGCGCAAGTTTGACTCTAACCTTTTTCATTCTATGGTTCAAAAATTGAAAGAACCCATGTTTCAAAAATTGGGTAACTACTATAACACACCTTTTTTTCTTTACACGTGTAACTATTTATTTAATATCATATGCTTTTCATTTGTAGCTATCAATTTCTAACTTAATTTTTGGATTAAAATTAAATTTGGTTTTCAAAGAATCTATTTAACTGCTTCGTTGAAGAAAGAACTTGTAAGTCTTGAAAAAGAACCGGTTCCATTCCAGAGATTGAATGGTTCAAATCTGATCCACAAAATGAACGATTTTGATCACTTCTTTCATAAAAATTGCGCTCAAGACAGAGTTAGTCCTTTAGTAAGTGAGTTCTATTGCAGCTCTTTCACTACGTCTTTAAGACTTCCGGATAAAAATGCTTTTGATGTGTTTCTAAAAATTGCACCTCAAAGAGATGATTCATTAAGAATACGAATCCTCCCTCCACTTCAGTGCAAAACCATTCGATCAACTTGATTTTTTTGATATTAACTCAGAACTGGTTTCATTACATGCTTTGTGTTTTGATCATCATGTTTGGCATAAGCCTCGGTGCAACTTCGGGAGTAATATTTTTGCATTGAACACCTTCAAACAATGCAACGGACACTTAACGACAGAATGCGGTATCTTCTGGCTTTCCCACACTTTCTCAATACTTTTTTAAAACACGATTTTTTTAAGCCTCCCATTATCCAAAAATGTGTTGCACATGGGTTTAGCATGGAGTATTTTAAAAAAGCAATCGTCTTCTCATTTATAATCGCCTTGAAAGTATTTCAAAATTAGTCAGTGTGAATGAAGATACTAAATAAGCTTCTTCAACTCTTGCGTGAGAGTGAGGAGCATTCTCGCTCTTCAGTTTGGAACAGTTTTTTCCAATACTTTTATTCAAGCCGAGGGTGTTCCCCAAAGCTCTATTTTAAATGTCATACTTTTTAACCTTTACATCAGTTGCATTCTTCATCAAATCTCACCTCCTGTTTATGGCACGCTTTATGTTGATGACCTGCAAATATCATGTGAGGGTTCTAACTTGCGATTAATTGAGAGACAACTACAAACAACTGTTCATAAACTCGCAGCATGGTAGGCTGAGAACGGCCACACTCTGTCTCCTAGCAAGAGTAATTGTGCCTATTCCTGCAAGAAGACTAACCGGCATAATGATCCTACTATCTGCGTAAATAATCAAGCTTCCAACTTTGCATGCATTTGAGTTTAATCAATAGCTTCAAATGCAAATATCATAGAACTCACAAAACTAGGGGACGTATGGCAAATAAGATTTAGGTATTTTTTGAGGCAAACAATGAAATGCTTTACTACACTGAAAAAAATAATTTTTAAAAAAATGTAATTTTGAAATAGAAAAATTAAGTGATTACTTTAACTGATATTTTTTCAATAAAATGTATATAAAGGAAAAAAGTATTCTTTTATTGGACACGTTTTTATGTAATACATGCTAATTTTCTCTAATAGTACTTTATTTATAAACATATGGTATATGTTTATAAATACAGAGAGCAATATGGTAAACAAAAAGTTTAAAGATTTAACAATTATTTTTTTATTTTTAGAATTTTTGATTTTAAAAACTATTTTATGGTGACTATGTCTTCCTAAAAGAGAGACAAGCTTCTACAATATTAATATTATTTGCAATAGGGCAAAACACAGTTGTTTAAAGTTTAGCCTAATTATCAAATAACAAAATGCTAGACGAGTATAAAAACTAATCTTTAAAACTACTCACATCTCAGCCAGGCATTCTTCAGACGCAGTCTTCAGCCAAACAATGGACTCTGCCGGATATCCACTGGTGACAGAATTGGAGGCAATGAGTGTCAGCGGTCGTCATGGCAACCTTTTCATTCACGCCAACCTGACAGCAAGGCGCCCTTGGAGCAGTTCGATTGTTTTTTCCTGTTCCCATTTGTCCCGGGAAAGTCTCCCAGGAGCGATGAAATATTCCCGTTCGATGGGACAGGGGAAGTCCGAACAAGATCAGAATTTCTACTTCAAGAGCCTTTCAAATGAATTTCATTGGCGCAAAATGCTAAGAACTGGTTCAGTGCAACGCTCGTTTTTGCGAACCTCAATTATACGAATATTCATTTACCCACGCTCATTACGAACTGACATTTACGATTTCAGGAACTCGTGGCTGTTGTTCAGAAACAGGGTCACGCATTTTAATTCTCATTTTCGAATTAAAATATTGAAAAAAAAATTTTTCGAATTCGGTCAGTTGTTTTGAATTTTCTTCTCGTTTCTAGTTGAGGAACTTGAATCGGCTGTTTAATTGGTAAATCACAAATTTTTCAAATTACTGTTGAAAAGATTTAGAACAACTCGCGCGCAGTCCTCGTGCAACTCCCGCCCCACGCATTGAAATCTAATATTCAGATGCAAATGCGGTGAAGTAAATTTGCAGGGAGTGGTTACGGCTTATAAGACAAACGTTTCGCGACTTTGAACCATTGTTTTGACCTGCTCACTCTATTAAAGAAACCACCGAATCAGCAAACACAACGCTTACCTGATGTGAACCTCGACTAGGAAACCCACAGCTGGAAGAAATTTCATTTTCAGGACTTTTATTACTAAAGACAAGTAAAACAGTTCGTAATGTATGGGATTATTATAAGATCAGATTTTTTTTTACCAAACAATTTTTCTTCCAAAATAAAATGTTATTAGAATTATTTAATGTGCACTATGAGAAACACGTGAGAAATAAGAATTACACTTAAAAGTAAAGGATTGCGCTTCAGCACACGATATTCCAGAGCCCAAAGCATTTGGCCTTAGAATCAACAGTTCGATGCTTTGAAACCTTATGTTCAGTTTCATTTGTTAGCAAACAAATCTCTCTTTACTGACTGACATCAACAGGAACGTTCCTTCCTCTCATTTCCCTCAAGCAAAGCTTTTTCCAGTTTAAGACGTTTTGCTCTCTTCCATATTTACGAGTGTTTTTGTTGGCACTGTTTCCTTTTTCAGATTTTTCCGAGTTTTTAAAATGGTCGAGAGGGTGTCCTCAGGAATTTCTTATTTTTTTCTTTAATATTTTTTCGTCTATTTTCAGTTTTCTTTATTTATTTCAACTGATAATAACACTTGTTTCTTCAAACGAAACTTCGCAAATGGAGTTGTTTGAAGGAAATGAAAGTATAGAAAAAGAGAAAACTGTCTTTTAAAGCAGTGTTTCTCAATTGGATTTACTCCAAAGACCGGTAAAATATTTCAGTACTTTCTCGCGGACCGGTGGGTTCAATAATTCAATCCACTGGCACAATTTTTTCCTCACGAAGATAAAAGTAATTTTTAAAGCAGTTTATTTGTTATCATTTGCGTTCAGGTAATCAAGGCAGACCGGGGCGCATCTAGAGTGCGGCCCGGCGATTTATGAACGCAGTTGCCAGTTTGTTACATTTTTCATTCTGGATCACATAAACTAGTAAGCTGTTGTTTTTATAATGTAGGTGGTTGCTGGCCCATGACACTTTGCATTTTGGACAGATAGCTGGATATTTCGCGGGTCGGTGGTTGAGAAACACTGTTTCAGGCACTGAGTCTTCAGCGCGCACCTGTTGCTTCCCGATAGTGCGCGAGTCACACATACTGAAGCGATGGAAGGAAATATCTGACGCATGCGCAGTGCATCGGAACGGATATTGCTTACATTTCTACGCTTCTGTTTCTTCTGCCCTTACTTCTGTTTGCTTCGTTGTCTTCTGCTTTTGCGTTTGCCTGAGAACTTATGTGGCCTCTAACTCGTTGACATTGTTATTAAATATTAGAAGTTTGAATAAGAAAAGAAAAATACTTTATTAAAAAATGATATTAATATGACTGTTACATTGTAAACACAAAATATAATTTCATTTTGTCTCGCATTTTAAAAATAAAATTATCTCAATAGGCAAGGTATAAAACTTAAGAAAATGTATGATTGTTATTTCAAATCACAACTGATTTCTATTGAATGTTACTCGCAGTACTTTCAGAACAAAGGCGCATTCTTCCAATTTATTAATTAACATTAAATTTACACTGTTTTCTTCAAGTTTATGCCGTCGTATAAAGTTTGCTTATAAAATATTCTAGAATTAACCATCAAGCACAAATGTTCAAAGATTTAGATTGTAAACCCAGAACTACTTGGTAACTTTCAGATATTTCTGCCCAAATCTCAATATGTGTTATCTTTACCGTTTCTTTAATTCATGGACTCAAAAATGACATTAGAAATATTGTTAAAGTTATTTTAAATATATTAAATCTTTTTATCTATATTTTAGTTATTTATTTTATATTTAAAATTTGTTATGTTACCTAAGTATAAATTAATACATTTTTATGCATTATAACAAATTAGTTCAATATGAATCAGTACAAAACTTTAAAAGGATTTAAGAATAATGTATGTCAGTGGGAATTATTAAAACTAAGAATATTTTAATGTAAAATAACTGAGCAATGCAAATAGTAAATCCTATAATTGTTTATGTTAGTTAAAAATTAGTTTGAACAATATTATAATAATGTACAAGAAGATATGTAAATACTAAAATCCATAGCTACTTATAAGGATAGAGGTTCTTAATTGTACTATAGTATTTAAACTAGTTTTTTTTAATAAGATTATTTTAATTTGATATTTTTTTAAAATTTAGAAACTAATAGTTCAGATATATCTATGCGTTTAAACAAGAAGTTTAGAAAAATTTATATAAAATTAATTTCATAAGATGATATATTTCAACTGCAAATAATTATCGATTTAAAATGTTTTGCACAAGAATTTTATTAATTTTATCTAAATTTCGTAAAATTTTTGAATTACATATTATATATTTACATATAAATAAACAACAAATCATTGAAAATTAAAAAAAAATAATCGGGAAATTTCATTGGATTAAATATTTCCATTAAAGCTTTGTTTGAGGTTTTTTTTTTATTTATTTTTTTTTTTATTTTTTTTTTGTAGAATAATTTTCGTTAAAAACATATAATGCAGTAAATTTTTTTACAATATTAATGAAACTGGTTAAATTCAGCATATTCTCTCATTTGGGAACAATGGAAATTCACTCTTGAAGAAATGAAATCAAACACATAGACATACTCATGCAAGCGACAAGCGATAAAAATAGCGCAAGTCGCAAATGCAGACACCTGTCACTTAAGTGACGCGATAAATACTGCTCCGATCTGCGAGCACAGCACAGGGAAAACCAGTTTTCACCGAGCGATGTCGATCCACACCACTAGCCAACCGATCCCTAACCCCTTAAATAAACCCAAAATACATTAAATTAGAATTAAAATTAATTAATTATCTACTTAACTTTTAACTATAATATTTTATTTCAAATTTCTTAACTGCAACAATTATTCATGTTCATTCCTTTTTATACCTATTATCATATTACCCAAATAAAATTAGACTAACATGAACGATAGAAAAATAAATTAACTAAAATTAAATTGGAGGTGCGTGCCCCTGGCGCAGGAACTCCGCCGTGAAGGCCCTCGGCCCTGTCCGCCTCAGTGTGCGACTTGCCCTTTCTGCGTATGGGGAGAGAAAAGGACATTGCCCCCCCCCCTTTCCATGTCCACGGGAAACACAGAAGTTGAATTCGACACCGCAGTCCTTGGCCATCAAATGTCTCAATGTCCACGCGTCTTCGGGTGTTGTTCCCACCAGTGTCTGGAGTGCTTGCACCTGTTGCTCAAGAATGAATCGCGTTCTCAGGCGTTATATAAGAAAAACTCAGATAAAAAGTTGGAAAAAGATAAAAATTTAAAAAAAAAAAAGAAATCCATTTGTCACACGCAAAAGTTCGCAAATGCGAGCTTTTTCAAAACTTTTGTTTGCAAATGGGAGCTAAAATGATCTTTGCGCCTATAGTGTCAAGGAAGGGGAGTAGACACTGAGTCGTGAAAACGTGAGTGTTTGTAAAACTGACTACATATGTGGGGGGGGCTCAGATGTCATCTTTCAATGACTTCAAGCACAATGCATGGAACTGAAAAATGCGGAATGCAGTTTTGAAAGGGCAAAAATGAAGTGATCTCTTTACCTGTTTCTTTCTCTTCAGCAAGAAATCTGTTTAAGTATGAATTTTTTTGTTTTGCATACGATACTTATGCAGTGCATATTAAATATTTTTTTCTTACAGTACTTAAAGAGAGCAATTTTTTTAATAATTAGTTTGAAGATTCAACACTTATTTTTCTATATTACGAATTTTCGATTTTAAAAATTGTTTTACCGCTCCGCACTCAAGTCCGTAGACAGGCGAGCGTCCGCTGCGTCCTTCGCTTCCTGAACTTGGAGCCGCAAAACTGAGGCCAGATTGTTCCCCAGCACATATTCAATGAGAAGGAAAACAAATGATTAAAATTTTTTTAAAAAAAATAAGTGTATTGAAAAATATTGTGGATCCTTTTACTTACAGACCAGTTAACTATACAAGTACCCGGAAGGGGTGCAGAACCCCTCTCCTTCAGTTGAGGCAGTAGGGAGGACGATTAGAGGACGAGTGCCTTGGAGGAACCACTCAGGGAGGGATGGCCATCGGGTACCCCGCAGATCACGAAACGAGAACATAATTCTGAACAGATGCCGAGAAAACAATTCTGAGCCACTTGTAACAAGGATGTGTTTTTTAAATAATAAACCTCAAAAGAAAATATTGTATTTTAGCATCAACGCAGTTAAATGAAAATTTTTCAATATAATGAATCGATTTTTTTGAAATAAAACATGTGTTAAGAATCTTTTTTTGGTATTGCTTTCGTTTATTCTGATTTTTAAGTGCGATTTCCGTGGTGCTCATTCGGTTTGGCGCCAAATTGGCGGCGGTGACACGAATACAAAAGCACTGAATATTATTATACTGGAAACTTAAAGAATCGCATTCAGTTCTGTAGTCCCAAATGCTCGTTATTTTGTAGTGTTAAAGCAGGGAAGTATCTTTCAAAATTGAATTAAGAATTTCACATAATTTATCAGAGGAATACTACAAATCGTTTATCAGTTTTCTGTTATCCGTAGAAAATCGTGTCATTTGGCGCCATTTTCCTCTGACGAGCAGACGCATGCTATTATTATTCTCATCAACGGTAGGATCGTCCCCGATAAAAGGATTACTGAGAGAAAGAAAAATGGGGTGACTGGGATCATTTTTGAAATTCTTACAACAGACACTCGTTCACGAAGACGCATGGACGTGCCTCTTAACAGCAGCCCAATGAGGGCCGAGGCACAAAACATGTATCCCACCGCGGTCAGCTCAGTGTTTAAATTTCAAACATGCTTGGTACTCAGTTTTATGCTATCTTTTCATGCTTGGTACACTGAAGGGATGAAAGGCCGAGAATCGAACCGAGGGCCTGTGGCTTAGAAGCTTGACCAATGAGCCACCGGGCTTCATAATGGTTCTTAAAATCGAAAATTCGTAAAACAGAAAAATAAAGATCTTGGAGCTATTTTATTATTTCATGTCTCTCTCATTTTATAAATTAAAAACTATTTAGAAAAAATTATTTAGTATGCATTATATAAAATAAATGCAAAATAAAACTCATCGTTAAAAACAATTCTTATCGTTTTACTGAAGAAAAGTCAGTAAAAGTAATCAATTTTTCTATTTCGAAACCACATTTTTAAAAACATGTTTTCTCCATTTTAAACATCGTTTTTTCTGCAACATCATTCTAACCACAAGATAATTGAGCTTGGAATGGGAATTTCATTAGACTAGTCTCACGCAGGATCCAAGATTGAATGCAATATTTTTCACTCCTCTCAAATGGTAGCAAAGATGGAAGTTAGAGAAGGCGGCCGAAATTCCGCACGGCTGCTAAGAGCACAAAGTTTACACACATAAATCACATTTAGATTTATGAAATGTTTTCTTTTCATTTCGAGTATAGAATTGAAACAACTTTACATTCATTACATTGATTAATTTATTCCCAATTTCAAGGATTCTCTAAAAATAATGTTGATTTGAGTTTCTTAACCATAAAAAAATAAAAAGAAATAAAAACGAAAAATGCTTCGTCAAAAAGAGATTTTTCCAAAAATTGAGTTCCTTGATGGAATTTAAATGGATGAGAGGATCGTAAAGAACGAGCGTCTGCTGTTTGCAACGAACACGAATTCATGGCCACCCAACAATTCATGCCGCCAGGTTCAGAGTTGGAAGGCAATATGTTGTTTTTTTCAAAGCGTTTTGATCCTTTCTGAAGAAGAATGGAAAATTGGAGTTAATGAGTCTTTTAATCTTCCTTTTATCAAAGTAGATCTCATTCATTTCTGCTTCACCGGAATTATGCTGAGCTTTCAGCATGCCCAATTGGCGCTCATGTGGGTCGATGGCATGTGTGGAAGAGAATATCTGCTGGATTGCATCCCCTCAGGGGGTTTACCTTCTTTAGCTAAACACGAGTGTCACAATCCCGAGGTACCCTAGTGATCTGTCCTCTTCTTTCTTTTCTTCTCTCCTCTACTCTTCTGCTTTTTCTTCCTCTTCTCCCTCATTGTAGTTGCCTCGTCGGAGGTTGAGGGCTCCCCTTAAGTAGCTTTCGCCGCTCTGTTGCTATTATCTCCTCTCGGGGACTAAATCACCCACGTGTTTGCCGTACGTGGAGACCCGTGTCCCTGCAAAGGAGGATCCTGGTAATTGAGGCCCCTAGAGACCAACACATTATTTTGGCCTCTGTTTCAGGTAAACGGGAGGTGTCTTGTGGTCCTCAGCACATCAATCGGCTTTATGGATCAAGTGATCGGTACATCTACTGGATGACTCGTTAAGGGTGGAGGCAATCTCAGGGATGTACTGTGAGCTTATAGGACCTGGCTAGCACTGGTGCAGCTGGTCTGCATCCCCTTGTTGGACTCGGTGGTGGGTGGTGCCGTCAGGTCCCGAATTTTCCACAATTAATATGGAAATAAACATTTTTTCTTATCTCCCACGGGAGCACACATTGAATGTAATAAAAGCAAGATTCTACATTTTAAAACGGAAAGAAGGTACTTTTGATAATGTATCCCCTTTCCTAATCCAAAAAGATATATCAGGCAATATCGGAGAAGTAAAGAGCATTCTGAAACTTCGTTCTGGTGATCTAATGGTAGAAGTTACTTCAGATGCACAAGCAACTCTCATAAGCAGCATGAACATGCTTGCTAACCTTGAGGTGTCCGTCCAACCTCATATTAATCTTAACTTTTCACGTGGTGTGGGTCCGCCAAGGATCTGCTAAATACGCCTGTGGACGAGATCTTAGATAATCTCAAAGATCAAAAGGTCTGTGCTGTAAAACGCATCACTGTCAGACGGGATGGGCAGATTATCAATACTAAGCATCTCGTACTGACATTTGCGACGCCAGACCTACCGCAGCATATTAAAGCTGCGTATATGCATTTATCCGTCAGGCCGTTTATACCAAATCCTTTGCGTTGTTTCCAGTGCCAGAGTTTTGGTCACACCAAAGCGACTTGAAGGGGCAAACTGACTTGCGATCGCTGTGCAGCAGTTGGCCACGACAGCTCGTCATGTACTGCAAATTAGAGGTGTGTAAACTGTAAAGGTGACCACCCCTCCTACGCTAGAAGTTGTCCTATCTGGATACTGGAAAAGGAGATCACCACCACTAAAGTTAAGAATAATTGTTCATATCCTGAGGTGAGACGTGCTGTTACAGCACGTACACCTCAAGCTAGTGTCAGCTATGCATCTGTCACCGCCAAGATCACCAGAACAACTAGTACGCAAACTGATGTTCTTTCACTTCCAATAGTCAAATTACCCCCTACGTCTGAGAAAAGGCCAAAATCATTCGCCACAACCATTCCCCGTAGAAAAGCTCCGATGGCTAAATCTAAAGCCTTAAAGGCCTTAAAACTAAAATCTGCTAAAGAAGGCAATGTTAGGCCCTCCATATCCACCCGTAAAGCCTTAACCCTGGAGGCTGACGCTGTGTCTCTACATCCCTCTGACGAAGATCTGTCACTCGAGGAATTGCCAGATGGCATGCCTTCCAGCTCCTGGAAAGGAGCATTTCAAACTAAATAATAATTTACTTTGTTTCTTGGAACTGCCATGGTTTGCGTTCTCATCATGATGACATCAAGTCTATAATTTCAGCCTATAACCCCGCATGTGTTGCACTTTAGGAAACATTCCTGAAGTCCAGCAATAACTTTTACATGCGTAGGCTTAAAAGCTTTAGAAAAGACTGTGGTGAAGATGGAGCAGTGTCTGGAGGTGTAATGCATATTTGCATCGAATAATTTTCCCAGCATTGCATATCCTTTGAATGCAACGTTACTGGCTGTAGCTATATGAATTTACACAGTGTGTTTATTAACAGTCTACAGCTTGTATTTACCACCACATGATGTCACCCGCCAAGAGGAACTTGATGCTTTACTTGATCAGCTGCCAACACCAATATTGTTGCTTGGTAATTTTCATGGCCATAATTCTTTGTAGGGAAGTAATGATATTTATTCTCGTTGTAGCTTGAGTGGAAATTGCAAATGCCACTCAAGCTACAACCATCAGCAATATGCGGATGCTGAATAACCTAGAGGTAACTTACTTACCTCATGGTAGCCTCAATTTTTCATGTGGTGCAAAGGATTTGGAAAATTTTCCGACGAATGAAATTCTAGAAAATCTGCAAGATCAGAAGGTCTGTGGCGTTGAACGTATAATGAGTCAGAAAAGATAGAAAGTACATCGATACTAAGCATCTCATTCTGACCTTTGTGTGCCCAGATCTTTCGTGAAATATAAAAGCTGCCTCTTTGAATTTACCCGTCACGCCAGTCAGGTCTTTAGCTAAGTCAAAAGCGACAAAGGCATATAAACTAAAATCATCAAGGGAGGGTTCTTCTAGACCAGTGTTTCTTCAGCTTTACAGCGTGTCGCACCCCTTTGAATCTGATAATATATCTCCGCACCCCATTGAAAAATGTGTTTTAATTTTTTTAGGCTAGAAAAATACATTTTTTGCGAAACTTATTGTTTATTGAAAAATATTGTACATTTTATATAAATACAAAACAATATTATTTTTATTAATGACTAGTCTGTTGTTGTTTTGTTCATTATTACACTGGTGAAGCGAGGCTCCTTTTTTGAAAGATATACGCGTAAGTCATCACTTGCATTTAAGGGATTTCTCGCTTTAGTTTTTATATGCAAAAGCGATGAAAATCCCATTTCGCACAAGTAGGTGGTAACAAAGGGTAAGAGTAACCGCAGTGCTCTGTTCTCCAATTGTGGATGACGTTGTAACTGTGAACAGCAGAATTGTTGCAATTCTAGTTGTTCGAATTCCATTTGAACATGCCCACTTACTCGCATTTCAATAAGTTGATCTTTTTTCATATCACTATCATCCGTCAAATTTAATTCAAGCAGAAATGGATCCAGTATCCGTCTCTGAATTTTGGTAATATTTCCAGTAGAAAAATATCCATTGAATGATTCGCTCAATCATCTCAAATGTATTACAACGTCGGGAATAATTGTATTCTTTTCATTTTCCGCAATAACAGAATCAAGCATGGGAAAGTTTGAAAATTCCCCTTTTCTACTGGACGTATCGAAATTTGTAAGTATGCGATAAATGAAAATAATTTTTCCCTAGATATATTATTATATTTATTCCCAATCCTTGTATTGGTAGATTTAATTCATTTAAATGGCTAAATATGTCTGCTAAGTAGGCCAGCCTCAGCACTGCATCATTACTCTCAAAATCAGTTTTCACTAGTCAGTAATTGAATAATTTCCTCACGCAATTCTGTTAAGCATGCGACCCTAAGATAACCATCGTATTTCGGAGTAATATAGGAGCACGTTATGATCAGCCCCGACTTCTTCGCAAAATGCACGAAAAATGCGATGATTAAGCGTTCGCCCTCGGATGTATTTTATTACATTTACTGCTGTAGTTAGATGTTGTTTTAAACTTTCTGGCAATGCTTTCGATGCAAGTGCATGAAGATGCAAGATGCAATGCGTTATTATAACTCCAGGTAACTCTCTTTTCATATGTGAAAAAATCATGAATTTTTGCATAACATTGCTGGGGCTCCATCATTCCATATCACATAATATTCAGCCAATCCCATTCATTGATAATTGATATTTAGTAAAAAATCTTTGATGCGATTGAAAACATCAATTCCTCTCGTATTCACCTCCAGTGGCTCACAAAATAGAAATTCTTGTATCACCCCTTTTTCCGTCACATACCTGACAAATACCAAAAGTTGGCTCATCCAGTTGCATGCTTACTTTTAGTGGATTGATTTTTATGTCTTCAATTACTTGCATTAAAATATCTTCACTGAGATCTTGTATTCGCGATCGTATAATATCATTCGATATTGGAATCTGTTGGAGTGTTTTATGTGTTTCCGAATCTAACACTGTTTTAGCAATAATTAAAGCAGAAGGTTTAATCAACTCTTCAGCGATCGTGAGAGGTTTTTTTTTTTTTTTGCACATAAATATGCCACTTGATATGACGCTTCTAATGAAGGTTTTTGAATTGCTGGTCCGTACAATTTTAGGATAAATCCACGGGTATCAAACCAAGCCTTCTTTGATTTCAAGCAGCTCATGTTATGCGCTTTGTCGCAACCATACAGATTGTTGAAATGCTCTAATAATTTTGATGGTTTGAGATTGCTGTTTGAAAATATCTTGGAACACACGAGGCATTGCGGTCGTTGGGTGCCATCTTCTTCGGTTGTGCAGGTAAATCCATAACCGGCATACTTATCGTTCCATTGTCGTTTTTTGTCATAATGGGGTTCAATATAATCAATTTAATTATTTAGAAATAATGTAATATAATATATATAATGTCCTTACGTTTGTAATATCACTTAATCCTATTTGGCTTGGACGAGCAATTAAGAATATATTAGTCTCAAGAGGTTTCTGGACAAGTCAGAATACACAATACACATGTCGCAGACACAATAATTGACTCAACCTAATACAGGCGCAGTAGATTCAGATACAAATCTGTGAATCCGTAGATTCCATTGGAGTAGCACATATTGAACTCATGGCATGCGCAAGCAGGGATAACGTTTTCCGCTTGTATTCCCTCAAAGGTTTTTTCTTTTCTCCGTCACCTATCTGCCTGTTAGGCTTCGTTTGTAGCGTTTCATGCCTTTTCGTAACGTAGTGTATACGCCCATCGGCACCGGCTATTTTCCTGTGTCTTTTGTCGATAAGTGAGCAGGGAGCTACCAATTTTTATGGGTTTCAATATTAGGGACACTATTGTAGATTTCAAATATTTTATTATAAGAAATTTAATAAACGATGTTTAATATTTTTTTGTGGTAAGATAGGGGCTTCTCCCGTATCCCCAAAAATACATTCCCGCACTCCCAGGGGTAAGGACACCCCGGTTAAGAACTTCTGTCCTAGATCCTCTATAATCATCAGTAAAGCCTTGTCCCTGAAGGTTGACTCTGTTTCCTTACATCCCTCGGACGAAGACTTATATCTCGAGGAGATGTCCAATGACATGTCTTCCAGCTCCGAAAAAGGAGCTTTTCAAAATAAACAATAGCTTCCTTTCTTTCTTGGAACTGCCAGGGTTTGCGTTTCCATCATGATGACATCAAGTCTATAATTTCAGCCTACAACCCCACATGTATTTCAATTCAGAAACATTCCTGAAATCCAACAATAGCTTTTCCATGCGTGGGCTTAAAAGCTTCAGAAAAGTCCGTGGTGATGATGGTGCAGTGTCTGGAGGTGCATGTATATTGACATCTAATAATTTCCCCAGCACTGTCTATCCATTGAATTCTAAACTACAGGCTGTAGTTGTGACAAAACATATAGCATGCTTTCTGACAATCTGTAGTTTGTATTTGCCACCACATGATGTCATCCGCCAAGAGGAACTCGATACATTAATAGATCAACTGTCAACAACATTTCTATTATTAGGTGACTTTAACGGCCATAGTTCTTTGTGGGTAAGTGATGATACTAATTCTTGCGGTCATCAGATAGAGCGGTTTATTTCAGACATTAGTCTCTGTCTGCTTAATACCGACGAGAAGACATATTTCCATGTAACCACACAAAATTTTCACTCTCTCGATCAGGCAATTTGTTCACCATCTCTTCTGCCATTGTTAAATTTAACTGTAGGAAATGAAATGATCTGCATAATAGGGATCATTTTCCTCTCGTCATCTCCCAGACTGGAGGTAGTAGTGTAGGACAACGTCAACCTACTTACGTGTACATTCAGGCAGATTGGACGTTAATTACACAATTGGCATTTGTTGATAATGAAATGATTACGATCGATGGTATTGATGATGTCCTATGTAAAGTTACCAAAACCAAACTCTTAATGCAGATGATGTATTAATACTTAAGAGTTCCTCTACACCAAACAGGCGTTGCAAACCTTGGTGTAACAAAGAATGCCAAAAAACATATAAAAAACAAAGGAAGTTATGGGGGTTATTTAGGAGGTAACCCACAATGGAGAATCTTATCGCCTTTAAGAGAGCAAAAGCAGTAGCTCGCAGTGCTCGTTGTCGAAGTCAGAAGGAATCTCAGTTTCGCTATGCATCCTCATTTATATCTTCCACGTCCAGTAAACAGTTGTGGAGAAAAGTGAAAGCAGCCAATGGAATATATAAGGAATACTCTATTCCTATCTTAAAATCCGAAGCTACTGTACACTCTTCTCCTAAGAACATCACAAATGTCCTTCGTAAAACCTTTACTAACGTCTCAAACAGTGACTGTTACAGTCCTTCGTTTTTAAGGACTAAGAGTCATGCTGAACGAATACCAATTCGTTTTAACCGTGGACAAGCTTCGCTATACAATTGTGAAGTTCTGATGTTGAAATTGAGGAGAGTATGAAAGCAGACCAATGATACCAGACCTGATAGAATCAGCTATCAAATGCTTCGAAATTTAAATCTCGATTCCCTATCAAATTTATTAATTTCGTTCAATAGGATCTGGACTGAAAACAAATTTCCATCACTTTGGAGCGAAGCAATTGTGATTCCGATCCTTAAGGCTGGTAAGGATCCTTCTGTTCCTTCACACTATCGGCCAGTAGCTCTGACGAGTTGCTTGTGTAAGACTCATGAATGTATGGTCAATGCGCATCTGGTATATGTCTTAGAAACGAATAATTGTATACATATTAATCACAGTGGCTTCGGAAATGGGAGGGTCACTCTTGATAATATTACTTTTTTGGAAACGCAGATCCGCAATGCTTTTGTGGGGAGGAATCGTCTGGTTTCCATTTTCATTATATGACTTTAATTTTTGGGGTAATCATCCGATATTTCTTCTTAAAATCTTTTTTACACTCCCAATTTTTTACAGTTCGTATTGGAAAATTTTTTTACAATACTTTTATTCAAGCCGATGGTGTACCTCAGGCTCTATTTTAAGTGTCACTACTTTTAGCCTTTTCATAAGTAGCATTCTTCATCAAATATCATCTCTTGTATATGGCACGCTTTATGTTGATGACCTACAAATATCATGTGAGGGTTCTAACATGCGTTTAATTGAGAGACAATTACAAACATCTGTTAATAAAATTGCTGCATGGTGTGCTGAGAATGGCCACACGCTGTCTCCTAGCAAGAGTAATTGTGCCTATTCCTGCAAGAAGACTAGCCGGCATAATGATCCTACTATCTGCATAAATAATACACCTATCCCTGTTGTCAACGAGATAAAATATCTTGATATAATATTTGACCGAAAATTAAATTTTCATCCGCATGTGCTTCATTTGCGAAAGAAGTACGGGTGATCGCTCAATATCCTCAAGGTTATTTCTAATACATCTTGGGGTGCTGATCGTACGTCACTACTTCGAATCTACCTGTCAATTATTTTATCTCGTATTGACTATAGGTGTGTTGTGTATGGATATGCTAGGTCTTCTGTTGTGCGCAGACTAGATACATTACATCACTCTGGTTTAAGAATATGTTCAGGCGCATTTCGCATATCACTTGTCCAGATTCTATATGCAATTTGTCAACAACTACCTTTGGACCTGATGCGAATGCAGCTGTCGCGCAAATATTATGCAAAAATTATGTCTGACTCTCATCATCCATTATGTTCCATGACTACCACACCTGCACTTATTAGGCTGTGTGATGCTCGTTCATACATCATTCCACCTTTTCTTATATTCAGACCTATGTGATGTCCGTTTTGACAATCCGGACCATCTATTACATCCACCTTGGTATAACCAACAGATTAAAATCATCAATCCTTTTGTGCGTTATAGAAAATCAGTCACAGCAATTACTGTTTTCCAGCAGCTTTATGCTCCACATCGCTGTCAGTATTTCACGTACATACCAGTTTTCACCGATGGATTAAAATCTATAGGACATTTTGGTTGTGCTGTAGTTACTGAAAACAAAACTCTTAGCTACAGCCTCCACTCGTCCTGTTCCATCTTCTCTGCTGTTGCAACAGCGATTTATCAAGCTCTTCAGCAGATGAATACATGTGATACTTTTAAATGCTGTGTGTACACTGACAGCTTGAGTGTGCTAGAAGCTTTGCGGAACAGTAGTTTTGATTGCCATCCCGTCGTGTCCAGAATTTTCCGAGCATTAGATTCCTATGCTGGCAAGGTATATGATATCATATTTCTGTTTTATCCCAAGTCACGTAGGTCTCGATGGCAATAAGAATGCTGATGCAGCTGCTAAATCAGCATCCGGCTCATCTTTACCATCAGTTCCGTTGTCTAATGTGAGAAGAAATGTTAAAATATTAAATTCTTCTCTTTGGCAGGAGTCATGGAACATACAAGTCAATCATAAATTGCGTGCCATATTTCCTTACATCACCTCATTAACAGTTTTATCTATACGAAGTGCTGATGTTAGATTAACTCACCTTCGTATCTGAAACACATGTTTCACACATAGACATTTGTTTTTAAGTGAATTAAATCCTTGGTGCGAAACGTGTGATGAACCATTCACTGCTTCATATATTTTAATTTGATGTCCTGATTTTAACAACTTACGTTTACATATTTTAAAATTGATATATTAACTTTGCTTGATTTAAAGAGGGATCCACCCCGAGCAAACATATTCGCTTTTTTGAGAGGACAATAGGTTTTTTTACATTATATTTAGTTTCTATTTTAAATTTTAAAATTATATATACACTTTTTTTAAAGTTTTAATGTTGTTTGGGTTTAAAAAATAATAATAATTAAATACTTAGAACAAAAATAAAATAAAATAAATATTTTTTTCAAAAATCTTTGTCTTAGTATGTCTATTTTGGACCTTACGCCATAAAACCCAACCAACCACAAGAACGTTTCATACACTCTATCTTGCCAGTGTTTCTCCAATACTTCTGCCATTGTTAAATTTTGCTGTAGGAAATGATCTGCATAAAAGCGATCATTTTCTTTTTGTCATCTGTCAGACTGGAGGTAGTAGTTTGCCACAACGTGCACCTACTTGCGTGTACAATCGAGCAGATTGGACATTATTTATTCAACTGGTAGTTGTTACGGATTCAGTGGTTAAGATAGGGAATATAGATGAGGCAGTGCTTAAAGTCACTGAAGCAATTACTAAGACTGTGGGTGTATCAATTCCTAAAAATTTCTCTAAATTACATCGGCATCGCAAACCATGATGGAGTATTGAGTGTCAAACCACCTATAAAAAACAACAGAGGTAATGGAGGATATTTCAGAGTTACCCCACGACGGAGAATCTAATCGCCTTTAAGAAAGCAAAAGCATTAGCTCGTAGAGCTCGTCGACGTAGTCAAAAGGATTCTTGGTCTAGCTATA